>JAWWMP010000511.1:0-10612 GCA_035047865.1 Dendrocincla tyrannina
TCATTAAAGCTCCTGCTCACTTATCTCCTACTAAAAGTTGTCTGCAGTGTTTTTCCTCACTCCTTAAGGCAACAATGCTCTACATTTAGATCCTGGCAACATGCCATAAAATAATGACAAGTCCAATATCCTGATCTTTTGGGTATGCTCTGCAGAAGGCTATCTTTCATGTTTTTTTTTTTTTGTTTTTTGTTTTTTGTTTTTTTTTTTTTTTTTTGTTTTTGTTTGTTTTTGTTTTTGTTTTCTTTTTTTTTTTGAAACTTGCAAGTCTATAACACATAGGAAATGAAGAGTCCATCTGAAGTCTTACACTGATATAATGTTATGTAATTCTGGGAACAGATTTAATGGAGTTACCACAGATATGTAGTATCTTCATCAATAATATGTTACTCACGTGTAGTTTGGAATCATGTAACTCTTTTCTGCAAGGACAACTTCAGACCACAACTTAGACACTCAGAGTTTATTCTAATTCCTTGCTTACACTTAGTGTGAAAAGATCCCAACTGAAATAAAATGGATCTGGCCAAGAAAATATTTCTATAAAATATATTAATTTTATTATCATTAGCAGTTAGTAATCTTGCTAAAAAAATGAAATATTTATGTAACAAACATTTGAACTTAGAAATTTATAGGGGAATGGCCATTATGTCTACAATCACGTTTTCCTGAGTTACAAAAATGTTAGATTAACAGTAATGTATAACAATATTATAGCTGAGATTTCAGGAACAAAAATTCTGGGAATTCACAGCCTTTCTGAATATTGCTCTTTCTGCCACTCCTGTGATATAGTTCATGGGATATAGGGTTGAAGAGTTAAAGCCAATGACTGTTGTCTAATGGCCCTTATTCTATAACGCTGGACAATAAACCTCCACTCCTTCCGAAGATAATTTAGGAGTGTCCCTTTCTTCATGTAAGTCACTCCAATTAAGTGAAAAGATACCAATTGTATGCTTGCAAGATCAGGCTTGGGTTTCCTGATACATATTCCATTATCTTATTTATCTCCTGTTCTCTTTGACAGTGAAGGAAATGAGGCATACCAAATTAATGTCTTCATGTTTGCCTTTTCTTCCCCTCAGTAGCTTCTGAATCTATTGGCCAGTTTGAAAGGCAGTGACGGAAGGTATCCCAGACAATTCCTTTTCTACCTACTGTATGACAATTCCAAGCTGAATAGACTGGAGATCCAAATTGATGTCCTTGGGGAAGGGATGGCAGGGAAGAGTGGAGCTGTGGTGTGTTCTCTGGCTACAGCAGTGTGGCTGGTCATGCCCACAGTTACATGCAATTGCAGCATCTGTTTTATTTCCCTCAGTTTCACAGTGCAAATGACCATATGTTGAGGTCATAAGCAGGAAGATGGAAAGCTTAGTGGACAAGGGCCATAAGGCTAAGGAAATGCAAAGGAATAATGGAACCACTTGCTTGATTTTTGTATAAGATTTTTTCATTGCTAATGTGTTAACAGCAGCAATTTATTAAAAGCATCAAATTAATAAGGCTTGTAAGCCAATAAGATGTGGCATTGAAGACTTGTTAGTAAATCACACTTTTAATCACACTTCTGAAATTATTAGTAATTTTAGCACTTTGCATTGTTTGGATGTTTGTCTTTGAGAATGTCTGGCTTTCAGAGAATGAGGTGGCACATGTTTCTGTGACCTAACCATGGCCAGTTACAAATATTTAATGTTTATAACTAAAATATTACTCACACATGTATTTTTTTATTGTGAAAAATTATTATTGGGTTTCAGCTGACTGACTTGGCTGGAGTATTTCCCACTGGTACAAACTGCTGCCTTCACAGCTTTTTCTTCAATGCCAGGCATCACACAGAATGCAAATGATGCGCCTTCAGTATTGCTGGCTTGCATCAAAATCAATACTGTTGCCAGCACAAGGAAAATTAGTACAGTTATTTCTTCAGGAGTTTAATGTCTGGATTTTTTTGTGTTCCAGGAAAATGCCTTGTAGATAGATAATTATCAATGCAGGGTTCTGCTCAGATATGGCTTTCCATTGCAGCTCCACAGTCTGTCTCTTCTCTTTGATCCAGACAGGTGTAACTAGCACCTTTACAGAGAATGTGAATGAAACTTGAGGATTCAGCAGTCCTTGGGTATGAATTTTCAGTTTTATCTGGTGGGTTTTTTGTGTTTTTGGGACAAGAATGGCTGCTTCTAAAGATAATGTTTAAATCCTCATTCCATGCTGTGCAACAATATGGTGATTGAAATCAACAGCTTTTTCAATTTTGCTTGGATCAGAACTATCTGGAATATATGTAGAATAATCATCATATATATGAGACATATATGGGATTCTCTCTATAATCTATAGGATAGCATGAGACTAAAAATATGCAAACAAGTTTTATTTGAAAGAGTACCTTTTCAAAATGAGGTATTATAGAAATTATATCACATATAGTTATAAAATATGTGTACATTGTCTAATGCTATTTTTTGTTTATTTTGATTATGTTTCTGGTAGGAAGGTTCAAATAAACACTAGAAATCTGGATGCTTAACTTAGGAAAACCAACAGAATTGTGCCTTTAGGAAAGAAGGAATTAAGTTAGTGTTCAGATAAAAGAGAAAATTGTACTCGTGTATTTCACAAATTACAAGTAATTTCTGAAGAACTGTAATTTTTCTCTTGGAAGTGAGATTATATAGATTAATGTATGATGTGTAGCCTTTTGGTACAGGATATCGTCAAAAGATTTACTGAAATTCCTGTTGCAGTTGTGGAGGGAGCTCTTTCAGCCAAGAACTCTGACTGGAAGTAGAATGAAACCCATGTACTTCTGACTCTTGTGACCAAATTTATTGATTATTGTGACTAAACTATTGATTAATAGCATCATGTGTTCTTAGCTGCATCATATCCATCACCAGGAGAAGCAGTAGAATGGCAGTTATCCTTGATTAAATCTGAACTCAGAAGCTGTGATGCTTTGAGATTTTTGCAATGGTAGCCTTTGCACCTGCAAATGTGGTAGGCAGACACTTAAGCACCTAAAGGTACTGTAAGATGTGCCATTACTACAGAATATCAGTACTTCAGGAAATTCCTCTGTGGGGAAAGAGAGCTGAAAGAATTATCTTGTTTTAAAATCTTCTAGTTGAGTATTTGAAGTTTGAAGACAAGAGGCAATAGGCAGAAATTGAGGCCCAGGAAGTTTCATGTAAACATGAGGGAAAACTTCTTTCTTGTGAAGTGACTGAGCACTGGAACACCCAGAGAGGGTGTGGAGTCTCCCTCACTGGAGGTATTCCAGAACCATCTGGAGACAATCCTGTGTTCTGGGACAACCCTGCTTGAGAAGGGAGGTTGGACCAGATGACCCACTGTGGGGTCCTTTCAGTCCCAACCAGTCTGTGATTCTTCCCTTCATTGCATTAGTAGAAACTGTAACAATGCTGTCATCAAAAGAAAGTGAGCTGTATTTCAAGCACTATATGCTTCAGAATAGAATCGTGACTTGTATTTTAATAGAAATGTCCTCACTTTGTCAACCAAATTGCAGTATTTCAATATGCCACAGATAGAGTCGCCCTGTTGAATTTGTATTGCATTGAAGCAAATGCCTGTTTTATTGCTGTTGTATTGACTGGAGCATCATTGGTATAAGTATGTTGACTTTTACCTAACTACTTTTATTACCAGGCAATACTTTTCTTTGGAAACACCACATTTACTCTTTCATACATCTTCATATTCACTGAAGTTTTATTCCAGACATATATCATGAGGTAAGTCGATAAGCTTTCCAAAATACTTTCAAAGATTTTTACTACTGGGTGAATTAATACTGTATAAGAATTACTGGTCACTGCCAGTAGCTGTTTTATTTCAATACTACTGTTTTTTTTCCCCTGGAGCTAGATGGCCACCATGACTTCAGATCTTTGCAGCTGCTCACACTAATGGTAAGGGGAGCGTGTGTTGTACAGCCATTACCTAGTAACTTCTCAGGTTTTGGAGAGCACAAGCTTGTCTGGAAAAAAGAAGACAGGGACGGATAAATAAGGGAGTAATAGCCTATCTGTACACTAAAGCTTGTTCCAGAATATGAGCTGTAGTCAGCACATCTGCACACAGACTGAAACTGCAGCTTCAAAAGGTATGAAATACTACCTCTAATTAAGAGAATATTGTCTGATATATAATTTCTGGTATTTATGCTGTTAAACATATTTTTCTTTATTTTGTGCTATTTTATTTAAAAGATGAGCATATTTAGATGAACCAGAGAAAATAAGAGGGCTGTGCCACCTGTATTTCTTTCTAATATGAACTCTAGAGACAATTTAATTCACTATTATGAAAGTCTCTCTGAGAATACTGCATTTTCATGCAGAATGGGTAGTGAAAAAATACTTTTTTTAACTATTCATAAATATTCAATCAGTTAAGTGCTGAATTGTGTTCAGTGATATTCACCATTATTTTATATTCACTTCCACAAATTAATATAATTTCATTCAGATGAATTTAGTGCCTAAAGTAACAGTGAATTGCAAAAATCTCTCAAACCTCATTGCAGAATCATGTGAGTGCTGATGCAGAAATTATTTGCATTGATATTTCACTCACTCTTGGAAGCAGAAACAATTGGCCCATGAGTCAAAATGTTCAAAGGCAGTGAAATACAGAAATGGCGTTAGGCTGATATCTCTGATCAGTAGCTGGCAGTCACCAGACCTGATCCTGCAATCAGGGCACTTGTGTGCCTGATGAAATCATAGAGTCCTGCTGCCTTTAAAGGGGTACACTTGCTCATGAGATTGTTGCTAATATTGAACTGCAGGACTGACGTTTATGGGATAAAAGAGTCATTTCTATGAAACTTAGGTCAGAAAAAACTAAAGGGTTATGACAGTCCAAATAAACTAGGTTTTGTTTCAATGTATGAACAGAAATAAATGATGGAAGTTCACCATTACCCCCTTTTGATTAGCAGCTGTAAGTTAAAGGTAATAAGTTCCGATGCTACTAATCTATTTAAAATAAAGAGATGATTAAATAGAGTATATAATGGAGAGAACTAACTAATATATGGCGTTACACTGCAGTATATCTGTTATGGAAAATGCTCTTTGAACTGTGGTGGAACAATTCTTATTCTGCCCAAACTTGTAATTTCTGTGGCATGTGAAAAACCCCAAAATGGACCTAAAAGCCTTTTGGTAGTTTCCTGTTTCTGGACTGTCAGCTTTCAGGAGGCCGGTTGTTCAGACTGGTATTCTGAACACCCCAATTATTCACTGGATAAAATAACCTCCAGAGCTGGCCAATTTCCACTTCTACATTTAAAGAGAGTGTGTCTGAGGAATAAAAAATGGGGAATTACTGTCTCTTTATGCAATAAATATTGAAAGGGTTTTCAGCTTAAACTAATAATATGTAAGAGAAACACCTCTGGCTTAAGTTTTCTCATAAATATTTCAAACCTATCCCTCACTGGTAGTAGTAGTTTCTCGAGGCACAGAGCTCATTCTCCGCATGCTGGGCTGAGTTAGAAGTAAGTCTTTCCTTCAGAAAATATTCCCTCCAGAAAGTGTGCAGGACTGAATTATCACCATAGCTGCAGAGTGCAGAAAAAAGCTCTTGAATAACGTGATAAAGGCAGGCCTCAAAACTAATTTCTATGATGTTTTTGCAAGGCAAAACTGTTCATCCTCAGATGAATATTAAAAGGAAATAGGGACCTCACTTCTGTTTGTGCTTTCAAGTCAAAGCTACCAGATCTAATTCTCTTATATGTTTCACAGTTTTTACATCCATGTTGGGGTATTAAATTCAATAGTTTCTTCAGCTTAAGACAAGAGTAAGAACACAGCTTGTTGTCTGGTTTAGGCTCACTTTTCTGTCTTGCTGGCAGACTTGATGGACATTTTTAGTGAATGCATCACCAAAAACACTAATGTCTGCTTGAGAAAATAGATTCTTGTTTGACACTGGATGTTTGCAATACTAATAAGAAAATGACACGTGAAAGTAAAATAACTTATGGAGTATGAGGAGATGTATGAGAATGAGCGAGACAAGTTTTGCCTGTTTTCAGGGAGCTTTACTATGGATTCTTTTGCATTTACAGTAAGAAAGTGTCTTTAATTATGTTGGCCAAAGTGACTATTCAAGGCATTTTCCTGTAGATGAAGCACTAATGAGCGATGTTGATCAACAAAGCCTCTCTGCTTTTTACAGTGAAAAAAGGCCTATGGAGTCCACCAGCAGATACTCAGAGTTCTAAAAGACCTTGCTGAAATGTATCTTACAATACTGTATTTTTGTCTATACTCTCTAAGTTTTCCATAATGGAAAAACCATGGTGGTGTTGCTGCTCATTTTAAAAATTCAAATATAGGTCAGATTTTCTGTCTTTTTATGAACAGGTACCTGGATATTGAATTGAGATGAGCCAGCAACTTTACTCACAAAGCCTATGCATTATTTAAATGAAGACTGCCACTCTTTTCACTAGTTGCTTTTGCTGTTTCATTTGAATGTGAAATGTATTTATCTTTTACTGTCGCTATAAAATCTCTCCCCACAAAAAGCTGCAAACACCACAAGGGAACAATCTCCTTCCCAGTAACAGAACTTTTATTATTTTTATTTTTACTAACATGGTACGTAAGAGGGCGCCTTTATGATCAAGAGCCTCATGTCTAGAAAAATTATGTTCTCTTGTATTACATACATTATAGAATTATAACATTAGTTTATTGTTGCTAGTAAAAGCAAATAATCTGTTCAGCTACATTTAATCAACTAAAATGAGTTCATTTTCCAGTGCATAATGCTGAGATCCTACTTTCAAGAGATTAGAGAGAGTTTAATACAGGATTTTCTTTTGTTTCAGGAAGAATAGAGATTGCCTTACAATAAGTTCTGACAAAGGGGTCATATCTTGCAGCCTCATAAAGATGCTTGTATTTATGGCCATATCTTTCCCCAGCCAATGGGGCTAAATGCAATCCCTCCCATGTGATTATATTTATGAAACTTCATACGATGACTGTAGGATCCTGTTTAGAATTTGCAAAGGTGTTTTTTGGAGGAAGTTTAAATTTACATAAAGAAGATTGCTTAGCAACCCGCTTTCCCCCCCCTCCCCCTTTCTTTCATGAAAAGTAGCCAAACTGAAAGTCTGATGCCTAATTTGCCAGATTTTTAAGTTTTTTTTAATGTTTGGGAACATGATGCACTACAAACTTGAATAATGCTAAATCTAAAAGAGACTGGAGGGAAAGAACAGGTGAAAAAACAAAGATGTAAAAAAGAACAGCAGGGTTTCAATCAGTGCAGCAGTATCCTGGCCAAAACTCAGGCTAAGGTTTGGTATAATATTGAAAGGAAATAAAACCACTTAAATTCATCATTTCAAGGGTTTAACTGGGGCTGGCTGGCAGCAGTGTTAGGGGAAGGACTGCACTTTGCCCTGTGGTCTGGGGAGAGCCACAGTCATAAGAGAAGCAGCAGCAGCCCTGCCATCACTTGCTGTGGGGTTCCAAACATTATCTGGAGGAAAGTGTAGCCACTTCCAAGCTCTGAGGGAATTTCAATGGACCAATAACTCATTGTGGGGAGATGCCCCAGGGACACAGGAGGGACAGCCAAGTGACTATACAATGAGTCACAGGGCAAGATCCCAGAGCCCTCACCAACCCTACACATTCTCTGACTGTGTGGCACAGGGAGGTCTTGTCATAATTTGAAAACACAGCACGTACCTGTGGTAAAAATGTTTTGGAATTTCTGCACTGTCAGCTTGGTCTTAATTTTAACACCTGTTTGTCTAACTTTCCTCACCCAGCTAAATTGTTTATGGTGTCCATCATACCTCTGGTAGTCTTTCTCTTACCTTTCCAGAGTGTCATATCTGGATTTTGAGAAGAATAATGTAAAGAGTAAATTGGAGTTTTGTTTGTTTTGATTGTGAGCTGGAAAGATGTATTCAATAATGGAAATACAGATGGTGGCTGAGGTATCAGAGTGCTGCCTTTCTTACAATACAGATTAACAATAATCAGAAATTCATTACATGGGCACTTTTCTTTCAGTTTCTTTACAGAAAGTTGATTAGATGCTGTAACACCCCTGTGCCACCTTTAATCAGGTTTCCTAAGGAGTTAGATGAGCATGATGACACTGTCATTGTCTTTTACCACAAACAGTTTTTGAACTGGTTTCTAAATTGCAATTAAATTTGACAGGTGAAGGTTTAAAAATGACCAAGTAATTCTGACAAAAGTGTACCGAGTAAAGGAGAGAGACTTAAATCATTGCCTGAAAAAGTATGAGATGATTGCATTATGAGGTACCACCACCAGACAGCAAGCATCCCTCAATCACAAGAAAAGCTCCAGTGAGTGAAACTGTTTGTTTCGCAGGGAATGGCCAAAACCAAAACCAGGGAATGAGGCAAATCCTCAGGATCTGAGGCTTCATTAGGTCTGCTGTCACAGATCTGCGTACTCTGCTGATAGCTCACTACGTTTCTTCTCCCTGCTTTATAAAACTTAGGCCACTTGTACATATTTTTATTAAATTAGTCCTGTATGATTCACTGTAAAACTTTCTTATAAAGAGTAGTTTTTCTACCAATTTCATCCTTGATGTGTCTGACCTAATAATTAATAAAGAAATGAACTTTCTCTGTGGTAATGAATTTACTGAGAACTCCTAAACATTCCTTTTCAGCAAGAATATTTCATAAATTGTAATAATTTTAAGTATCTGCTTTGTCAGTTATTTATATTTCTGGCTGGAATTAGTTCTGACTTTGCCAATGTCTTGCCTTCTCCAGACCAGAGTTTGCCAACTCAGTGTTGGCAGTTTTCTTACGTACAAGTCCAGTGTTCTGAGCATTACAGACTCATTTTCCAGTCTAAACATGGAAAACTCATCAAAAATTAATGTTTTGTGAACACTTTCAATGCAGGTCTTTTACCATAATGTAGGATGAGCATGAATGTCAAAACCTTGAATGCTTCTTCAGTACCAAATTTCTGTCCTTCATGCTACAACACTGAAGATCTTATTTAGTTCATCACAGTTACCTGTTAAGAGATTGAAATTCTAAAGCCACACCTCAGGTACTGTGTCCAGTTCTGGGGTCCTCAATTTAGGAAAGTTGTTGAGGTGTTGGAATGTGTCTAGAGAAGGGCAGCACAGCTGGGAAAGAGTCTGGAGCACAAATCCTACGGAAAGTGGCTAAAGGAGCTGGGATTGTTCAGCCTGAAGGAGAGGAGGCTGAGGGGAGACCTCATCACTTTCAACAGCTACCCAAAAGGAGGTTGTAGCTCAGTGGGGGTCAGTCTCTTCTCTAAAGCAACCAGCAATAGAATAAGAGGACACAGTCTTAAGCTGCACCAGGGGAGGTTTAGATTGGACATTAGAAAGAAGTTCTTCACAGAGAGTGTGGTTGAGCATTGCAATGGGCTGCCAAGGGAGGTGGTGGAATCGTTGTCCTTGGAGGCGCTTAAGAAAAGACTGAATGTGGCACTTGGTTCCATGGTCTAGTTGACAAGGTGGTGTTAGGTCATAAGCTGGACTTGATGATTTCAGAAGTATTTTCCAACCTAGCTGATTCTATGATTCTGGGTCTTCTCCCCAGCAATTTCAATAGTGATTTAAAAGAGTAGAATGGTGAAGTCAAGCCTGGTGCCTGTTTTGTCTTTGACCCAAAGTCCACATTATAGAGAAGTGCAATGTAGTTTATTATCTCAAGAGAAATTGACATTTATTCAAGTAATATGTACAAGATGCTTGTGCTCGAAAATAATTTTTTTTTTTCTGATACTGGCGCTACAGGATCAGAATTCATGGATATATTGCCACTACTGTGCAAGTTTTCTTGCTGGCACTTTTTCACCATCCATACTGACCTTGATATTTCAAGAGTGATCATGTTGAAAGATAAAGTGACGAGCTAATAAGTATTAACTGTAGGATATTGTGGTAAAATAGTTGGCAGGAAAGGGACACGAACAAGGTATTGCCAACCTAGACCTGGTAGAAACAAAGGCCTAAGCATGTCCATTGACTACCCATACCACAGTTAAGGAGGCAGAGGCGCACCCTGTGCTAAACACCTAAGGCCTCTGCTCCTGGAACAGGTGCAGCAGCAGAGACTGTTGCAGATAGAAAAGATGTGTTTTAAATTACTCCTTTCATAGGTATAGTTTGTATTGCTGGTAAGCATGAATCAAGTTTAGAGCAAAAAATTTTTTTTGTAATTGGCCTTCGTCTAAAATGTCATAAAAATTAATGGTGGATTTGTGCAATGAATTTGGCTAAAATTTGGAAGCAAATTTTAAATCAGGCAACTCTCAAATATATTTCATTAAGTATTGGAAATATCTACAGCATAAGAAGACCTGGTGATTTTAGTATTGTTGTAGTTGTGTTATTAATAATGCCTTTTATAATCAGCCTGTCACAAAGGTCTAGCAGTAGATTGTTTGAGCCATCTTTTTAGCACAAATACAAAAAAGGGGGAATTGTGGGAAGCTGCCTGGCCTGTGGGTCTCTTAGCAGGGCAGAAGGAGTCTGACCTTGGCTAGACTCCTCTGTGTGC
>JAWWMP010000512.1:0-10607 GCA_035047865.1 Dendrocincla tyrannina
ATCCTGAGTTATCAACATTGTTTCCAGCAGAAATCCAAAACATGGTCCCGTACCAGCTACTGTGAAGAAAATTAACTATCCCAGTCAAAACCAGCACACTGCCTGATGAGAAGACCACCACAATACGGAGCTCAAAAAAATCCCTGGATTTTCCTTTTAAAAGGAGAAAACCAAAGACCAAATGTTACAATTCACCCTTAAAAGGCTGGGTAATTGAGGTTCTTGTTAATAGACACCTTGGGGAGGTTTTGAGTGAAACGACACTGAATGATCCGTGTTATATGTATGTATATGGCAGGTTTATTTTAGAGCAATTTGGCTGCAATGGAAAGGAGGTTCTAGCCATTTTGGTTATTACTTATAGTTATATAACAATATAAAAGTACAAAGATGTCACTTGAGAAAATACATAAAGAAAGAAAGTAAGAAGAAAGGATAAGAGTAGATAGTGGAAAGATATCACTACCCATCGATCCAGCAATAAGACTCGACTGTTGCAACTTAGATGTTCATTGGTTGCAGTCTTGATCCATCGGGGGTGGGGGAAGTCCATGAAACACGAAGTTCAGTGGGTCAATATATGTTCACTTGGGGTGGGAACGCCCAGGTACCTCATTTGAGGCAGCGAGGCTTACACTTTCTGGTGAAACACTGTGGGTCATGCGCATCCTCTTGGGGAAGGCTTCAGCAATTAGTCTAGGGGTGCTTCAGGGCCTTTGATGGTTTATGGCCCCTTCTAAGACATGACCACTCTTTCTCACACCATCGTATGTAGCAGGATGCTCTGCCTTGATAAGGCTTATTTATCTGCCTTGGCTTGGGATCGGGTCAGAGAATCCAAACAATCCAAGCTTTTTATGGTGAGCTACTGCTGGCACCATGGTGCTGGTTTTAGTGTTGAATAACGCTAAAACCAGCCTGTATACCAACTGCAAACACACATCCTCCTTTTTAAAGCAAGATTTGACAGACAAATTGCTAGCTGACCTGGAGATATATGACTGGCAGTCAATCACTTTATAGTTATAAAAGCCCAGTCCAACTTTCACATGGTAGATTCTTCTACATTCTTTCTTGAAGTGTGTGGAGCTTCTCCAGTCAAGTAGGGATGCCTCTTCATGGTTATTCCCCCAGAGTTAAGTGAAAGAGAGGTATCTGTCCACTGTGTGGTGAGTTACATCAATCTCTACTGAATGATTGCTTCTTTCTGCTAGCTCTGATATAATTGCTTTAATATAATTGCTTTGGTATAGTGCAAATTGGTATAGTGCACTATTTTATGCTATAATACACTCTACCAGTAGTTTTTAGCTTTTATACTGTACAGTAGATAATTCGGATTGAGATCTTTCATGTCCATTTATCATAAAAAATTCATTTTATATAAATATATCTGATTTGCCACCATTAAAACCTGTGGGACAAAGTGATTCAATCATGCCTCTATAATCCCTCACATTAAAACCACTGACAGTCTGGGGCTAAGATTGGATCCAACTGCACATGAGGTCCTCTCTGAGAAGGGGTTTAGAAAGTAAAGAAGCCCTTTTGCACCTCACAGCTCCACAATAGGACTTCTCTAATAAACTTTGTCTAAGCCTTCCACTCACTTGCATCCTCTGCTCCTGGGCTGTTCTTACCAAGATCAGAGGTTTCACCCCCACTCACCCAAAAACTCTTCTCCTCCCTTTGGCTGGGGGTGCAAACCTGGCCTCAACAAAGCACCCTGCTGCTTTTGCAAATTGCTGATGTTTGCTTCATCGTTTAACATTCCAGTCTCTCATATCAAACCTGTAACTTTTCAGGAAGCCAAATCAAACCAACACAGGTCTCACTCCATGTTTCTTGCTGGCTTCTACTTTTCAGAACCAAAAAAGCTGATATATTTGGGGCAAGAGAGAACAAAACCACAAGGCACAGTTCCTGTCCATCTCTCCTGTACTCACACAAGACAGATACACCAACCTTGAGAAACCCAGTGGTAATAGATATTCTCTCTACTAGTTGCTCATCAGACACACAAAAAGCAAATGCAAAAATATACTTAGCCTTTATGAATAAAAATTGTTATTTAGGCATATAAAGAATATATATAGAAATGGGCGGGGTGTGAAGGAATACTTGTTTCTTAGAGAATCATCTTAAAAAGCAACAGTTTTTACCCTTCACCAGACACCATGCAAGCAGCTATTCCCAGAATGATATATCTATCCATTTCCTGCTACTCTCCAGAAAAGCAGCTGTGGATGCCACGGCATACATCTCTCTGCTGTCCCCTTACCTAGCATTACAAACACTAAACCAAATCCTGCCACTGTGATGGAAAAGAAGGTGACCCGAGAACCCCAAAATACAACTAGATGTGAGTTTGTGTGAGTTCATCCTTACACACCACTGAAGATATGCTGCTCCCTAGGGAAAGAAGACTAGCTCCTACCTGATCCCTGTGGGCCACTATCTGGGGAGAAAAAGTGATATCTGCAGAGCACAAAAGCATATGTTTCATTACAGAGAAGGAATATAACAAAATATACTATTAATAAAAAAGTAATTTAACTAATCTAGACTGCTTCTTGGCTGTTGCAGCTTTGACCCTTTGGCTTCTTTGCCTTCTGGGACAAGACAATTTCAGCATGTTTAACTCTGCCCAAATATTGGCCTTCTGACAGACAGAAGCTGGTTCTTTCCAAACTGTACAGATTAATACAAACTGTTAAGTGCAAATGAATCTTTTTAAACAGATCTTGTCTAAAAATCTGCATTATTTTTTTTACAATTTGTTTCAGTTGATCCCATGTCAGAGGGGAAGATGTCTGACAATTCTCAGACATGCTAGCAGAGAAACTCTATTGGAATGCAAATCTACCATCAAAAGTTTTTCTGATTTACTGTGACACATCCACCCTAGCCACAGCACACACAGAGTTAAGATATTCTCCCCTAACAGATCCCATCCAGTACCTGTCCATGGCTGACCTACGCAATCCCATTAGGATGATCTATTTTTCTTGTTGTGACATGCCATTGACCATCTTAAAATTATACAAATACTCTATAAGGAACAATTTGCAGCTTCTCCCAACCACTAGACTGCTCATGCATACACACAACAGGCTTAGCAGCAAGAGTACTCAGACTCTGTGACACCCATACCCTCAGACACATGCAACTATTTTTTGAAAGGAAATATTTTCACCAGCCATAGCCCAACAAAAATTGAAGAAAAAGATCTGGGAGTTGCTTCACAGCATTGCCAGTTCTTCACTATCTGCATCTGATGCATTTGGATTATAAATCCATTTGTAAGAGTAACGACCTTGTTGGTTACCTCTGTGGAAGACCAGACTGTTCTGAAACACAAGCACTGCTGGAACATACCAAAGAAAAGCAGCTCCAGATCTTGAAAGCCATCACAATCCAAAACAAAGACTGCTTACAGCCAACAGCAAAAACTAGGGGGTGAAGCTCTCTGACATCAGGAACAGGAAAGTATGAGATACCACACAGCATTTAGTCAACTCAAATCCATCTCTGTATCTCTTCTGGCTTGCTGTCAGTTTTTCCACAATGAGATTGTACCCTTGGAGGTACAAACCTGGACTCATTGTCTAGAGAGCAGTGTCAGGTACATATGCATGATCAGCTCTTAGCTAAGACTAAACCCAAAATAGTAACTCCCCCTGAAAATTAATTTAAACAACCCCCAAGGAGAGCAGAGTAGCCCTGAAGAAGCTTTAATGTGCCAGGGAGGTTCTGTCCCTTTCCCTTCTACACACACTCCCTGAGGTCCCTCTGTTGCCTTTTTTCCTACTCTTATCTGGAGCAGCAGAGCAGCTGATTCAGGAGAAATGCACATCACGATTGAAGTCAACCTTGTTGTTCCTTTTCTCACTGAAAATTAAGTGTCTTTATCTCCTTAACCTTCAGGTATATTGCTTTCTAGGCTGACACACCAGGAACACAGACATGGCACTCCCTGGCTGCACCCAAGAAGCAGGTTCCAGGGAAAGCTCACTTTTGCTGCTCACTGCTGACACCATTAAAAGAGCAGCAACAGTGATCCCATTACATATGGCAGCTGGAACATTTGCTGTCACCATTTCAATCCAATTCCCCCTGCAGGGGTTAAATGCACAGCAGCAGAATCAACAAGAAGCAGCACCTACTCAGGGTACCACATCCCACTCAAATTAATGAAATTATTTGCAGAATCACATCACTCAAACGCTGTCTGCAAACCAACCCACTGTCCTAAATGCCTACCCTAACACTTACTGATTTAAGCTTTCAGCTTTCTTCTCCCATGATAGCAACCAAAGGCCATCAGAAAGAGAGTGTTACTGAAAAAGCTGTGTTTCTTTACAAAGCAGCCTATGCAGCCATGAGCAAAAATGTTGGTACCTAATCAACAAGAAAGGAGATTTAATCTGTGAAAGAGACAGCAGCTAACAAGAAAGCTCTATGTGATGTCCATGTGTGAGCAAAACAAAGTTTAGGGCTTGACATACTTCAGTGATCTCAGACCTGTGGGAGGAAGTTAACATAGCTTGGGAAGAAGGATGTACCACTGATAACGGCAGAATTTATGGGCAACAAAGACATTTGGCCAGACTCCCAAGATAAGGAAGAAACTAATAAAACCAACCCAGTAACTCTGCTGAAATCAGCTCCAAGTGAGTAAAATGTAATTCTGGTGAGGAGATCTGCAAGCACCTACCGTCAGACCACCAACCCAAGAAACCCATAGACCCAAAATAAGAGAGAAATTGAGTATGAGGACTAATTAGCATGAGAAGCGAGAGAATCATTAACAAACAGAAAACAGAATATGAACTTATAGGAGAGCTGCATAACTTGTAGCCAATGAACACTAACTCCTTTGTTTACTAAGACGTATAAATGTTTTGATAATTGGTGTACATGTTAGGTGAAGAGATCCCCATGTACTTCTGATATTGGGGTTTTGAGAAATAACACAACTAGTACTACTTGCAATAGAATGTATAGGTAATAGCATAACCACAATTTAAAGAAACCAGCCAAGCAAAGTAAAGAAACAATAAAGGAATTTGTGGTTACAAAAAACAGCCAAGTAAGCAAAGGAGGTGGGGTTACACAGCAGGGTAAAAGACTGTATACTCTCTAAGGAGTTCATAAAGTGGTCACCTAGAACTTTGGGGGCTCCTGACAAAAACGACCACCAGAGACCCCCCGTGAAGCCCCTCAGAGACCTTTAAAGCATATGTATATGTGTGCTAATTAGTGTTGGGACACTTTATGAATATGCAACAGGATTCCAGAAAATGAAAATTAGTACACCTGACATAGTAATAAAGAATGCATGCCTGCTAAAACTCACAAACTGAGTCTTGCAGCTTTCTTTAAGATCCAATTTTAGGCAATTTTTTTACCTCAGCACTTGTTAAAATTGTGGTGGATTCACCTTGGCTGAACACCAGGTGTCCACCCAGACACCCTAGCCCTCCCTTTCCCAGAGGGAAGGGAAAGTAAAAAAAAAAAACACCACAAACCATGGGTTACTAGAAGGCAGTTTATATTTATGCAGAAAAGGAAAAAAAAAACCCAAAACAAAACGAAAGCAGTGCACACACACACAAAGCAAAAGCCAACAGTCAATCTCTACTTCCCACAAGCAGCGATGGACATCACTCCTCCAAAAAGCAGAGCTCCAACACAGCAATTGTGGTCAGCAGGTGGCCATTAGGAGAGCATGCATGCCTCCCTCCCCGCTCCTTTTATATCTAGGTTGACGTCATATGGTATGGAATATCCCCTTGGTCAGTGTGAGTCAGCTGGCTTAACCTGTGTCCCCTCCCAGGATTTCAGCTCCCAGCTGAAGAAGGAATGTTACAGCACTGCACCCATTAGTAACCAAAACATGGGCTTTCTATCAACACTTCTCTAGCTACCAATGCAGAAGCACAGCACTGAAGGGGCTACTATGAGAAAATAAATTGCCTCAGACAAACTCACTACAACAATCTGCTTAAATGTTGCAGAAAGAACTTTAAACTGGAATATTTCCCTGAAGCAAAGAGAAGAAACAAGAAAGGGTTGAAAAAGGTTAAGATTACTTCTAGAAGCAGAGAACAGACACCACCACCAAAAACTACCTTTTTGCTGAGCTGGTGTGGGGAGATCTTTTTTCTGTCTCTGCTGCTTTTCAACATTATCTCTTTAGCTGCAGGGGTGTGGGTCTCAGCCACTTTAGTTCTCTGGAATGTAGTCAGATGCGTGACTTGGTCACTCACAAGGAGCTGGGTCACCAGCTGTGCAGGGTCTCAATTTAGCAGCACTTTTTGGCCCTCAAAAATACGGTAAGGGTAGAAGGATAAGATATAACTCACACATGGTGGGTCTCAGTTCTTTCAAGGCTGGCAGAGTTTCAGTCTCTAGTGACAGGAAGGCACCAGGTGGTGGTGGAGAAAAGGTGAGAAGGCGAGGGGAGGTGGGGAGAGATTCTCAGCTAGAGTAACCGGTTCTCTCTCTTTCCTCTTCCCTAATTTTTCAAAAGGTCTCTTCAAGTTTTTAGTGTTTAGAGGAGGTTGTACATGGTTTCTTGGCACATAGCCCTATTCAGGTATTTTGAAGAGATAACTATAGCACAATCTTCTGGCAGGAAGACTCCAACAGGAAGCTCAGGTGAGAAATTCTAGCAGAAAGCTGACAGAGAATTTTTGGTAGGAAGTTTTGACAGGCAGAAACAATGGCAAAACATTATTTATGGCATTACTATATTACCTGTGTTACAGCGCTGAATAAAGTAGTGTTGGTTTTCTAAGCTATCAAACTGGTTAGAGTTTATTTCCCAGTTTATAGTGATAAGAGCAAGTGCCCCTAACAAACAAAGGTCTAAGGGGAAACACCTAGTGCTCAGCACACCCAACAGCACCAATACAGCACCAAGTCACAAGAAACCAGCAGGACTTTGTGTGGGGCAGAGTAGGATGGTTCATCCCAGCTGTGAGATGCTCCCTAACCCAAGGATAATTAATTCCCTTTTTTCTAGGTAATTTTATGATACTCAGCACCATATGATGACTTTTTAGTCAGCCTAGATGGCAACTATCTCTGCTACTCTTAAGAACCCTTATAAGAGTAACATACAATTCCAGTAACTGTTATTTGAAAAGCACCTCCAATTTCACTCAGTCCAAAACTGGCATCATGTTTGCAAGGAGAAATTAAAATCTGATTTTCACTTTTTCTACAGATTCCAATATGGACTAACAAATAATCAGGAAACTTTAGATAAAATGAAAATGCAGTATCTAACTATACAACTCACAAAGCAACAATAAAAAAGTGAATGTATTACTCAGTTTGGAGTAGTAAAGAAACCATTAACATAAAACTCTATTTCTATATTAAAGCCAGACACTCCTCTCAGGGAATAATTCCTCTGGTTTTTAAGTATGCAGTAGCCTACTGCAGCACCTAGACATTCATAAAGTACACTGAAATCATGTAAGCAAAATGAAATATTAATCACAGCAGTCCTGATGGAGCCGAGCAAGAGCTCCAAGGGTTAAAAGTTAGCTTAAAATACCAACGCTGATAACTCTCTATGAGAAAATGCTTAGTTAGAGACAAAATTAAGGTCAGTATGTCCCTGAAAATGTGCACATTGATATAAAAGGAGATAGGGAGGATGCACTAAAGAACAGAACAGGAACACTAGAAAAGATAAGTCAGGAACAAGGGCCTAAGTCCAAGATTCCTTGCAAGAATCAGCAAAAACAGAGAAAGTTGAGAAGTTCATGATGAAGAGGAGTGAGGATACAACTCCCTGAAGATGAAGGCAACAGGATCTCCCACCACGAAACACCCCAAAAGAGACAACCACACCCAGGGTCCATCTACTCTCCACCTACTATGAATATTATAATCAGATGTTGCAATATTATGAATATGCATGAGAAGATGTTGTAATCGTTCACAAAATTATGTATAAACAGTCTTGCTTTTCACTGAGAACTTTGGAACTCTTTGTCCAGCGCAAGCTGAAGAGTTCCCCAACGTTGTAATAAATACCTTTACTGTTTATAGGCTAAAAACTGTTTCTAAAAAATTTTATTAGGCCTTTTTGGGCTTCACTGACCATCTGATAATTTCCGTCTTTACCAGTGTAATTATATTTACTTAGTAAACATAATGACCATGTTCAATAATAATTACTTTAGTTCTGTGTGTCCATCAACACTTACACATAATATCTGAGAAGTGAATTAGTCTAAACTCTTAGTATTTATTTAATTATAACAGCACTGGTACTGACACATATTTCAGAGCGAGAAATTACTGTCCTTACTAGTCTTACGAGAGATGGTCTTTTGGATTTCTATGTCATACTGCAATGTTCACAAACAAATGGCTCAGGTTGGCTTAAGGGCAAACAAAATCTTAATTCTTCTGGGGCTCTCACAAAGAGCAACTACCCAACTCTAAGCACTCATTTGAATTCTAACACCTTGAAAAAAAAAATCATTTTTTCAGTATACAGCTAGTATGAAAGCACATACCTTTGCACAGTAGCTTCATGCTGCTGCCCACCACCACACACAGCAGGGCACTGAAAACCAATTACCTCAGTAGTAATCAATCCCCTCCATTTGGTCACTTCATTCCCTCTGTAGCTCTCTCCCTTTTTCCTATTATTGCATTTAACCAAATGAACAAGAACACAGATTTCCATGGAATCAATTATATGTGTTCTTCCTTGAATTAAAGCTTTTATGTCAATTCTATTACGAGTCTCTCTCCACCCAGAATCTGGGACAAGAGTTTGTCAGTAATTTTTCTCAGAAAATTACAATTTCACAATCTTTCCAGAGGAACACAAGTTTCATCCAAACTTCTATAAAAAGGTTCTCATGTCCTGATGGATAAGACAAAAGGCTGACAGTAGTGATCCCTCAACTGTCCCTGAGGCTCCCATATACTGGGCTGCATAGGGGGCAAATTTTTAAGGCCATCTAATTCACCTAATAGAATTTCAAGTCCTTTTTTTTTTAGTTTGTTACTGTTTTTCATTTTTTAATGCTTTATTGGGTTTTGCTACTTTAAATGCAGAGTTAAAGTTAGACAAGCAGAAACAAATATTATATATATTTTAAAAAATAGCTAAAAGTTGCTCCGTATTGTGAGATACTGACCGAAAGATTTGTACACACTCACAACTACTAAACTACATGATTAGCTTGTAGTGGGCAGCTGCACTCATGAAACAGTCACCATGTGGATGTTCCTCTCCAGCAACTCACACACCAAACCTCTGGTAAAAGAAGCCTGCAAACAGAACTGGCAACATAACAGGTGATACCCAAAACCTTGTGATGATTAAAAACACTGTTGTGGCATCCAGAGAGGCTGGTAAGACTACACATCCAGACAGGTGTACAAGTTTCTCAAACACCAGGCTGACCAGCTTCTGCAGCAATTCTTTGTTGCCAGCAAGAGTTGTTCTTTGCCGGTGGCCAGGCTGCTGAACACAGGGCCAGTAAGACAATTAAAAAGGTGTGAAACAGGTATGTATATGATTCGTGCCAGTAGAGAAACAAATGGTTAATTGCACCCCCATAAAGAAATAAAACAAAAGGATTGTTAGCCCAAATACAGCCCTATAAAGAAACAAACGGGTGTCCTAAGGTCACCAGCTTCCCTGGACCCTTACCAAGGAATACATGAATTATGATAGGGGGGCTGTCAAGTCACCAAATTCTCTGTTTCCTCCTAAAATTCCTGTGAATACATGAATTGTAGTGTAGTAATTATGTGTTGTAAAAATAACTATCACAATGACTTAGCTCTAGCCATCTAAGAAGTATGTGAAATGCATATGTGTATGATGTAATGAATATGTATGAAGTGGCTGGATAAAAGCAGGCACACGCTGTACCTGGCACGCGAGTCGGTGGGGCGAAGACTCCCCCTCGTGTCTGGGCCCGAAATTGCTTTTGCCATCTAAATAAACCTTTATTATAAAAATTTATTTGAGTTGAGACTCTCTTTCTCACAGGTGGAATGCCTCTCCTACAAGGAATTGCTGAGACAATTGGGATTATTCAGCCCGGGAAAGAGAAGGCTCCGAGGTGATCTAAGTGCAGTCTTCCAGTATCTGAAGGGAGCCTACAAGAAAGCTGGAGGGGGACTTCGAACACGGAGTCCCATGGTAAGGGGGAATGGCTTCACACTGGCACAGAGTAAGATATTACGTATTAGAAGAAATTCTCACTCGCGAGGGTACGCAGGCCCTGGCATGGGTTGCCCAGCAAAGCTGTGGCTGCCCCAGCCCTGGAAGTACTCAAGGCCACATGGACCGGCTTGGAGCAACCTGGGCTAGTGGAAGGTGTCCCTGCCCATGGCAAGAAGCTGGAACTGGATGGTCTTCACAGTTCTTTTCAAGCCAAACCATTTGGTGGTTCCATGATGTCGGCCCAGTGGCTCGGCAGCCTGGGCGACGGCGCGCGGCCCAGGAGGGCCCGAGGCCTCAGGGCCCGCTCCCGCGGCCATCGCCGCCCGCCCCGCCCCGCCCCTGCCCGTGCGCGCCCAATCGCCGCCGCCATGCGCGGGGCCCCGGCCTGCGC
>JAWWMP010000513.1:0-10572 GCA_035047865.1 Dendrocincla tyrannina
TGTGTGATTCCCTCAGGCCCTATCACACCTTGGTGTCTCACCAGGGTTGCAGCTGTTCCTGCCCAAAGGCAGGTGATAAAACCCCTTTGGCAGAGTTGCTTGTGGAGCAGCAGCCCCAAAGCCCTTGGAGCAGGAGGAGATCCATGCCAGCCTTACCCCAGCAAGGAGCACCCCACATACTCCCCTCCCTTGGCCCATCCTGTCCCCACTGTCCCATCATCAGCTCAAACCCAGTTTCATTCAAACCCTTCCTCCATGCCCAGTGGTCTCTACTGCCCATGATGTGGCAATCAGAGGGACAGGGACACTGCTCAGTCCCATCACAGGCTAACCCAAAGGGATGTCAAGAACCTGCCCAGATGTGGACAGGCCTCCTCAGACCTACCTCCCAGGCTGGCTGTTGTGGGCCGGGTTGGAGCAGGACAAGCTACCTGCCCTCCTGATGCCCTCCAGGAAGTCCTTCGCAGACCCTGCCCTGATGTCCGTCACCTTCTTGGCTCTGTGGTTCTCCCACCTCAGGTAGCGCTGGTGGGTCTCGAAGCACTTGGTGCAGAGGAACTCGAAGCACTCGAAGCACCAGAACTCCCCAGATTGCCTGCAGTTGTCGCAGAACAAGTCAACTCTATCAACTATCTGCTTGTAGACCTTCAGCCGGGCCTGCAGGTTGGTGAAGAGCAGGTTGTCCGTGTCTGGGATGCCGCTGGCCTGCGGGATGGCCATACAGCACACGGGGCACTGCCCGACAGGCCTGGTCTCAGTCAGACAACCAAGGCACAAGGTGTGGAGGCAGGTGAGGAGCTTGAGATTGGGCGATTCCTGCCGGCAGCCCTCACAATGGAGGAACTGGAAGTCATCTTCTAGAAGCTTGGGGAGGGAGAGTACGAGGAATGAGCACTGAGGAGTGTTTTTAAGAGCTTCTGAAACCTAATCTTGGGGGGGAGGTGACTCAAAAACCCTTCTTGGAGCAACCAGGAAGCTATCAATGCACTTCCCACAAGCAATAGCCAGGACAGAGGTGTCCCATGCACTGGAATGAGGCTGAATGCACAGGACCCCGCTGAGCCCTTCCTCTCCCTCTAGCAAGGAGGAAACAGGAAAGCGGGAACAGTCCCCCTGAGCAATGGGCTGGGGATGGCTGCAGAGGGGCAAAGCGAAGGATAAGGCACAGAGGAAGCATCTAAGGACCCCTGGATGACACACTGATGGGGCGGGGAGCATCATCGAGACAGCCACCCCGCTCCCTTCATCGCGTCCCTCTTGGCCTCCTGCGTCCCTCTCTGCTGGGCTAGGGGGGCTGGATTAGGGACCAGTCCCATCCTCCCACCACCCACCAAACCGGGGAGCGGAGAAACCTCCCAGCCTTTTCTCCCCATTGCCACGCCTTGGGGAAAAGGACTTCCTGGTGTCCTGGACCCCTCCGACACCCCTACACCGCCGGAGCCCCATCCCGCATCCCGCCCGCATCCCTCCCGCATCCCTCCCTGGACCGACCGGGATGCGGGAACCGGACAGGGACATAGCGGGGCGGACGGGGACCCCCCTCCTGCCTGCTCAGCCTGCACTTTCGATTTCCTCGGCTCCGGGAATAACTCCTCCTCCGTGTCGGGGCGGGGAACCTCGCAGAGCCCGCACCCAGCCCCGCTTTCCGCCCGAAGAACCTTGCACAGCCCGCTCAGCGCTTCCCGGCCATCTGGGAGAAAAGAAACCCCGAGTTCCCCACCAAAAGGGATTTCCCCAAGGAGAAGCAGCCCCAGAAATGTATAGCAGGGTCCCGGTGTCCTGCTGTGCTTCGGACAGGCACTGCCGAAGGAGGTTTCGGTGCCCACCCTACCCCTCTGCATCCCGAGAGGGGGCTCAGGAGCTGGGCCCCCACCGTGGAGAGGATTTCCACATCCCTCTTTGTCCTGTATTCGGGACGTCCTTTTCTCCTTCTTGCAGGGCATTGGTACCCCTAGCCATCTGCACCATGGGACCATCATGGGAGGGGATCACCACGACTGGGAAACCACCACAAAAGGGGGACCCACCATGAAGAGGGGACCACTACAAATGAGGCGCCACCAGGAGCACCTGGAGTTCACCTTTCCTGGCACACGTAAAGGGAGAGGGCATGGTAGGACACCCCTGTCAACTCCTCTGGGGGTTTTTGATGCCCTGAGGATCTCCAAAGCTTGGTCCAGGCTGGTGCCACCCAGCCCTAGACTTTGAAGAAGACATTTAGCAGGTGGTTTGGTCCAGCTGCAGCTGAGAAATATTTCCATTCCAAACATTTCAGTTTTGGGAAATATTGATTCTCTTTCCCCCCTGTCCCATCCTCTGACAAGAAGCCCCTTGCATGGATGGGACAGGACAGCAAGATCACTCAGATTTGTCCCACTGGTCCAGCAAAACATTCTGGAGCTGGTAAAGCTGCCTGGAGCTCCAAGACGTTTTAACCCCTGGGGTGCTGGGCATCCCCAGAGAGGCCACACAGCATCCTGCCAACTCTTCCTCGCCATTCCAGGACTTCATGTGTTAATCAGGATGGAGCTTCCCTGACTGGCAGAAGCTCCCATGCTGTGGTCTCTGTCTTGGGGGAAACTGAGGCAAGAAGGGTGCGGCCACATCTGCCTGCAGAACCCATGAGCCCAGCACTGTCCAAGGCTGCACACCAGGTTTATTGTCCATCAAGAGTGGATAGGAAGAAAGCTTACAAAATAAATAAATATCTATATGCCTATATCCAGTCCCCACCCCTGGCAGACACACCTCACAGCACACATGCAAAAGAATTCTGAAGCACAAATTAGCGCAATCACTAATTACGAACCACTGCGTGGGGAAGGCCGGTCATTCCCCAAATCGCCACCTGTGCTCTTTCCCCATAAATGCCAGTATCCCATCAGTGGTGCCATGCTGGATTCCAGTTCCAGCCTGCTGGTGGCATCCCAGCCTGGTCCAGCCAGCCCTCGTGGCCCATTTTGGCCACCCACCTCATCCCATGGCTCCTGTCCTTGACCACAACGTCTCCAAGCTCTCCTCCACCCAACTGCTCAGCTCGTGCCCCTTCCAGTAAGACCCCTGGCCATGCACGTGTTGTGGGGACACCAGGACACCAATCTGTGCCCTGGTGGCACAATGGCCAAGGAACTGAAGGCCAGGTTGGACGGGGCTTGGAGCAACCTGGTCCAGTGGAAGGTGTGCCTGCCCATCACAGGGGGCGGAATGAAATGAGCTTTAGGGTCCTTCCTGCCGAAACCAGTTTGTGATTCTATGCAACTGGAAGCAAACTGGCATATGCTGAGGTGCTAACTGGTTCCCGTAATGTTGTAAGCAGAGGATGAAGAACAGAGGGAAAGCCAAGAACAAGGATGAGCAATGGAGCTCAGCCTCAGTTTCCCTGCTCAGATCTTCACCCCACTCCTGCAGCCTCCACAGGGAGGGCAGCAGGAGCTCCAGCATGGCACGGCTCCCACCACGCAGCACGGTGCCCCCTATGTCCCCACGCCTTCGCACACCGACAGAGACACAAGCACACGGACACAAGCCCACGCACACGCTCTATCAACGCTGCTTCATCGCCTTGACGAGATTCTCCAGCTTCAGGGCCAGGTGCAGGTCGCCTTTCACCTGCAGCCTCCCGCTCATGTAGGCACTCAGGGGGCGCAGGTCACCCAAAAAGAGATCCTGGAGGTCTTTCTCTGACAATTCCAGAGTGACGTCGGGGATGCCCTCGGGCACGCCATGGCCAATCTGCCCACTGCCTGTAGGACACAGTGGGTGGGAGAGGGAGAAACAGCGGGTTCAGGATCCAGCCTTGATCCAGCTCATGTTTCCCCCCACATTTTATGAGGATTGAGGTGGGCCAGATGACAGACAAGGGCCTGGCAGGAGGATTTTGGAGATAGGAGTCCTTACAACTTATGGAGATCAATTTCTTTTGTGTTGCTCCACCCATGTCCTGTTACAGTGGTCCAACTCTAAGCCCTGTCCTGCTTTTGCCATGACCACCAGGAAAACCATCAGCAACCATGGGGGGATGGATTAGGGTGGTGGAAGAACATCCTCCAGCAGAGCAGGGTGCCTCCATCCCTACTCTGTTGGGCTGGTGTCCTACAAGAGTCAACAACTCCTGGGGTCTCCAGGCCACCCATGAGACCTGGCTGTCCATTTTTCATCAATTCTCTATTTCCAAAGGAAAATTCGTGGTTTTAACCCAGAACAAACTATACTTTGGACTTCCAGAGAGAACAGACTCAAGGTCATGGCCACCAAACTGCAGCGCTCACCTGATGGGCCCTGGGATGGCTTCTGTGGAGGTACCAAAGGGGTTTGGTTTGGGACCTCTGGCCACTGAGCTCGGTGGGGTTCACAGCATGCAAAGGGGGCACAAGAGCAAGACACCCTCACACCTCCAACACAACAACCCCAAAGAGCGGTGACCTGAGGAGAGGTCTATGAAGTAGGTGCTCCGGGTGCCGCTGGACAGGGTGATGTTGACCTGGTAGGATGCTCCCACCTGGCTGACCAGGGCCTCGGAGAGGACAGACTCCATGGCTGAGAGCAGCTCATCTGTGCTAGGCTTCCTCTGGGCAAGGAGGGGAGTGGTGGGAGGCTCCACCTCGTTCTCTGTCTCCATGCTGCCTGCTGTGGACAATGGGACAGATGAGGGGACACCTTTGTGTGGTGAGCTGAACCCACCAGAAAAGGTCTCCAGAGAAAAAAACCCCACTTATCCAGCAAGTTTCCAGCTAAGCAAGAAGAGAGCAACTGGTTTTGCCAGTTTCTGCTCCTCTCTGCTATGGGTTACTCTTCCCTGGCTATGAGAGGATGGAAAATTAACCCTGAAAAATTAATGGGCCATGAATTGGTGTGGGGTTTCGGGAAAAAAATCCATGTGACTCTCAGCAAATGCAGGCTCAGGTTTGCCTGGTGGAAAGGCTGAGACATGAGCTGGTCTTGACCCTGGGCTCCTGCCCATCTGCTTCTGCCCTCCCCAATCCCTTCTTATCCAATGTCTTTCTTATTGGAATGGTGGTGCTGTGCCGTGTGCTATATGGAGCTGTGCCCAAAGCAGAACTCTGTCCTTCCCAATACCAGCCTATTTGTGCTGTGCCTGTAGGAGCGTGACATCTCCCAGACTTTGACTCCTCTGTCAAATAGCCAAGAGACACAAAGGTCACTGGGCAGGAGGGACCTGCCTCAGTAGTGGAGCGGTGATCCTGGGTTGGTTACCTGCCTCCGGAGCACCAATCCTGCCACCAGCCAGAGCCAGGGTGCTGCCGAAGAAATGGGCAGCCAGCTGCTGAATGGTGCTATCCAGCCCCTCCAGCCCTGGCACAGGTGGCACAGGGACTGGAGGGCCTGCCAAGTTCTCTCGGGGTGGCTGCAGCACAGCCTCCATACTCAGCTCCACCCGGTCCACCTCCAGGCCCCAGGACTTGGTCATATCGTTAATCTCCAACTGGGAAGAAAGGGAGAGGTGTTGGCAGTACAGCCAGAGCTGGATACGGCCATGTGAGACCACCTCCCCACCATGGCACCCTCAACCATTGCCATCCTTGTACTGCTACCCACCAGTGGGGTGTTAGACCAGGCTCAGTAGTCCTCCTCCTCCTCTAAGCTGTCAACTCTCACATTCAAATTCTGCTCCCGCAGTGACTCTCCCAGCTTGGAGGAGACTAGGACAGGGGGGACAACTCTGCCTTGTTCCCCTTTCCATGGTCTTTTTCCTTGCTCCCCCTTGGACAACATATCCTGGCATGGTGCTCTACAAGGCAGCATTCCTGGCCTCCAAACTACTCTGGGTACCCCAGAGATAACCCCCGCCCTCTTTTCACATCATCCCTGGTAGACACCGAACCCACAAGATCTTGGCCTGGCCCATGTTGGTTGCACGCAAGACTAATTGCCCCTCTGTCACCACGTTGTCCTGCTTCTCTCCCCAAAACTCATTTCCAGTTGGCATCTTCCTCCAGACATTCTCCTGGTGGAGACGTGGAAGTCAAATTTAAGCCTGCCAACAACATGTGAGCCTTTCTGTGCATGCAAAGCCCTTAGAGATGAGCCACAAGGCTCCACAGATTTGAAATTATCTGCTCCCTGCTAATTGCTACATTTTCCCAGCTCCCTTTCTTGTCCAGGTCTGTGACCAGAGGGACTTTCAGCAGCTTACTGTTACTTCCATACTAAGATCCCAGGGATTTGGGTCTCTTAGGGGCACTCTGAGGCAGTCCTCACCAGCAGCTGCTCCTCGATCTTCAGCTTCTCCACCTGGATCTCACAAAGGCTCTTCTTCATCAAGGTCTTGGTCATGGTGTTCTGTGCCATCATGCGGGTGGCCACGATGAGGTCCTTCACCATCAAGACGGACAACACAGGGTCCCACACCCGGAACTGGACATTGGCACCCATGGAGATGATCGCCCCATCCTTGGAGGTCAGCTGGGGCAGAGAGGAGTTAGGATCTCTTCCTCTCTTTGCCCCATGGCCCCACCCTTGTTTGTAGGTCCTGGGAGCAAAGGCATTCCCAGGTGGTGACAATATCTTTATTAAGAGGATTTTTAGAAATAAAGCCAATCCAATTAATTTTGGGCTAGTCTGGACGGTGAGGACAGTTTCCAGTACGGGCTGGTACTGAAAGACATCTGGGAGTTGTAGGGATTGATGATTTTGGGATGTCTCCAGCCAGGAACATCCACTGAACAAGGTGTGTAAAGGCAAGAAGAGCTTTTTGACCTCAGGCAGGTGAGGACTCTGACTTCACAGCACCAGCTACAACGCCCCTGGCCTCGCCAGGGGGAGCTGAAAGCTGGGTCACCAAGGGTCAGACAATCCCAAAATCCACATGCTCTGGATATTTTAGAGCTCCATTTCTCCATGCCACCCTGAGGGATGGCAGCTCACCTTGCAGGGGGGCACGTTGAAGGCCCTTGTCCTCAGATCCACCCGCTGCCAGTCGTCGATGAAGGGCAGCAGCAGGACCATGCCGGGTCCCTGCGGAGCCTGGATGCGGCCCAGGCGGAAGATGATTATTCGCTCATAGGTGGGCACAACCTGGAACGCGGAAGTTTAGACCAGGGCAGAAGCAAAACCCGGGATTCCCGCAATGTCAGTAGCAGCTCAGAACAGTCCCCTCATGGAGGATGGGTTGTCATCCCACTCCTCACCTGCTTTCCTCACTTACCTTCAAGGTAAACCATCCCGAGATGGGGAAGGTGACAACCATCAGCAAGAAAACCAAGGAGGTGATAATCCCGTGGCAGATCCAGGACAGCCAACCCTGAGAGGAGTCTGCAAGGGGGGGTGAAAGGGAGATGTACCTGCTCCAAACCCCCCTGCCCTGCCCATGAACCCCCATCCAAGCCTTTTCCACCCTGCACCCGGGGTAGCCAGTGGCTGGGGGGCCACCCAGCCGGTGCGATGCTCTACAGCACCAGGGGCAACAGGGAGGAAGGCAGGAATTCCCCTCTAAGTTTGGGAGTCACCTGTGGCATTCCCAGCCAGCCCCAGAGGGGTGGAACTCACCTGCAGTATTTCCAGATGGTCCCAGTGGGTCTTGCTTGTCTCCAAAGCAGAAAAAACCATTCTGGGCCCCATAGAACCCAATACTGGACTGCTGGAAGCGGTCAAAGTCTCCCAAGGGGAGGGCTTGGTATCCCGACCGGCTGAACATGGTGCCGGTGCCTCACACAGGGCCTTTCTCCTGGTGCTCCAAAGTGCTCCTCTAATCCTGGTTTCCCTCTGCCATCACAGCCAGCTCTGTCCCTGTCACCAACATCCGTGCTGTGAGAGATGCCGGAGGAGAGCTGACAAACAGAACGTTTGCTGGAAGAAATTCAATCCTGCGGGGGCTTCCCTGGCCGGGGTCTCACCCCAGCTGGGATGCTGGAGGCTTCACATCCTCACGGAGACCCCCTGGGCAAGAGCCGAGCCGGGTAGACAAAAGCTGCGACCCCGCGGTCACTCCTCACTTCGTGCTGCCTTGGAGATGGGGGTGACCGTGGGCTGCGCTCGGGTACCAGCCCCGTGGCCTCGGGATGGCGAGGATGCTGAGCGGAGGAAGGAGGGAGCCGCTGGTGCTTCCTGGTCCTCTCGTCATGTGGCTGCTGACGGCAGAGGGACGGAGCGGCTCATGGCTCACAGCTCGGTGAGTTTTTTTTACCGGAGAGGCCCTTCCCGGGAAAGGCTCCGCCGGCCGTGGGGAGGACAGGGGTCTCCATCACGCAGTCGCCATGGGGGGCTCTGCAGGGTACCCCGGCCCCACAGAGAAGCGGGAAGGGTATTTTTCCCAGGAATTCCTGCTCCGCCGTGGCCTTCCCACCATGTCAAAACACCCCCTCTCCGTCTGGCCGGCGGAAAAGGTAGTGAAAATCCGACAGGGGCGCAGCCGAGGGTGGGGGATGACAATAGGGCGGGTTTAAAGCCCCCCTCGGCTGAACCAGGGGCTCGACACTGCCTCGGGCAGAGCAGCAGCTCTTGCAGCCGAGACAATACCCAGACGTGCCCCTCAGCACAGCTCGGGGGTCCTATCTAACAGTTGGAGCAGAGCTTTGCCATCCGAACCCCTCTCGGTGCCAGCATCCCTCTGGTACCAGCATCCCTCTGGTACCAGCATCCCGCTGGTACCAGCATCCCTCTGCTATCAGTATCCCGCCTCTGGTACCTGAATCCTCACCCCAGTTTCTGCATCCCCCTGGTACCAGTGTCCCCCGCCGGGGCCTGCATTCCCCGCTCCCAGTACCAGCCCCCTGGTGCCTTCTTTCCCCTCCCGGTACCAGGATCCCCAGCCCGGTTCCAGCGTTCCCGCGGTGCCGGCCTGCCCTCCCTCCAGGTGCTAATATTCCTCCCAAATACCAGCATGCCCCTTGTCCCTGCATTTCCCCCTCCGCAGGCAGCCCCTGGCAGAGGGCAAGAAGAGGGTGGTAAGGGGGGAACCCCGGTCCCACTGCCTTCCCACCCACCAGCTCCCCCTCCGTCCCTCGGCCTCCACTCTGCCTTCCCCGCCTCTTTCCCCCCAGCTCCTCCTTCTCTTTCTCTGCCAGCTGAGCTGGGGAAACGAAAGTGGAGTGTGACGGCTTTCCCCTCTCACCGCTCTGATGCCCGACAGCCCCGCAGCCCCCCGGCCGCCCGGCCCCGGTCCCCCAGCAGGTAACGGGGGGCTCCCCGCTTTTCTGGAGAGGGGGACGGAATGGGGAGAAGGACAAAGCCCGATCCAGAGTCCCACAAAGGGACCCGCGGGCATTGCCTGCTCGGAGAGGGGTGTGTGCGTGCGTGTGTTAACTTTTAGGGTACGAAGCCATTGCAGGAGGGAGGTGGTAAGTGGGGTCCCGGCTTTATTGACCGTGGGGAGTTTGTGCTGCTGGGCGGAGGGAGGGCTGGGGGAGCGAGGAGTGGGGAAGGGGACATCTTTGAGGACAGGGATTTTTGGTGCCAACATCCCAGTGCTGCCTGGGAAGTTTTGCAGGAATCTTTGGGGTCCGTTGCAAGGGCCCCCCCTTTTCCTTTCCCTGGTTTTTCTGCTTGCAGGGCAGGAAAATGCTTTCATTCTCCTTCCCCGCCCCCAATTTTGAAATCCAGAGCTCCCGGAAGGGAAGGCAGTTGGGGAGGGTGGAGAAGAGCCTCCAAGGGTCCCACATGGAGGGCAGTGGGGACCACAACCCTTTACATCCACCAGAGAACCTCCATGGGAGAGCACGTGGAGCACGGCCACCTGCTCAACCTCAGCAGGAGGGATAGAGAGAAGCCTTGAATGCACCCTGTGGCTCCCTCATCCCTCCCCCGCAGCGTTTGAGGGAGGTGGGACTGAGCCTCCCAAACTTCCATCTCATGGCGGGGTCTTTCCTCCACATCCCACCTAGATGGAGAGGGTGCCACTGCCCCCATGGAGACGAGACCCCAGACGGATGCAGCCGCGTGCTCGCCTCCATCCCACCCTCCAGCAGAGGAGGATGATTTCCAGTTCCTCCTTTGTGAGGGCTGCCGGCAGGAATCGCCCAATCTCAAGCTCCTCACCTGCCTCCACACCTTGTGCCTTGGTTGTCTGACTGAGAACAAGCCTGTCGGGCAGTGCCCCGTGTGCTGTATGGCCATCCCGCAGGCCAGCGGCATCCCAGACATGGACAACCTGCTCTTCACCAACCTGCAGGCCCGGCTGAAGGTCTACAAGCAGATCACCAGGCATGGTGGTCCCACTTGTAGCCGGTGCCAGGGCGAAGCAGCACTGGTGTGGTGCTGCGAGTGTGAGGAGTTCTTCTGTGCCAAGTGCTTTGAGGACCATCAGTGGTGGCACAAGAAGAAGACTCACAAAGTCCGGAAGGTGGAGGAGCTTCGTGCCGAGTCAGCTCATCAATTCCTGGAAGACAACAGGAAGTCATGCAACCTTTTTTGCACCAGTTCCAGTCACCCCGACCAGAGCCGTGTCTGCAGGTGAGAGTGGTGACTTGTTCCTGCATCCCATCCTGCTCCACGGGCTTTGGGGCTGCTGCTCCACGAGCAACTCTGCCAAAGGGGTTTCATCACCTGCCTTTGGGCAGGAACAGCTGCAACCCTGGTGAGACACCAAGGTGTGATAGGGCCTGAGGGAATCACACA
>JAWWMP010000514.1:0-10556 GCA_035047865.1 Dendrocincla tyrannina
AAAATAAAGGAATTAATAAGAAAAATAAAATAAAATAAAGGTTTATAAACCCAATAAAATAATTAAAAGAAATATAAAAAATTGAGAATACAATAAAGAAAAATATTTAAAATAATAAATAATTGAAATTAATAAATCGTAATTAAAGTAATTGGAGGAAATAATGCTAATAATGGAATTAATAAGAATAAAAATAATACAGGTTATAAATCAAATATATAAATTTATACATATTATAAAATTAAATAATATAAAATTATATAAATTATCGAAACCGATAATTAATAACTGAGATAATTAATAATCATAATGATCAACAATTAGTAAGACATCATAAAAACATAAAATTATATAAATCGATAACAAATACCTCAATTAATTAATATCAAACCATAATGATCAGCAATTAATAAAACATAATAACATCAAATTATCCAATATAAAATTACATAAATTACATAAATCAATAATTAATCCCTAAATTAATTAATTTAAAAACATATTTTTCAGCCATTAAAGAAAAAGAGTAACATTTTTTAGAATACAATTGAATAAATAAAAAATTAATACCTAAAGTAATTGAATAATAATGACAATAACGATAAGTCATGATAATAAAGATAATAATGATAATGATAATGACAATTGTAATAATAATAATGATAATAATAATAAAGGTAATTATAATAATTATAATGCAATGATAATAATAATTATAATTATAAAGATTAGAAAGATAATAATAATGACAATTATAATAATAATTCAGAGAATAATATAATGATGATAATGATAATAATAATAATTATTATGGTAATAATAAAGATAATAGTAACAATTATAGTGCTAATAATAATTCACAGAATAATAATTATACTGATGATAATGATAATAATAATTATTATGACAATGATAATGATAATAATTAATGATAATAATGATAATGGCAATGATAATTATTATTATAAATTAATAACCCACCACAATAAATATTAAAATAGACAATAAACCATTATAAAATTTAAAACAAGCAGTAAAACCCAATAAATAATTAATAAAGAATTAAAAAATAAAAGAATAACATTAATAATTAATGATTTAAAATAATAATTAATCATCCAAATTAGCACCGACGGTGCCACCACAGCTCAAATTCCCCCAACCCCCCAAATCGACCCAAACAGACCCTTTTACCCCCCTTTTTGGCCCCGCCCTTTGGGGACTTCCCCAATTGCCCCGAAAAGCCCCAAAATCACCTCTTTTGGCCCTGAAATTTTGGCGCCGGTTTCGCTTCAGCGATTTGGGCGCAGCTGCTTCTCCCTGGTGAGGGAGTGGGGTAATTAAGTCTGAACCGCTAATTGGGGCCATCAATTTAGGGCTGTTTGGGGCAATTTGGGGATTTGGAGGCAAATTCGGTGAGTTCGGCCAAAAAATGCGACGTTTTGGATGGAATTTGGGAGGTTTTGACACAAAAATTGACTGGTTTGACCCCAAATTCAAATGGTTTGGCCCAAAACTTGAATGGTTTGGCCCAAAACTTGACTGGTTTCGCCCCAAAAATCGACTGGTTTCGCCCCAAAAATCGACTGGTTTGGCCCCAAAAACTGAATGATTTGGCCCAAAAATCAACTGGTTTGGTCCCAAAAATCGACTGGTTTGCCCCGAAAACCAACTGCTTTAACCACAAAACTCAACTGGTTTGACCCCAGATTGAACTGGTTTGACCCAAAACTCAACTGGGTGGACCCCAACCCTCACGCATTGACCCAAATCTCAACCACTGACCCCAAATCTCACCCACTGACCCTGGAGGAGTCTGGGGCCACCTCAAGGCCCCGAGTGAGGGGTCCCTGCGCCTCCTCTGCCGCCCCTCCCACTTCTCCTTCAGCAACCACGGCATGTACTGGGTGCGCCAGAGCCCTGGGAAGGGACTGGAATGGCTCGCTGGGATCACCAATGGTGGTTACACCGCGTACGCCCCGTCGGTCAGGGGCAGGTTCAGCTTCTCCAGGGACAACGGGCAGAGCTCGGTGACGCTGCAGATGAACAACCTCAAGGATGAGGATTCTGCCACCTATTTCTGTGCCAGGGACTCTCGCAGTGATGGTGCTGCTGGTTCTGCTGGTGGAAATGACCCCTCTCGTTGTGTCCCCAAATGTCCCCAAGCCCCAGATCCTTCCCACAAAGCTTTGCTGTCGACTCAAATGAATGGCCCAAACTAAACATGACCCAAAACATTTGGGAAATTCTGAAGGTTTGAGGTCAGTGGGTGAGATTTGGGGTCAATGGGTGAGATTTTGGGTCAGTGGGTGAGATTTGAGGGACAAGATCGAGCTCAGGGGCCAAAATGGTTCCGATGGGAGATAAAGAGTTGGGATTTGGGGCAAAACCGGACAAAGGATGGGAAAAACAATCAAGAGTTGCATTGAAAGAGTTGAGGTTTGGGGGAAGGATCTTGGCCTTGGTGAAGATGAGGGGACCAACCAGGGGGATCGATACCATTACCACGAACACCAGCAGTGTCAGCTTTGGCACAGAAATAGGTGGCAGAATCCTCGTCCTTGAAGTTGTTCATCTGCAGCGTCACCAAGCTCTGCCCGTTGTCCCTGGAGATGCTGAACCGGCCCTGCACCGATGGGGCGTATTCGGTGATGCTCCCAGTGCTCCAGATCCCAGCGACGAATTCCAGCCCCTGCCCGGGGCTCTGACGGATCCAAACCATTTCATGGTCACGGAAGGAGAAGCCGGAGGTGCGGCAGAGGAGGCAGAGGGACCCCCCATTGGGGGCCTTGAGGTGCCCCCAGACTCCTCCAGGGTCATGGCCGCCTGCAGCCCTCAGGGGAGAACAATGGGAATGTGGGGATGAGTAGGATGATCCGGGTGGGAATTTGGGGGTGGGATCGGAGTTCCGGAGGGTCCTGGACCTACCTGGGAGAGCAGTGAGGATGAGGAGCAGTGGGAGGAAGGTCCAGGCCGTGAAGAACCTCAAGGCCCCCAATGGGGGATCCCTGTGCCCCCTCTGCCACGCCTCTGGCTTCTCCTTTGGTGACTACGCCATGTTCTGGGTCCGACAGAGCCGCGGGAAGGGACTGGAATATGTTGCTGGGATCAACAAGGATGGGGGCTCCTTCCATGCCCGGTCAGTCAAGGGCTGGTTCAGCATCTCCAGGGACAACAGGCAGAGCTTGGTGACGGCTGCAGATGAACAACCTCAAGGACGAGGATTCCGCCCCCTATTTCTGGGCCAAATCTGCTGGTGCTTGGAATGCTGATAGTGGTGGCCCCGACCACTCTTCACTGGGTCCCCGCATGTACCCAAGCCCACGTCCTTCCCCCAAATCTCAACATTTTTGACCCAACCCTTGATTGTTTGGCCCAACCTAGGGCTGCTTTGCCTGACTTCCGAACCCTTGGCTCCAAATCCCAACTCATGGCCTCACTTTGGGAACATTTTGCCCCCTGAGCTCAACATTCACCCTCAAATGTCAATTATTGTCCTCAGAATTCAACCATTGACCCCAAATCTCACCCACTGACCTGAACTTCAACACTTGGCCTCAAATCTCTGCCCTTTGCCCAACGCCTTGACCATTTGCCCAAAGTCTTTCGCAACCTCTGGTTCGGCCCAATGGTTTGGGTCAATGGTTGAGGTTTGAAAGAGGGGGGCCAGGGGAGCATTTGGGGTCAAGGTCAGAACCATCAGTGACCCAGTGAAGGGGGATCAGGGCTGCCACCAGCATCATAACGAGCACCCCGGGCACAGAAATAGGTGGCGGAATCCTCGTCCTTGAGGTTGTTCATCTGCAGCGTCACCGAGCTCTGCCCGTTGTCCCTGGAGATGCTGAACCTGCCCTTGACTGACAGCGCATACCAGGTGCCGCCACCACTGGGGTTGATCCCAGCAACCCATTCAAGCCTGTTCCCAGGGCTCTGACGGACCCAAACCATGTAATAGCTGCTGAAACTGAAGCCAGAGGTGCAGCAGAGGAGGCGCAGGGAACCCCCATTGGGGGCCTTGAGGTGCCCCCTGACTCCTCCAGGGTCACTGCCGCCCACAGTCCTGGGGGGGAACAATGGGAATGTGGGGCTGAGTGGGATGATCTGGGGAGTTCTGGAATGGGTATCGAGTTCTGGGAACTCCAGGATTGACCCAGGAGGGCCGTGACCCTGGAGGAGTCTGGGAGCACCACAAGGCTCCGAATGGGGCGTCCCTGCACCTCTTCTGCTGTGCCTCTGGCTTTCATTTTGGCAACCACGGTGAGGGGTGGATGTGCCAGAGCCCCAGGAGGGGGCTGGAATGGGTCGCTGGGATCACCAATGGTGGTGGCACCTCCTATGCCCCGTCAGTCAAGGGCACGTTCAGCATCTCCAGGGACAATGGGCAGAGCTCGGTGACACTGCAGATGAACAGCCTCAAGGACGAGGATTCCACCATCTATTTCTGGGCCAAATGTGCTGGTGGTGCTCTGGGTGCACATGCTGTTTTTATTGACCCCCCACATTTTGTACCCACCGTGTCCCCAGTCTCCGTGTCCTTCCCCCAAACCTCAGCAGCTTCAGCCAAATTCTTGCTCATTTGTCCCAAACTCTGGTTTTGCCCCAATTTCCAACCATTGACCCGAAATCCCAATTCTCTCTCCCAAGTCAGGACATTTGTGGCCCCTGAACTCGACCTTGTCACCAAAATCTCACCCATTGACCCCAAATCTCACCCACTGACCCCAAATCTCACCCCTTGGCCCAACTCTTGCCTTGTGCCCCAGTCCCTCCCAAACAAGGGCAGGATTTGGGGCCATGGGGAAGGTTTGGAGCTCATGGTCGACATCGGGGGTGGATCCAGTTGAGGTTTGGGCCAGCCCCAGTGCCGGGCTGGGGGTCACTGTTGGCCACTGGTGTGTTGGGGCCCAGAGAGATAAGACTGGGGCTGAACGGTCAGGGGTGGGTTGGGGCCAGTGGTGGGAGTTGGGGGAAGGGATCAGGGATTTGGGGGCATGTGGGGACCGATTGTGGGGGTGGAGGGGCCAGGGCTGGAACTGGCACATCTGGCAGGGCTGACACCAAAACCATAAGCAGCACCAGCACCCCAAGCACCACCATAATCAGATTTGGCACGGAAATAGGTGGCGGAATCCTCGTCCTTGAAGTTGTTCATCTGTAGTGTCACTGAGCTCTGCCTGTTGTCCCTGGAGATGCTGAACCTGCCCTGCACCGACGGGACATACATGATGCCACCACTGGAGTTGATCCCAGCGACCCATTCCAGCCCTTTCCCGGGGCTCTGACAGATCCAGTACATGGTGTAGCTGCTGAAATCAAACCCGGAGGGGTGGCAGAGGAGGCACAGGGACCCCCCGTTGGGGGCCTAAAGGTGCCCCCAGACTCCTCCAGGGTCACGGCCCTCCTGGGTCAATCCTGGAGTTCCCAGAACTCGATGCCCATTCCAGAAACCCCCAGATCATCCCACTCAGCCCCACATTCCCATTGTTCCCCCCCAGGACTGCAGGCGGCTGTGACCCTGGAGGAATCCAGGGGCACCTCAAAGCCCCCAGTAGGGGGTCCCTGCACATCCTCTGCTGCACCTCCGGCTTCCAGTTTGGCAGCTTCGCCATGATGTGGGTCCGTCAGAGCCCCAAGAAGGGGCTGGAATGGGTGGCCTTGAACAACAGCAATGGTGACACCAGATACACCTCATCGTTGAAGGGCAGGTTCAGCATCTCCAGGGACAATGGGCAGAGCTCGGTGATGCTGCAGATGAACAACCTCAAGGACGAGGATTCCGCCACCTATTTCTGTGCCAAAGCTGCTTGTGGTTGTTGGGGTGATGCTGATGTTCCAGACCTTCAATCCTGGCCTGAAATCTTGACCTTCGTCCCTGAAGATTTATGGAAATATCAAGATTTGCTTCAGTGGTTCAGATTTGGGGTCAATGGTTGAGATTTGAGGGACAAGGTTTAGCTCTGGGGCCAAAATGGTCCCCATTCAGTGCAAAGAGTTTGGATTTGGGCCCATGTGGGAATCTGCTAGGTCTGTAACTCCCTTGGCAAAGCAGGAGGGAGTGAGGCCTTGGCTAGACTCCTCTGTGTGCTCATAAGATAAACAACCTTGTAGTCTGTGAGAACTTAGAAGCAGGCTGGATGAAGTCATAGACACAGTAGCTTTGTAGCATTAGCCAATAGGTGATTGTTTATGTGTGTGAACACCAGTAATGTGAATGCACATACACTTAGAGAATACTATAATTGTGGAGACACCATTCAATAAACTGAGCTTTGTTGTTAACTCAAAGTGAGTCGTCTTCACTGCTCCGTAAGCCTCGCTCCAATAGGCCCAAGGGTTGGGAATGGGGGCAAAACCAGCACACGGTTGCACCAGATGATTAAGAGTTGGGTCAAAATAATTGAGGTTTGGGGGAAGGATCTTGGGGCTTGGGGACATGAGGGGACCCAATGAAGGGGGGTTGGGGCCACAACCAGCAGCTTTAGTACCAGTACTGGTATAACCAGCTCTGGCACAGAAATAGGTGTCAGAATCCTCACCCTTGAGGTTGTTCATCTGCAGCGTCACCAAGCTCTGTCCCTTGTCACTGCTCATGGTGAACCGGCCCTTCACCGACGGCGCGTACCAGGTACTGGTACCGGTGTTTCTGATTGTGCCCACCCATTCCAGTCGCTTCCCGGGGCACTGATGGATCCAGTACATGGTGAAGCTGCCGAAATTGAAGCCAGAGGCACGGCAGAGGAGGCGCAGGGACCCCACATTGGGGGCCTTGAGGTGCCGCCAGACTCCTCCAGGGTCACGGCCGCCCGCATCCCTGGGGGGAACAATGGGAATTTCGGGATGAGTGGAATGATCCCGGTGGGAATTTGGGGGTGGGATCGGAGCTCCAGAGGGTCCCGGACCTACCTGGGAGGGTGACGAGGACAAGGATCAGTGGGAGGAAGGTCCAGGCTGTGGCACTGAGATCATGTCAGGTTTGGCCACCGATTGACCCCAAATCTCACCCATTGACCCCAAATCTCACACAGTGACCCTAAATCTCACCCGTTGACCCCAAATCCCGGGGGGTCCCTGTGCCTCCTCTGACACGCCTCTGGCTTCAATTTTGGCAGCTTCACCATGTACTGGACCCGCCAGAGCCCTGGGAAGGGACTGGAATGGGTTGCCACGATCAGCAATACCGGTGCCAGCACTGCGTATGCCCCATCAGTCATGGGCAGGTTCAGCATCTCCAGGGCCAACGAGCAGAGTTCGGTGACACTGAAGATGAACAACCTCAAGGATGAGGATTCTGACACCTATTTCTGTGCCAGAGCTGGTAGTGCTGATAATGCTGGTGGTTGTGGCCCTCACCCCCCTTCACTGGGCCCCCAAAATCTCCCCAAATCTCAGATCCTCCCCACAATCTCTAACTCTTTTGACCCAGCTCTGGATCGTTTGGCCCAACTTGGGCAGGTTTTGCCCCAATTCCCAACCCTTGGTCCCAAATCCCAACTCTTGGCCACACTTTGGGAACATTTTTCCCCCGGACCTCAACCTTGATCCTCAAATCTCAACCACTGACCCAAATCTCAATCATTGTCCCCAGATCTCACCCATTGACCCCAAATCCAAGGGGGTCCCTGCGCCTCCTCTGCCGTGCCTCTGGCTTTGATTTTGGCAGCTTCACCATGTACTGGATCCGCCAGAGCCCCGGGAAGGGGCTGGAATGGATGGCCACGATCAGCAACACTGGTGCCAGCACTGCCTATGCCCCATCGGTCAAGGGCTGGTTCAGCATCTCCAGGGACAACGGGCAGAGCTCGGTGACGCTGCAGATGAACAACCTCAAGGACGAGGATTCTGCCACCTATTTCTGTGCCAAACGTTTCAATCATGGTGGGGGTGGCGATGGTTGGGTTGGTGCACAGCCCCAAACCCGGATCCTTCAACAAATCCTCCTTTGTTTTGGTCCAACTCTTCATTTTCCGACCCAACTTTGGTCTCATTTTGCCCCAAAACTGATTATTGAACCCAAACTTCAACCAGTGACCCCAAACCTCAACCACTGACCCCAAATCTCAATCATTAACCCCATACTCCGGGGGGTCCCTGCACCTCCTCTGCCGCGCCTCCGGCTTCACCTTTGGCAACCACACCATGATTTGGGTCCGTTAGAAGCCCAGGAAGGGACTGGAATACATCTCAGATATCAACAGCAATGGTAGCACCACCTGGTACAGCCCATTGGTCAAGGGCATGTTCAGCATCTCCAGGGACAACAGGCAGAGCTTGGTGACGCTGCAGATGAACAACCTCAAGGATGAGGATTCCACCACCTATTTCTGTGCCAAAGAATCTGGTGGTGCTGGTGCTGATCATATTGACCTCCCTGTTGGGTCCCCACCCCTTCCACAAGCCCAAGGTCCTTCCCCCCAACCCCAACCCCTGACCCAGGTCGGGATCACTCCTGTCCCACCCCAACCCTTCGTGCCCCAAATCTCAGCCCTTCACCCCAAGGGGGACCCTGTGCCCCAAAGCCCTCAATGGGTTGGCCCAAAACCTCAATGGGTTTCACCCAAAGTGGGACTGTTTGCCCCAAATCTTCACTCTTGGCTCAAAACCTTGAGCTTCTTCCAAAACCTTTGGGCCAAGATCAAGAAGGAGGGTCAATAGTTGGGATTTGGATCATTGGTTGAGATTTGGGGTCATTGGTTGAAATTTGGGCCAATAGGTTAGATTTGGGTCAATGGGTGAGATTTGGGTCAATGGGTGAGATTTGGTGTCAATGGGTGAGATTTGGGTCAATGGGTGAGATTTGGGGTCAATGGGTGAGATTTGGGTCAGTGGGTGAGATTTGGGGTCAATGGGTGAGATTTGGGTCAGTGGGTGAGATTTGGATCAATGGGTGAGATTTGAAAGAAGAGGTTGAGCTCAGGGGCCAAAATGATCCCCATTCGGGGCAAAGAGTTGGGAATTGGGGCAAAACCAGCCCAAGGTTGGGCCAAACGATCCAGAGCTCGGTGTGCACCATAAGGGTTTGGGGGAAGTATCTTGGGATTTGGGGACAGGTGGGGACCCAGTGAAGGGGGGATTGATAGCACAAGCAGTATCACCATCACCCCAACTATAAGCACATTTGGCACAGAAATAGGTGGCGGAATCCTCATCCTTGAGGTTGTTCATCTGCAGTGTCATCAAGCTCTGCCCGTTGTCCCTGGAGATGCTGAACTGGTCCTTCACCGATGGGGAGTATACGGTGTAACCACCATTGTAGTTGATACTTGCAACGTATTCCAGTCCTTTCCCGGGGCTCTGGCGATAGCACCCCATGCCATGGTTGCCAGATTGGATGCCAGAGGCGTGGCAGAGGAGGTGCAGGGACCCCCAGGGGCATTTGGAGTCAATGGTTGAGATTTGGGTCAATGGATGAGCTCAGGTGCCAAAAACACACCAATTTCATGCAAATGGTGGGAGGAAAGTAGAAAGGGTTTGTGGGGATCAGTGAGATGATCCCGGGCATGTCTGGGACGGGCTCTGAGCTCTGGACCATTCCAGGACCTGTCTGGGAAGGCTGTGACTCTGGTGACCCCCCACTCAAACCCCATCCCCTTCACCCATAAAACGCCCGGGGACCCTCCAGGCTGGCACATCCTGATGGCTCCGTCATGGCCTGGACCTTCCTCCTGCTGCTCCTCGTCCTCACCGCCATCCCAGGTAGGTCCGGGACCCTCCAGAGCTCCGACCTCACCCCCAAATATCTACCGGGATCATCCCACTCATCCCCACATTCCCGTCTTTCCCCCCAGGGCTGCAGGCGGCCGTGACCCTGGCGGAGTCTGGGGGCGACCTCAAGGCCCCCAGGGGGTCCCTGCACCTCCTCTGCCACGCCTCCGGCTTCAATTTTGGTGGCTTCACCATGTCCTGGATCTGTCAAAGCCCTGGGAAGGGGCTGGAATTCGTTGCTGGGATCAGCAGCAATGGTGGTGATGCCAGATACACGCCGTTGGTCAAGGGCAGGTTCAGCATCACCAGGGCCAATGGGCAGAGCTCGGTGACACTGGAGATGAACAACCTCAAGGACGAGGATTCCGCCACCTATTTCTGTGCCAAAACTAGTTATAATGGTTGGATTACAAATGCTGATGGTGGTGGCCCAGACCCCCCTTCACTGGGTCCCCTCATATCACAAAGTCCCAAACCTTCCCTCAAACCTGAAATATTTTTATCCAATTCCTGATCGTTTGTCACTGCCTTGGGCTGGTTTTGCCCCAGTTCCCAACCTTTGGCCACAAATCCCAACTCTTTGCCCTGAATGGGGACCATTTTGGCCCCAGAACTCAACCTTTTCCCTCAAATCTCAACCATTGACCGCACATCTGAACCACTGAAGCAAATCTTGATCTTTCCATAAATCTTCAGGGACGAAGGTCAAAATTTCAGGCCAGGACTGAAAATCTGGAGCATCAGCGCCACCCCAACCACTACCATAAGCAGCACTGGTGTTGAGGAATGGCTCAGAGATCAAGGGCATGGGAGCTTGGATGATTTGATACAAGACAGTAAAGTGTAGATACTGA
>JAWWMP010000515.1:0-10541 GCA_035047865.1 Dendrocincla tyrannina
AGAAAACAGAACTTTAATTAGAAAAGTATATATAGGAAAAGGATAACAGTTCTTACATATATGTCCAGAAAGGACCAAACAAAAAAGTTTGTAATAAACTCTTTAAATGAAAAGGAAAACAAAAGTTAATGTCCTTGGCTACCCCAAAAGGGATGCAGTTATATTTATGGACAGCAGATGGTGATGTCGCGCCTCGAGCTACCCCAAAAAGTGCTGCAGTTATATTTATGGACAGCAGGTGGTGATATTGTGCCTCAGCTGGCTGGCCTCTCTCTCAGTCGAGATGGCAGGGCACAGCCACCAGATCAGCTCCTGCGGGATCGATGGCAAAAGTGGCAGAAACCCCGTCTCCATAATGCACAAAAAGAAAGTGTGCTCTCTTCCTCACGGCAGCACCTGCAGTGCCTGTGGCCCCCAAAGGTGAACGATTGAGTTAAAGAGGGAGAGGCCCAGTCCCGGTACTCCAGTGAATGCCGGATCCCGTGCACTCCCATCCTAGCTCACTTCGCCGAGCTGCTGAGCCTCCTGAGCCTGCACAGAAAATGCAGAAAACCCCCACAGCTCCTCCCAAGAGCCGTCTTCCCTCCTCCTCCCGGCCTGGGGGAGACCAGAACAAAAGGCTCTGGTCTGAGTCATTACATCGAGACACAAACATTCATTAGGTCCTTTTGTTAATCATCTTCACAGACGTTTAGGTGGTGGCTCCAAGCTTTTGGGGAGGAATTCCAACATGATGTTGAAACTATAACAATCACAAACATGTTCTCGTCTGTGAAAAGCAGCAGCTGCAATCATGACAAATCTTTCTGGGGTTATCAGCGTTTCTGGAAAACACAATGGTTCACCTATAAACAATGAAATGCCAGCACAGGGATTTAGAATGTAGACTTTTTAAGGACTGAAAGAGGTGTTTGTTTTAAATATAGGTAACCATGGATAATTATTTGTTGTATTTTCACGCTCTTATTTCTCTTTTAGTCCTTAAGAGTATATTGCCTCAACTTTTTTCTAAGGGGTTATGTAACAGTTTTTTAAAATTCCATATACATGTCATTGCTTTGTTTCCCCTTGTCTGGTTCTGCTTTGATAAATCCAAAGGTTTTAATCACTAGTGATGAACAATTTTTCTGTAGGATGCAAAGTTTAAAAATACTATTTCAACAATTGAGTTATAAATTTGCAACTGCAGTTCCATCAAGATAATTAGTACAGAAGTATCTGTATCAGTCCATTGTTTCTGAAACAACCTATTTGCCTGGCATTCCAGTACAGCTACTGCTTTTAGTTAAAAAGGTTTTTGGTAAGAGATCATCTGGTTTGACACTTTGGATTATATTCTCTGAACAAAGTGATTTGTTACAACCTGATTGGTTTACTCAGCAACCATTTCTTTTAGCACCTTTTTTTGCTGATGGTGTTTTTTTTCATTAAAGCAGGAAATAGCATGTCCAGTGTAGGTTCTTCTCTGCAGTTTAAATGGTGGAGGCTGATACAGGGACACCCCTCTGTCCCCACTAATGTCTGTACAGATCTTTGTAGTAAGACAAAAGCTTCTCTAACAACTGTCGGTGCCTTTTCAGGAGAAGCTTGTTGCTGAAGATGAAGGAAAGAATGGGTTGTGTTTCATTCCCTTTTGGATAACATTGAAGGAAGATCAGTCATATACCAAGTAAGTACACTATATAAATCAATGCACTTCTTCTTTGACATATCTAATTAAAACTGTAGATCAGCACAACCAGTAGGGTATTCCTAATTGTTTTCTCTTCAAAAAATCCTTTTCAACACAGAATAAGGAAATGGTCTACTCTGTTTAAAGTAAAACAAAGCTATTTTCTGCAAAAGATATCCATATTTCTAATTCACACATTTGGCTATTCAGCAGCAAACTACACAAAGTATTGCAAATAATTAGCCCTAGCCCTGCAAATGTGTATTCAAATGGGCACTTAGCTGAATAAAACCAAAGATGCAGACTGAGCTATTAACCCTCTATGCCTCCACAGACTGTTCTTATTTGTCCAGCAGCGATCATCAAGATCACTTGGGTTAGACTTGAAGAAAATGTTTCCAAAAACTGGAAATTAAATTAATCTTAACCTGCATTCAGGCAAAAGCTACACTCAAAACATAAAACAAGATTTTCTAAAACTGGAGGCTTCATGGTCTCTAAGCAAGACCAAGAACATAAAACTGTCCTCTTTAAAGGCACTTTCTTGCAAGATTTTTAAATCTTTATACCAGCTGGTAGAAAGATTTAATAAAGGGTGGCACCTCAGCTCGTCCTGCAAGATGCCAGTTAAGGAGTAATTCAAGGTTTCCGATTAGGTTTACTATTAGTCATAACAGTCTGAGAGAAGTTGCCATTGAAATCATTGGGTTTTCTCCCTGTCTATGGCAAAATCTAGAACTCTTGCGTGGTACTTTTAGATATTCACCACTTCTCTTGACAAACACAAAAAGTGTTTAAGAATAGAGGAGGGAAAAAAAGATGCTTTCCAGACACAAAAGCTGCAACAGCCAAGCGTGGCTGTGTGGTTTAGGAATGGTATTCTCTAATTTAGTACTCCCACTGAAACCACATGCTGCTCCCCTTCTTCACTCCAGCTGGAGGCACAAAAGGCAAAGATCATGGGTAAAGATAAGTAAAATTTATTGGAAACAGCAATGCGATAAGAAAACAAACAGTAACAGCAACCAGATTAATAACAAAAAGTATAAGAAAAGAAATTGGTCACATGCAAAAATTCCCTGGTAATAGAAAATACCAGACAGCTCCCTCTGCCCCATTTTCTTGACTGACAGGAATCTCTTCTCCTTGGAAGAGCATCCCTTTCCCATACCTGTGGCAGTGACATGAGGTAGTATAGAATAACCACCCTGCCCTAGTCATGCTGTGTCCTGGCTACTGCAAAAAATTAACCCTCTCCTCCCAGAACCAGGATAATGGCATAGCTCCACACTAAAAATGACAGCTGATGCTGAAATGTGAGATTATTGGTCCCATGGCACCAGATTGCACCTCTTCACTAAGAGGAGCATTTTCACAATTGCAAGCATGGATTGGCTCTGACTTTTCAAGAACTTCATGGAAGCCCCAGTGATGACTGCTGTCAGCATTGTCATTCTGTGGCCCTGAGAAGTAGTTGAGGATATCAGAAACCATAAGTTCCACGTGGATGCAAAGGTTGTGAGATGAGAAAAAGTTGTAACCACTGTGGTACTTCTGTAGGTTTGTCATTCCTTAATCCAATTCTGTCGTATACAGAGAGTTTGTATGAGGGAAATCAACTATGAAGCGGGATACAGTTTGCCGGTGAAAGGTACCAAAGGTTCTCTTAGGTTGGAGAACAAGAGGCAGTCCAGTCCTCTAATGTGAAAGAAAAGTAAGGCCTAAAAGAGTTAACTGAGCTAGGGGACATACCTTGCTCTGTTAGAAGAAATTGCTCAATGCTTTTTCTGCCTGGCACTAGCTGATAACTTGTCCTCTTCTGCTGACTGGACCAAAAACCTAGAAGAGTGCTAGGAGCACTATACAATAAACCTGGTGGTCATAAATTAAGATAACATGGACATTTGAATTAGACAGGAAGGCCTTGAGCCAAGGGTTTTTGCAAGATTGAAGAATCAGGTCGCTTAACAAAGAAAGGTTAGAAGTTCAACCAAGAGGCAAATGTTTCAAGACCACTGAAGAGAGCCTGAAAGCCTGAACCAACCCCCTAAAACTGATGCCAAGAAAAGAATCTGGAAAGCTCTGCCCAAAGCCCCACATAGACTGCCTAATCATCAATATGTATGATTAGATGTTTTAACACATTAATATGTATGACTGGATGTTGTAATTATGTATCTAGAATGTATGAAATGGCATGTTTTGGACTGATGATTCCAAGCAAGTTTGTACAGTGCAAACTGCCTTGCTCCTCAATGTTGTCAATGAATACCTTTGCTGCTAAAAGATCCAAAAGTCTCTTAGCAGTTTCTTTTATTTCCAAAACTTTTCAGCTTCAAATTGCAAAACCCACTGTTGCCTAGTCTATACAGAATGCAGAAAATTGTACCCGTCTTTCAAAGACTTGACAAACTATTCACATTTTAGATCCATCACTGAATGTTATAAGATGAAAACAGGGAATCTGCTCAGAATTTCTCAAAAAGAGATTGTTAAACAGAACATGAATGACTTTGAAATCCAGGGAAATTTGGTAAAATTTGCTGAAATTTTCCCCAGCAACTGTAATACTCCAGCCCTGGAGCTGTGGGCTCACAGGCTCTGCTGACAGTTTTACTTTTTTATATACATAGGATTCTTTAATACCCTAAGAAAACATCAAGAGAATAAGCTAGGGACCTGTTCCCTAAGGGTTTCTTCATTAATTTAGGGAACTTGGCAAAGGTTCAACAAGCTAGACAAAATGTGCCATCACAATACCAACTCAGCACACATTAATGAACAGCACTCAAGTCAATATTCGATCAATTCATCATACTTAAGTCAAATCCAATTCCTCCAGCTCCAAGTGACCCAAAGCATCAAAAAAGGAGAAAAGAAACAGAAGCAGAGGGAACAAGAAGAGAGAGTAGAAAGAGGGAGAGATAGCTACCATAAAATTTTGTGGAAGACCAGCTCCTACACATGCAGGTGATAGGGCTGCAACACATGCCACCAGTATGTGTCTGGTTTTGTCTGCTCTGGTATCTATAGTCAAAGACCCCAGGGGGCCCTTTGACCCACTGGCCACTCTGGCTGCAGGGGTAAAGACCGCTTTTCTAGAAGATATTGCTACCAAGTAGGCAGTTAGTTTTTGCTAATGAAGCTTTCCTGGATGGAACAAGGCATCTTTCCCAGACACAGCTTTGGAATGTTTCTTGCATGCATTCCACCGAAGGTTACTCCACAGGCACAGGAGAGATAACACTCACAGCTGTGCTGCAAGGCCTTGGTTGCCAATGGGGGAACCAGGGCAGGGTAAGTGATGATAAAGTCAATGAATGAACAAAAGCCTTGCCTTTTGGCCTTTGACTTGAGGCCCAGTGCTGCCTATACAGTGCCCATACAATTTTTCAGCATTCTCACCTCTGAAATAAACCTTTTGAATCCTTTCCACTGCTTACCATTCTTTGGGGGAATAGCTGAGTATATTTTGCTTTACACTGAGGTTCCAGGCCAGGGCAAGAGCCAGTGTTCTCACTGTCCCTGCCAAGCTGAACCTGGGTTAGAGGCTCTAGAAGGTGTGGGATGTTACAGTTTTTTCATGCTGTCTGTGACTGTCAGCTGTTCCAGGGCTTCCCAGTGTGGGCTCCAAGGGCCTGCCATGAGGGATACAATACCACTTCACCTCTGTGAGGTTCAACCCATCCCTTCCCTCTCCACAGACATACACATGGGCACACGCACACACATGAATCCCCCACAATCTGATTCTGACCCCAGAATAACTGATCTGGTTCCTAACAGCATCCTTCTCCCTAATCTCACTCCCTTTCCTCTCCTCTTCACTTTTATTTTAGAGGGAAACTGAGCTTATAATGAAAACTTGGAGTTACAAGGGAGAAAAACCTACTCTTAGTTCTGGAGATAATATTAAAAAAGAGGATACCACTCTTCATTAACTACTGGGAAAAACCAAATGTGAAGTATTTCTAGAGGAAATTTTATTGTCAGTTTTTTTATCATTTTCATCCTACTTGCAAAAAGCCTAGGCTATATTATCCCAGGAAGGTGAGGCTGATTACCAGCCTCAGTCTTTAGTTACCAGAATTTCTCACAACTGTTTGCAAAATGATGACCTCTAACTAAATGGTAATTTCAAAAATACACTAAACAGTAAAAAGCCTCCACAAAGTGATTAGAGAGTAAGACTTGAAAATCTATTTCAAGTGTAAAATAAAACCCTAGAAAAAGTCGATTAACCGCTCCTCCTTTCCCAACATAGTATTTTCAGTTTTAGAAGGTCATTCAACAATTTTTCCCCTTCTGCTCAATATTGGTGAGACCACATCTGGAGTGCCGAGAGAGGCACACACTACAGGAAGTCCAACAATGTGTTACACTATGTTGAAGGGATCAGAGCAGCTGTTGTATAAGGAGTGGCTGAGAGAGGTGAGATTGCTATTTTAAGATGAGATTTCTATCCAAGATGGGGTGTCCTACTTGGGTGTATAATACTAGCCAGGCCTTTTGTAGTGCCTTGTGACAGAAGAGGAACATAGGATATTTCACTTTAAACATGACAAAAAACTGTTTGTCCTGTATAAGGGTAGCCAAACATTGGAATAGGTTGACCAGAGAGTGTCCCTGAAGGTACCCAAAACTTGCTCTGACATTGTCCTGAGCAATCTGCATGGTGTGTCTCCAAAGGTCCCTTCACACCTCAGCCTTCAGTGATTTTCTATTGCTTTGAAATGTCATAGTAAATACAGTATATGCTGACCACAGCTACCCTTCCTCAGCATGTTGTTTTGCCTTCCACTTCTGGTTGCCCTGACATGGCAGTGCTGCAGTTGGCATTCCAAAGTACTATCCTCTCCAACTCTTAAGAGTAGAGTATGTCCAAAATATCAAGGTATGCACAAACACTGAATGTTTCAAAACAAGCCTATATACATATGCTTTGCATTTATGCTCAATGTTCACATATGTTGCAAGTAACACCCTTACCCTGCACATTCTTTTTCTGTAAAGAAACCCACTTACTTTCAAAGGCACACCAAAACATATTGTGTATGACTATAAACATGAAGCTGCTTTCTACATTCACTTGCAAGTGCATTTACTTGCACTCCCAAAAATTTGAAGACTATGATCTTTTTCAAAAATGGAAAAAGCATAATAAATTAAAATCATCATAAAAAAATTAAATCTAACTTTCATCTGTGCAAAATTATTCAGTTCCCAAGACAAGGAAAAAGACTGAGTAGTTCTGTGCCATTTTGGTTTTAAGAAAATTACTCTAACTTACGTGGGCTGAGCACATTTTTGCAAGTACACACACATTTGCACTCACAAACACATGACACAGACACAAAGTAAAAGAGAAACAAGCAGTCTGTAAGGGGATGAAAATACAAAAAAAATATACTTTTTCCTGTCCAAAATAAAATTTAAATTCCTAAAACTGTCAAATTGTGAGGCATTAAATCATGTCTGCATTTCCTTTTCCTTGCTTTTCTCAAAAATAAAGTCTCAGACAGATGCAACTATCCTAATTTCTGGCAGACAGCATTTCTGTCACATCTAGAGAAACTTACAATATCAAGCCCAAAAATGCTCCTAGCTGTCTAAAGAGTGCAGAATTACACAGCAAGTGGTGTCGAACATGGCAGAGACAGGTGTTCCCTCCATATCAAAGATGATGTGTGAACAATTAGCTGTCTCCAGTTCTAAATGAAATAAATACCTAAAGCCAACAAAAATGCCATATACATCTTTCCCTTGAAAGAAATAACTTGCAATTATTGTGTTTAAAAATATACCACCCGTATTTTCACAACAGAAGACAATACTACAATATTCCTGTCTTAGTTCAGAGGAGAACTAAGATATCTATGTTGGCTGAGAGAGAAAGGAAAGGCCTTCTTCCTCCAAGAAGGCCAGACAAAAAAAAAAAAAAAAAAGAAAAAAAAAAAGAAGAAATAGCCCCTCTCTTTAAATTTAAAACAAAACTTTAATTAGAAAAATACATAGAAAAGGATAGCAGTTCTTAACCACAATATATCTATCTATCTATCTTCAGAAAAGGACCAACCAACCAGCTGGTAATAAACCCTTTGAACTAAAGAAAAAATAGTCAGTTTTCTGTTCCCCAATTATATATACGGACAGCAAGTGGCGATGTCGCACATCGTTCGTCTGCAGGTCCTCTGCTCAGCCTCAGCCCCTCTCTCTCTCGCTGCTGCTGGGCTGAGAACGGTTGTAGTTACCGGTGGCTGACACAGCAGCCTCGATTAAGTTCCCGCAGGATCAATGGGCAGAGAGACAATGGGGGGCCCCTTCTCCTTGGTGCAGGACAGGTGCGTTCCCGTCCTCGTAGCAGCTCCAGGCACAGGCAGGCAGGAGCAGGCAGGAGACAGCAGGAGGAGGCACAGACACACAGTCCCGGTACTGTTGTCCTCTGCTCAACAGAGGAGGCGTTGAGCCTGGCAGAAGGGCAAAAACGGCAGCAGCCTCCCTACCGGAGTTTTTTTGTGTGGCCAAAACCGGGGTGGAAGCAAGGAAAAAAAAGGTCCCGCCCAAAAACTATCCCCCACCCCTCACAGCCCGGGAGAAAAGAACAAGGAGGGGTTTTCACCTGACCATTAAATCAAAACGCAAGAATTCATGGTTCCTTTGTTAGCTACCAGCAGAACAACGGGGTGTTAGCTCTGAGCTCTGGAAGGAATTTCAATGAGATTCTGAAACTATAATAATTCCTAGTTTAATTTTCCATATTATTAATCCCAACTAATTGTATAAACACATTCTGCATAATCTAGGTTATCCAGAAGTAGTTTTTTTATTTATGTGACAAAGTTATATTTTACATTTTAGGAAATATAACTATCAGAATATAGCACTTGAATTATTTTTAGTTCATTTTAAACCAAATACAACAATAGTATTGCCACCGGTAAAACAACACTAAACCATTTCTAAGATGGACCTCCTTAGCACTTTTTGTACCCATAATTCGAAAGACCAATATTATAACACCAGTCTGTTTAACAAAAGGCAAAACCAATTCAAAAGTAAGATTCCAATTTTACAGACAAAGCTAGATTTACTTGACCATGTGATGTTTAGATATCTAGATGCACTCAACTGCCATTAACGAATGACTGTGTTACAATCACAAAGTCCATAAAAATCCACAAACAACTCAGTAGAAGATGGGCATCCAAGAACAATTTAGAAGGATGAATGATAGGTTTTGAACTACCAAACCCATCAGTGATTTAATAGATTCTTCTGTTAACACAGAGCAGAAGAATGACAACGATTTCAGAAAATATCCTGCATTCTAAACTATTGAGTGCCTATGAGTGAAGCTTCTCTCTGTGTGATTTTGAGTATTCCAAACTGAAAAAAACAATTTCCTAATTTTGCATTATCCACTTAGGGTATTCAGTTTCCACCCAAAGCAAACATTTATTTCAAAACAGAGTTTTAAACAATGTACATTTTAAAGCAGGAAACATGTCAGACCACATTACCCCTCACAAAAAACCCTAATACCCTTATCATCTACAAATTGAGAAATTCCTCCAACTTTCTGGAATGCTCTCTAATACCATTATAGGAGCAAGTTAAACATTTTTACTTCACATAGATACCTGCAAATCTGAGTTAGCCTTCTCAGCTGCCAACTGCTCAGCAATACTGCACACTTCCATCTGGTTATAACATTTCTGCACAAATATCATTTGTCTACTAGTGCAAACTGCAGCTACTCAAAATGAAAGTAAGATAAATCTTGGTATGTGAATATGTTTCAACATACATTTGGAGGAAATTACTCAACTATCTCCACACCTTTAAACACTGAAAGCTGCTTTCTCCCCCTCTTCCTCATTGCAGAAGTTGGCATAAATCAAGGAGTTCTGTAGTCTGTTTTTAAATATCAATGTGAAACAAGTATTAAAGCTCAACTTGTTGAACACAAAATTATAGATCATCCTTATACTGCCTTTTTTCCAAATAATACCTTAAGTGGAGAAATAACACCCTTAACTGTTTGTTTTAATAAATGCATACATAAGTACTTCATTAAAATAAAAGAGAACTGATACTCTCTATAATAGTATATGAATTCTGAAGATATTTTGAGATTTATATTTGACTTTAATCTCGTAACATTTCAGAAAAATTCCTTTTCAGAAAAATTCCATTCCTTGTTGGGCATTATAGATTTTATCACAATCTGAAAACTAGACAGTGGGAAAAAAGAAATGTAGCCTTTATCCAACTGAATTTCAATTGCAATTATTTCTAATGGCACATCTATAGTTATCTTAAAACTGAATATGCGTTGTTATTTGTTTGGGTTTAGAGCCTGTCCAGTCTTATATACCTTTAGTGAAACAATTAATTTAGCTTGAATCGGAAATATGAAAAGTGAAATTGATATAAGGTATCTATAAAGAACTAACACTGAGAGGGTTAATTGAAATAATTGTAGGGGCTCTTGCTGAAGTTCGCAAAGATAGACTGCATGGTTGAGGCCCTAATTAGCTACAAATATAGAAACAGGGAATATGTTATGGTTGGTATCAGTACCTGGCCTTGAGGCTTCTAACATGGAATGGACACCATATGAAACTAAGATATCTATGTTGGCCAAGAGAAAAAGGAAAAGGCCTTTTTCCCCAAGAAGGCCAGACCAAAAAACCAAACCAAACCAAAACAAAAAAAACCAAACACCCACTCTTTTAAATTTAGAACAAAACTTTAATTAGAAAAATATATGGAAAAGGATAACATTTCTTAAATATCTATCTATCTATCTATCTATCTATCTATCTATCTATCTATCTATCTATCTATCTATCTATCTATCTATCTA
>JAWWMP010000516.1:0-10514 GCA_035047865.1 Dendrocincla tyrannina
CGACGCTCTTCCGATCTTATTAACTGCAGTATTTGGCATTTTGTTGTGTTTCTTTTCCTAAAAAAAATAATTTTAGACCATTTGTCCAATGTATCAAAGTTATTTCAAACTAATTGTCACTTGGGTCCATTAGAGTTAATATATTTTGGACACAAATATATTAGGATCATACAATCATAGAATATTTTGGGCTAGAAGGGACCTTTAAAGGTCATCTAGTCAAGTCCCCAAGATGTTAAGAAAAATATTGAAGGATATTGTCCTCATAGGAATGTGCAGACACATTCATTATACATATTTTTGCATCTATGTGTTTTTATATATAAATACCACTTCCATGGTGGCCAGTGACCTTCCTCAAGCACTTCTGAATAAATACATCTAACTTTTCTTAATATTCCATAGTCTTTTTTTCTGTATCCTGGCCTCCTGTTGTGAAAAATAAACAAAAGAAGAGCATTCCATCAGACTATTTGTTTAATTTCCTTCTTAAGCAACAGCTATTAGTTTTCATTCTTATTTCCATTGTCCCTTAGACAAGACTGTTCTTTCTTGGTTTTGTCCCTGTCCTGCCTGTTGTAGATTTTCTTATGCTTCTTCTTACTTGTGTGCTGTTTTTGTCTGCTTTTGTTCTGAGTTTGTTTATGAAAGAAATCCAGCTTTCTTCTTGCTCTGATTCCTTTTCTTCCTACATGTTATTATTGCTCCTATCCACTGTTATTCATTGTATCTCTTTAACTCCAACTAGCAAAGTCACTTTTCTTATACATTTTAGAGAAAGATCTGTTGCAAGATTTAAAACACACTTAAGTCATCCCACAGCATAAATTTATCATTTTGGGAAACCATGTAAAGTCCAGCTTTGCTGCGTTTTGTAAAAACCTCTAATCTCTGGAAGCTGCAAAAGTTCCTGACATTTGCATCTATACAAAACAGAGTTATTCTAAATTCACAGAAAAAGGATTTTTATTGCAGAATTAATAGTTACTTTCAGTTATGTTTTATCATCATTTTTTACCAGATTTTCACACAATGCTTTCAATCTGTGTTCTCTCGGTCAACACAAGAAGCTTGTAGGTGTTTCCTGTCCATTGCAGAGCTGTACCAAGAAAGGCAGCAACCTTCTGTGGAAGGCACTGAATAGAAAGAAATATGCCCAAAGTCAGCTGTTGATGCATGTGATGCAGAGCTGTGCTACACAGAGCAGCTCTTCAGGGCAGGAAGAAGTTGTCTTATTTGCTTCCGTAGATTTAGTAGTATTTCTGGTTTTTAACAAACAAATTGGGTTATGTTAACATCAGTCTGAAATACCAAGAAGGTCTGAAGTGATCAGGGCACATGCTGCTTAAATAAAATGTATTTCTTCAATTTATATTTAGTCTCCACCATCCTGTTTTTACTTCCAACTTCTGTTTCCTTTGATTCTACTACATGAAAGAGTAAAAGGTTTATTTTTTTGCAAGCTCTTTTCTGGAAGAGGGATATTACATCTGAGAAAATGACTATGCTAAGCCTTTCACATACAAGTGGCTCATAGACTTAAACTAACTTTTAGACTTTGTTTTAAACTGTTTTACAATTAGTTGACTAGATTTCATGCTTGTGGTGTCTCTTTAGCCTGTCTGCTATCTGGTGTAAAAATTAAATGCAAGATGGCAAGGGAGGGGTAGAATCTGAATGTTGAAAAATGGCCACTACTAGTGCATGTGAAAAATGACCACTATGCAAACGACCTTTCCTTTAGGAAATCTTAAAATAATGCAATCATTTTAATATACTTCTAGCAGGTCATTCAATTAAAAGGGTTTTAAAATTAAGTTTCCGCTGCTGAACAAACAATATTGCAATGAATCTGAATTAGCAAGGTAAATAGTTTGTTTAGTGGGTAAATGTTAGATTACTATGTGGTTAGAAACATAGAGCCTTACAGGGTGAAGTGTTCAAGCCTGTCTACCTCAGGGTGAGGAGAGGTCCTCTGTGTGGAGGCCCTGGTCTTGTTTTTCTTGTTTTTAAACTCGGGTATATGTGTAACTAGCTGAGCAGAAGCACATTGATATTGGGTTTAGAGTGTTGAGCCCAGTACAAGTCACAATTGAATTCTCCTTTATTTTCCACCATAAAAAGTCAGCCTTTAGGTGAGGGCTGAACATTGCCTAAAGCTGAGGAGCAGTCCAGAATGCAGCACGTTCCCCTCCTACATTCTGGGGAGAGATACGTATGTGATCCATTCCCTTCATGTGAGAGCTATTTCAGTTCTATTTCATGTAACACATGTGGTTCCTTTTCATGGGACTGGTTTTGAACTCTTGAGATACCTGAGGAATGTTCTATGCTTACTTTTGACAGCATTGTCTTTTTTATGCAATGTTCTGTGGCATGCCTGTTCTGACCTGCTCCATCCCATGCTTTTTCTTACTTTGAGTGTATTAACATGTTCCTGCAGCAGTTTCTTTTACCTGTATTTCACTGATAACTATATATGTGTTTTACAGACTGCATGCATGGAAGGTTTTTAAGGGAATCTGGGCAGTGATTCTGACTTAGTCCCAGCTGAATCAAAAGGGATGAATTTTGATTAATATGAAAAAGAGCATAAACTTTAATTGAAGTTTTTGCAATTTAGTGACTGGTTTATTGTATCATTTAATGCAGAATGTCTTTTACAAATTAGTGTGAAGTACTGGTTTTAGACTCACTTGTAAAAACCAAGAGTAAGCACATTTAAAAATGGATTAAAACTGCATCAAGTTGCTCCCTGGAGATTTGAGCTCTGGGGCATATGTCCTCCCACTCCCAGCTATCTCAGCTGTTGCTCTTTTGCCCATTTAGTTTGCAGCTGGCTCACCTTGTTCATTTGTGCTGATTTAGTTTATCTGATTACTTTATTTAGCCATGGCAGAGAAGGGGAGGAAAAGAAATAAAGGAAAAAAATTAAAATAAAATAAAAATAAAATATTGCTGCTTCTAGTTCTGTCAATGCACTTATTTTTCTCCCTTGAGCTTCCTCTGTTGTTTCACATCTTAAGAGTGGGATTGCTTATACAAAATACTGTGCTGCTGCATGATGATCAGCTTCAACAGGATGTGTCTCTTCAGGCCTCTTCTCAGGGCAGAGACACAAGGATTTTCGCAACAACAGTGTAGGTAGAAATGCATTTGCTTGTCAAGATAAGTCTATACTTCATCATTGAGCAGCAGGAAAGGAAGTGGTATGTTATCAAAAAACCAAAAGCCAAAGGACCATTCTGTTCAAGGGACTAAAACATTTGTGAATTAAATTAATAACTGTTGCAAACTCCATCTTATCTGATTATTCCAATTTTCTTTTTTCAGAGCAGAAATTGAACTATCCCGTTCTCATTCTTCTTTAAGTAAGAGTTTGGGATTTTTTTGGTAATTGATTTAATTGAATAAATTTTCATGTTATTTTGAGTTATTCTGAAATTTTTCCTCCCACATACCAATACTCTTTTGCATTAATGGCTAATCTGAGATACCCATTATTCACAGAACTTTCTAGATAAGAGTATCTGATCTAGACAATACTGCTCTCTGCTGTGTGTTGTAAGGTATAGGAAAAAAAATCTTAGGCTTAATATATTTATTAACATCTTTCCCATACCCAGCACAACATGCTTCAAGTGTAAATCATCTTCTGACCATAAAACACTTTCATTGCTAAGGGAATTATCTCTGAAAATTGTCCAGACTCTTCATAGTTTGTTTTCTGTTTTGTTTTGTTTTATCTTTACTCATGAGGTGGATATTACAAAAAAAAGAAGTTTATGATAGCTTAGGCAGTGTTGCATAAGCTGTGATTTTTATTTTTTTTTTTTAATCCACAAAGATTTTTGAATTTGATTACACAGGAATCCAGAAAAGGGAATTTTTTGTTTTCTTGTGTCCTTATGACCACCTCTCTTTAACCCAGTGAATGACAAAAATGACAGGGGAAAAATACAGAGCCATTTAACATCTGAGATTGAAGGAGTTGAATTACCATCATTTTGAAGATGTGCCTTTTGTACATCTGCAGTGGTTAAGAAAGATTTTATGGAACATGAGCATTTGGAACACGAGTTTTTTAGAGCAATTCAAAATTATTGAGGAGCTACAGATTTTGTAAAGTGCTTCAATTTGTTAGTGACAAGAGGCATTGTAGTGAGTTTTGTAGGGCTCTTAGTGTAGTTGTATGCACAACTTATAAATGGTCTTGTAGTTTTTCCTGGCTTTTTTTCCCCTCTCTGCATATTGGTGCTGTTGCTGCAAGTCTCCCTGTGCTGATACAAACATTTCTGTCCAGAAGCAGCAGCAGAATCCTGCATGCAGCCTCAGCCTGGCCCAGGTTAAAGGGAGGGGCTTATTGCAGCTCTACCATGACATCCTGATGCTGGTGATGGCATTAGTCATCTCAAAGATGTGTCACCTCCTTGCTGTGAAAAAAAAAGAAAAAAAAAGGGGGTGCATTTCACCCTTGTGTCTAAAAACTAAAAAGTTTGCAAATCTGAGATAAAAAGAGACTTTCTGTTTTTAAAAAAAAGGTAATTCTGACACACTTGAAAAAAATAAAAAATACCGTTGTCACTTTCTTACTAACAATTCTGGACATGGAATTACTTTCCTATTCGAAGTGGTTTTAGAAATTGTAGAGAAACTGTCCCATGTGATTGCAAGATTTGGTTACTTTGAGTTTGAATCACAGCTTTCCCTCAATTTTTTTCCCTCATTTTGAAAAGTAACATTAGAATAGTTCAATTTACTTAGCAGTTTCAATTGTCCATCCTAGCCAGGAGGGAGTGCCTGAAAGTTGTGGGTTTATAATACAAATGTTCTGCCTTGAAATAACAAGCATTCTCATATTCTAGCAATAGTGCACTTTCTATTCAATATTACACAAAGTAGAGCTTCCTAACAAACTTACAGTAACTTTACTGCAAAAATTTGATTTTTCTCTTCAGCATTAGACATTTGGGATGATCTGTGTCTTCTTTTTCATCATTTTGTTTTTTGATGAGTATAAACCCACAATCATAAACAGAATCAGAGTGCATAAGGTTGGAAGTGACCACCAGCGGGGTTATCTGGTCCAGCCTCCCTGTCCTCATGGATTTGTGTTTGCCTGTTTGGGGATGGGTATTTGTTTTCTTGGGGATTGGCTGGAAGCAAGTGACAGCAATTTGCTTCCTTCAGAGTTGATGGGAACATTCATCCAAGGCAAAACAAAAAGGAAAAATCACCAGTGTTCACATAAAATTTGTGTTAGTATTCACCCACGTCTTCCCATAATAATAAGTTTAAAGACTTTCCTATATACAGCACCTTTATAAAGGACACATTTGTGAATTAACACATCATTACAGATATGCCATACCCTGTACAGTTACAATTTGGAAATGCTGTCAGTAAGGCCCTGGCATTCTGTTTTTTGTTTGTAGCCTTGGAAGCATCTGACATTTTTAGAACTAAGTACAAGCGGTGTTCAAAAGTGGAACTAAGTCAAACACAGTTATGTGTAGTGTTAGACACACACACACACAAGTTTTAGTCATGAAGTTGGAAATTCCAAGAGGTTTGAGGCATTGCAGCTGGTTAACTGCAGCTTGGTGGTGAGGAGGGCCTGCTAAAAGTCCCACTCAAAGTGCACTCAGTCCCCCTGTGCAGGGGTGAGAGATTTGGCAGTCAGAAGGCAACGAAGGCTCATTTTCCTTTACTAAGTTTGCAAAGTATCACCATCATTCAGTCAACAGCTGCCCACCCTGGCCCTGGCTGCACCCTTGGCACTGGGGATTTACATTCTGAGGAAGCACAGCAGGGTGCAAGTCCTGGTGAGAGAAGGAAAAATTTATGTCAGGACAGGTGAGATGGCAACAAGGATGAAAACTAGGGCTGTACTGGAAGTGGTGGCCAAGCAAATGCAGCAGTGTCAGACACACTGCAGGTATTTTTTCCCCAAAATCAATGCCATGTCTCTGCAGAGGATGCTGGGCAGGTGCATTTGTTGCAAAGTCCTGCTCTGGCTGTGCGGGGCTCTTTCTCAGAGCTTCTTCCAACATGTCAGAGCAATTCCTCTTGTCTAGGACCACTTTGGAGCATCCAACAACATGATTTTACAGCTTGTACAAAACACAACTGCAAGGGGCCTTCTTTCATCACTTTTCCTCTCTTCTGTCAAAACTATTTCCTAGTTTGTCTTCTGGAGGTTGACCAGGTCATTCCACATGACAAGGGATATTCCTTACCCTTTCATAGGTGTAATTTTTCATTGTAGCCTCCTTTTTGAGAATTTGGCAGGATCATATTTGGGAGGTGTCTGGCTGCTCCAGAGATGTTTCCCTCAAACCCTGTTCCTCCCTCTGCTGCAGTTGCTAGCATCTTCAGGCACTACAGCAAGTCACTCCTCTACAGGTTATTGATTATTCATTCTACCTGCTCTTGAATCCTGACACCTTCCTTTATATATGTAGGGTCATGTATATAAAAAGAAAATCAAAAAATTACTGACCTCTTGAGGCACTGCTCTCTCCTGCAATCTACCACTTACCTCCTCCTCACTTCCGAACACGGAGAGTTGCTGCCACCTCGTATATCCCTGCAACTTTGTCTAAGTGAGTTTCCAGATTTTGCTTTTCACAAAAGAAATCCCTTCTTGAAGCTGCTGAGTTCTGGCCTCAGCAGCAGGATTTGATTGATAGATGATTTGTTCTCCCACTGAGTTATTCAGCAATGCTTATGCACCTCATGGTGGTGATGCCTAGATGATATGTTTGTGTCTCCCTGCAAGAGAATCAAGCCATCAGCTTCTGAGATGAGATAATTTAACTCCCTGAGAGATCCTGAATGCTCAGCTGGGGATGTGGATGTAGCAGACAGCTGCCTTGCTCCTCATTTCAAGTCTTTGCAGCTTAAGCTCTGTCTTGGCTGGTTTGCCATGGGGCTCTAACTCGTTAACAAAGAATGATAAACATAAACACAGAAAGAAGGAAATCAGGTGAGAAGTGGGGCTTTGGGTTTTTGTTGTTATCATACAATGATTTGGCTTGGAAAGGACCTCAAAGCTCATCTCATTCCACACCCCTGCCATGGGCAGGGACACTTACACTAGATCAGGAAGCCCCACCCAACCTGACCTTGAACACTTCCAGGGATGGGGCACCCACTGCTTCTTTGTCACTTTGGCAGTGCCTCACCACCCTCACAGTAAAGAATAAAGTTGCTATGTAACAGTGCTAACAGGAAAGTCTTTTAGAAACTACATGCTGCACCTAGAACATAAAATTGCATCGATGTTAACAGCCAGCTTCTTGTGTGTGGCTTTAAGATTTAGTGCTCAGGGAAAGACTTTGATAAGACACTTTAAGCAGAGACAACCTCCTTTTCAGGACAAAGAGTCTCAGCACCGTGAGCACAAGTAACCTCTACCCACATTCTTTTCAAATAAATGATAAAAAAACACCCCTTTTTAACTATTTTAAAACTATTTTTAAAAATAGTTTTCAAATAATTTTTCGCATTATTTGCATTTTCAATGACATGTGAATTACCGTCTGCGTGAGGGAATAGATCTACATGGCCAGATTCAGTGATCCAAAACAGTGGGCTTTTGTTGATCACTGAAAAGTAAACTATTTCTCTGCCTGAATTTTTGTTTTCTTTTTAATTATTACTATGTTACCCCAAGAAGGAACAAAAAGTACCAGTGCCTGGAATCAAATTTTCAAGTAGTTAAAGAAATTTTTTCTAGCCACTCTGTTAGATATGTTTACACTACCACCTGCTCCACATTCAAAAAGTTCTTATTTTGAGAAAAAAAAGGGTGTTTGGCTCCAAGAGTAAATGTATACCAAGAGGCCTCCAACTGAAGGCAGTTCATTCGTGCTGCCAGTTTGCCTTGGAATTGGCTGGGAAATGCAGTGGCAACATCTCCCTTTTTCCATGCAAGTGACTTAAATATGTGTATTGATGAAGGCAACAGAATAACTCATACGTTTTGTGTTAAGCATAATTAAGTATGCTTAATTTAAATTTATTTAAGCATAATTAGGTAAGCTTAATTATTAAACTGAAAATGGCTTTGCTTCTGACTAATGAAAGTTATCTTGAGAGAGTCATATAATTTAGACCCTTATACTTGTGTACCTTTAATAATTGCTAAACCAAATAATTTAGAACCAGGTCTGACTTACCAAAGCAAAAAGGTTGTTTTTATATTTTGAACTGTATAATTGCAGTACTTTGTCCACCTGTAGGTTTACAAAATTAAGAAACAATTCCTATAGACTGTGAGTTCTGCCAAGAGTGAACTAAATAAAAAACATTAGAAAAATAAATATATAAAAAAAAAAGAAGAAAAAGAAAAGGAGGAATGAAATCTTCTGTTTTTTGTGGTTGTATGTGTACTTTGCTGCTGGCTGCAGTGCTAACCCCAGCAATGGGTTGTGGTATAACTAGTTGACTTGAAGGTCTGGCTTTGTTAATAAGAGGGTTTTTTTGGTTTTTTTGTTGTTTGCTTGGGGTTTTTTTAGGGTCACACCCATGGGTCACACCCATGGCTCATCACATCGGGCTGCCAAGAGGCTGCAGCCATTTACTTGAAGCTTTTGGGGATGCTGTGGTATGCAGACATGGCTGAGAGCTTCCATCACATCTGGTCTGTGGATAAGGGATTTCAGTGCCCCTTTATGTCAGTCCTGTACCTTTTCTGGGAATGGGCTTTGACTTAAAAGGATATATTTTTTTGTGCATTTGCCAATTTACTGATTAATAAATGGTTCTCATTATGTACAAAGTGCTCTTTGGGTAGGGGGTGGGGAAAGAAAAAAATAAACACTCAATATTTTAACAAAGGGATCCTACAATATTTCTTTTTTATCCCATTTGACCTGTGAGATGGCAAATCATATTTGCTTTTAAGGAAGGTGTGGATCTGAGAAAGGTTTGTTTTACATTGTTGATGTTGATGATATTAATAACAATAAATGATAGCAGTTTGTGTGTGGAGAATAGCAAGCCCATCTGAACTAAGTGCACTTGCTAAAAATGTTCCCACAGTTTCCAGTACAAAGCATTCCAGTCCCAGTGACAAACTCAGGAATGGAGAAAAAGTGTCAGCAATTACTTAAGAAGTAAAACATCTCCTTTAGAGGTTTTTTTTTTTGTCTGATGCTTGTACATCACTTGCTGGAGAGTGTGAGCAGGTGATCAGTGGACCTGGGTGCAGGGTGAGCCCTGGCTGACCTGTGCTGGGGTCTTCTGCCCTGGTACCCTACCTCCATGCCAGCCCATTGCGGGGGATGGGGTGTTGTCTGCTCCTGGCCCTTCAGGGATGGCTATTGCTCCACCAGCATGCACTGCCAAGAACCCAACATGCTCCAGCATCCACATCATCAAGGGAAATAATGGTTTTCTTCTCATGTAGGTAAGAAAGCCCAGAAAAACAGAGAAGTGCTCACCCAGTAAGATGGTGGAGTTTTAACAGTGCTTCAGGGGTTTTTTGGGTGGGTTTTTTTTGTTTGTTTGTTTGGGAGTTTTTTGGATTTTTTTTGCAGGGTTGGGGTCTTTTTGTTTTTTTTTTCAGATTTTTTTCTTCATCAAAGTAATGAAACCAGTGCGGCATTTGACTATATTTAATACATGTGGTCTCGTCTCTTCTCATTTCTGCCACCCTGCATGCACTGCTTTATCAAAAAATGTTCCCTACAAACCCAGACCAGTTTGTACCACTGTCAGGGAAATTACTGGTTCCCATTCCTTCTAACATGAGAAGAGATGTGAGAAGCCACAATTTGTGTGCACAGCTCTGTGGCAAAGCCCCTCAAGCCAAACCCTCTTAGCTTTTACTCATTTTGGGACACAGACCATGTTTCTGTTTGACAGAGATAGATGTGAAGTTGTTTTATTGCTAGAGGAAGAATACACAGAGAGAGCATCCACAGCAGCATCTCTAGATCATCACCTCACAGGAATTTTCCCAACTTGGAAAGGTTTCTGCAGGTAAATTTTCCAGCTCTAACATTATTTACAAGTAGGAAAAAGCATCCAGAAAGTAAAAAAAAGAAAATACAAAATCTGATCTTCAATATTTTTATAAAGCTTTGTCACCACTTTCCCCCACTGAAAGGGATCCACCCCAGGGACTGCTGAGGGCATTGTAGGTTGAATGAAACTACTCATGCTGGAGAGTTTTCCTGAAATCATACAAAATTGCTATAGGAGTTTCAGCAATCATTTTAGTGTTTCATCTCTATGATGCCTACCTTTGCTGTCCATGCTATTTTGTGTTAAACTGGATCCTACGGACCCACAACAGAGTTTCAGAATATTGCTGAAGAAGGAGTTCTTTGTATTAATACTCTTGGATCTTTTCTTTAAAATGAAACTGTTGTGAATAAATATTTTGTAAGAATTCATGTGATTTGTTCAGAACTGAAGACAGGTTAAAATCCTGTCTGGCCTTAGTTGCAATTTTTGCAGCTTTTGGGGGTGGGAAAGCTCTCCCACAGATCGGAAGAGCGTCG
>JAWWMP010000517.1:0-10509 GCA_035047865.1 Dendrocincla tyrannina
TCTTAGAGCTGAAGCCAAAATCCCCCTGAGCTGGGAGAGATGGGACATCGTGGAATGGTTTGGGTTGGGAGGGAATTGAAGGACCACCCAGTGCCACCCCTGCCATGGGCAGGGACACCTCCCACCGTCCCAGGGTGCTCCAGCCTGGCCTTGGGCATTCCCAGGGATGGATCCAGGGGCAGCCACAGCTTCCCTGGGCAAAAGGAAGAGGACTTGAAGGGACTCATGAGCACAAGTGACATTAAAAGTCACCCCCAGGAATTCAATCACTTGGGCTCACTGGCAAAGCTAATCTAGAGGTTTAAACTAAGCCAAGCCCTGGAACTGCCTCTTCTCCCTCAGCAAGAAACAGGAGCAGTTACAAAGCCTTCAGACCTCTGTGTGTGTGTGTGGGAGGGAAATCAACTTAATGGTACCTTTCTGCAATAAACTTTTGTGGTCTCTCTGATGCTGGAGATTAACATATCCTGGGTTTTCAGGAACCACCCAGACAGCTTTGCAGAGGGTGCAAAGGGAAGACACAGGTGCTGAACAGTCCCAGCCCACCCACGTGTGAGAGCCCCGAGCACCCTGGCCAAGTTCACCTGCTTTGCTTCCCTGCAAAGGGCATCTTTGAGCTGGGGTTAAATGGTTTAGGGGAGGGACATGGTGTGTCAGGGGAGAATATTCAGTTCCAGGCTGGATGGTGCTTGGAACAACCTGGTCTAATGGGAGGTTTCCTGCCCACGGCAGGGAGCTGGAACTGGGTGGATTTAAGGCCCCTTCCAACCCAAACCATCCTGTAATTCTACGATTATTAATTCAGTGCGGGGAAGGAAACGCTTGTGGCATCCAAGGAATGATTTCCTTTCAGCCTGGGTGGGGAAACACTAACCCAGCGAGACGAAACCCTTCCCAACGTATCCCAAATACGAAGCTCAAGGCAGGAGGGCGATATGAACGGGTTATTAACGGGATATTAACGATTCTCGGGTCGTGTCTCGGGCTGAGGCGAAAGGCAAAGCTCCTTTTCGCGGTGCAGGGGCGACACCTAGAGGGAAAGGATTTCACCCGACGGCAATGCCAAAGGGATTAACTCAGCTCGGGAGTCCCTCCTTCCGCACCTCGGAGTGCCCTTTGTGACACAGCAACACGCTGAGTGTCACAGGAAAACACACGGAAGAGGCAGAGGAGGAAAGGGAGACGCCTGAGCTCCTGCAGGAAGAGCAGGGGGTGCAAACCACGCTGGGCACCTCCGGGTCACGGCCCAGGTGAGCTGGTTGTGCCTTTGCCAACATTCCCCAGCCCCCTCTTGGAGTCCAGACACCTTTCCTGCCACCCCCAGCCTCCAGGACTCCACCTTCACAGGCCTTTCTGGCTTTTAAAGCTCTTCTCTCTCAGCTTTGCACCTCAGCCTTGGGGGTGGGGAGGGAAAAAGACATCAGAGAAGCCAAGGAAAGCCTTGGAATTGCTTGCTAAAACATGCAGGAAACTTTGGCTAAAGTTGTTACTCCTCCTGCACTTCAGGTGGGGCCCACCTGGATTTGCAATTCGAAGGACATTATTGGCTTTCTGCCTTTTTTTGTTGTCTGTTCAGTCTGGGGTTTCTTTGGCTTCTCCAAAATAAAGGGCAGGACTAAAGGTGAGCAGAGGAAGAGTATTGGCAGCACAAGATGCACTTCACACCCACTGTCGGGGTGTAAATGCCTTTCTTTGGAGAACTGAGATCACCTCATGCATCAAACCTGTGAGAGCCAGGGCTGAAATAACCTGTGCCTTCTAAGAACCTCCCTCCCTCCCTCCCTCCCTCCTTGCTTGAATTCCTGGGCTCCCTTCAAAGCAACCCTCAGTAAAACCCCCTGAGGAGAGCAGGCCCCGGGCAGTCAAAGCCTGGGATCAAGGCCCCCCTTCCTGTCCATTTGCAGGTGGAGCTGAAGGCTTGGCCAGATAATCAGCCCCAGTGATGTGAGAACATGTAATGAGGATGTGGGAAGGGTGGCACCAGCGTTACCCACGCTGTGTGATAACCTGGGATTTCAGCTGGGCAGGAAGGCAGCAACGATTCCCATTTCTCACAGCACAAGGATGAGGTTTCATTTCAGCTGAAACACATTTCAAACAGTTCAAAGAACGTTTAGGCATGTGAATATTACAAGAAACTGCAGCTGCTTGCCAGGAATCGCTGAAATCCTGGGATACGACGGGAAAATCACTGGACATTTTACCATCAAGGTCACATTTTCATCTATTTACATCTTAGCTATGCTTTAAAAGGTTCTTTTTTTGGTGAAAAACCCAGAAAGGAAGGAACTGCAACCCAGGGAATCGAGCAGCAACAGCAGCTTCTCAGGACAAAAAATGTCTGTAAGAAGTTGGGTGGTTTGGGTTTATTTTGGAGATCTAAACCCTGTTTCTCACCATCCCTCCCTCTTTCCTGTCCTTTCAGTCACTGGCTCCCAAATTTACTCCCACAGACAGCAACATCCACTGCCAAAAGATACCATTTCCATTGTTACCATCTCCAAATATAAAAATAAAGAAATATATTTTTAATTCAGCTGCCCCAGCTGTCTTCCTCCAAGTCTCCTGCAAAGATGAGCCCTTATCAATGAATAATAGTATATCAAATTATGTTAATAAGTTTTTAAATTAGTTCTTTATCTACAGAAAGAGTCCCAGCTTATCTGCAGCCACTGGAGCTGCACACGAAAATGCTCTCCAGAATTTCTCCATATTTTTAATATACGTGAATTTAGACAACTGCTGAGCATATTCCCAAGTCACACATCAGGAAATCTTTCTTTTCAGGCAATAAAACCTTTCCTACAGCTTATCCCAAACACTTTAAAAAAAGATTTAGACAAGGAAAAAAAACCGATTCATCAAGAAACTACTTTTCAAGTTCCTTTCAAGCTGAGCCCTTCAAAACACAACGGGAGCAAACCCAGGAGTTCTGACCCCTCCAAGGGGTGAAGGGCCAACAGTGGGAGCTGTGGAATAGTTCAAATTCAAGCTTGAAGGCTTTTGTGTGGAGTTGGAGAAAGTCCCCCCTTGATCTGTGGTGCCTTTCCATCCCTCAGATGATGGAGAGCCCCACACACCACACCAGGAGGGTGCTCATTTGAAGAGCTGCCTCCACATTCCCACCTGGTTTTTACAGTTCTCACTTCTGGAGCTGAGGATGGAGGAGATGAAACCAGGTCTTTGCCAGGAAGAGACCCAGCTTTTCCCTACAGCCAAACTCTGCTCACTGCTTGGATCAGCCAGGCCTACCCTCTGGGTTAGTCAGTCCTGATGTAACACTTGTCCTTTCTGCTTGGTGATTAGAAAAACGACTGCACACTTTGGCAAACCACTACACTAATCCTTTCCTCCCCCTCCACAGTAACTGACTGTTCCTCCCAGCCCCTCCAGCCCCACTTTGGGAGGCTCCCTGGATACCTGGGATGAGTTTTGGGAGGCTCCCTGGGTACCTGGGATGAGTTTTGGGAGTCAGCCAGTCCTGCCCTGGCCAGAGCAGCAGGACTGTGAGGAGGAGCTGCTTTCCCTGCCCAAGCTCTGAGGAAACCAAAAACCAAACCCAGTGCCTGTGATTTTTGTCCCTTCTCCTTGCCCAGCAGATTTCAGGAGATGAGGAGGGACCACAACCAGCTCAAGGGGTGTGGCAATGGGTTTAATCTGCAGCAAGGAGCACAAACCAACCCTTTTGGAGGCTCTGTGTTGCAGGAAACACCTCTGAGCTCTGTTCCTACGGGAGCAGGGAAGGTGTTACCAGAACCTGTTCCTTTGGGAAGGATATTTGGATAATCTGCCTCTCAGCTACCAGGAGAGCAATAGCCAGCTCTGCTGCAAGTGCATTTAAGGGCTCTGGGTTTTTAGTAGGGATGACTGCAGCTGCTCACAAGGAACAGGGCAGGAGTTTCCCCTGCATTTTCACTTCACTGGGTGCAAAAGCTCAGCTTTGTCATCAAGGCACCCCTGTTTGCAGAAAAGATTCTCTCCTTATCTTTTGACCTGCAGGACTGAAGTTGTCTCAGCTTTAACACCCCAAATTTATCCACTTGAAGTTGGTGTGTGGAGGGACCGTTCTGCAAGGCAACTGTGAGGAGCTTGCCCTCAACATATTAATGAGAGCAGTAATAACTGGATGTTGAAGCTAATGGTATGTGAGTGAAGATAATTATTTGGTCAGTGTAGCTTCTGCTTCACAAGACAACAACGAGCAGCCCATCAGCAGCACAAAGGAATTAAAAGGCTGGGTTAATAATCCACATTCCCACCGAGGGATGTGGAGGGTGCTGACAGGTTTGAATAACTGGCAGGTGGCACTTGCCAGGGAGGCAGCAGCACCGGGGGGGTTTTTTAAAAAAAAGGCAAGTTTTGAATGATTTTCCAGGTTTTTCCTCCTGCTCTCATCCCGTCCAGGAACTGTTTCCAGAGCTGTCCAGGTGACTGGTCAGGAATGCTCATCTTCTGGAAGAAAAACCTCCAGTCCAAGGCAGTGCCCCCACAGCAATCATTCCTAAGAGGTGCTCAGTCAGGCCAGGATTTCATTCCAATTAACTGGATTTTAATAAACCTCTGACCCTCCCAGTGTAGGGAAAGGTGACCTTAAATGGCATTAGTTGTTTCACTGAACATACAGGGTACAGCAGAAGAAAATGTCACAACATCACAGCTGTCAGGGTGATATAAATTGGTATGTGCTGTAAATCCACTCACTTTTAGGGATATTTTCTTCAGAACATTGTGGAGTTCTTGTGCCAAGGACAGCTGAGGAGAAGCACAACTAACAGAGGACACAGGTAGGGGGTTAACCCTTAAAACCCCAAACCCTGATTTGATTTTTTAAATTAGGGATTCCCAAAGTATCAGCAGTCTCTTACAGAGCCTTCAGGCCAAATTATGGACTCCAAATTTGGGATAATAATTAACAACTGTCTGACGTGGTTGTGTCTAAAAGCTCCCATCCATCCAGGCCCAGACACTCACAACGTGCTCTTGGGATGAACCCACTGGGAATTGGAGCCTCCAGCCCTTCACCTGCAACTCCCAATTATGGCCAAGTGATGTATTTTAATTGGCACCTTCTCCAGAGGAGGAAAAGCTTCCATTTGGGTGAACTTTGATGTGATGATGGCAAGGAAAAGTGGATGTTTGTGCTCTTCTTGACTCTCCTACCAGCCCAGGAAAGTCTGATGGAAGAGGCTTTACATCAAGAGCAAACAAACCTTCATCTCAGAAGAGCCATAATTAGGGAGAAGAAAGGAAAGAGGAGCATCACCATCAAAAGCCCTTGGCCCTCATCACAGTGTTTTAGGTCACTGGCCACAAACAACTGCCTTTAAACGGGCCAAATGTGTCAAGTGAGTAACTAAAAGGCATTTGAAGGGTTTACTGCAGATTGTGCAGAACGAGTGAGTGATCAGGGAACATTTTAAAAGCTTTTTTTAATATGTAAACGTGTAATTGAGAAAGGACTCTCTTCAGATGCCTTGTTAAAACCAGTCCTTCTGAGTGCAAACCAGACTATTTGCTCCTGTTTCTGCTGCAGGAACAAAGCTCTTCCTGAGAAGTCTGCACGGGCTGTGAAAGGCTTTGTTGCACATTCTTGTCTGCCCAAAAAAGGCCACTTTTCTGCTTTCCTCCCAGCCAGATGCCTGCAAAGCTAATCCAACCATGCCATGGCCACGGGGAAAGGGGGTTCAGCTGCTGCTTGGGTGTAAAACTGCACTTATTTTTGGGGGGTACAGGTTCAAAGGACAACAAGTTCAGCACTCAGGAACCCACTCCCACCTCTGGCAGAGTTCAGAGCTGCCCCCTCTGTGAGCAAACACCAAACCAGAGCCTCAGCTCTTCCCCAGCACCCTTGGCAGCCTCGGGGTTGACCCCACCAGGCAGGAGCTGCCTGTCCTGCCTTTCTCAGCCCTCTTCAGCCCCCCTCTTGCTCAGGGTTTTAACGTGACACCCCCCTTGATTTCACCCCTTGGCACCTCAGCATTTTTCCACCTCCCCCCCTACATAAACCCACTCTCTTAATCCTTTTATACAGAGTCGGCCAGTTAATTGAGATTAATCTCATTTGAAGAACTACTGAGTGCTGAGTGTTTCCAGGTATCAGGGAGAACAGCTAGCTCTGGAGAGAGATAAAAACCAGCTCTGCACGTTCCAGGGTTCCTGTGTCCCAGCTGGAAGGAGCAATTCCAGAGGGAGCCTCTGCAGAGCTGTGGGGGTCACACTGTGTGTCTGAGCTTTATTTACATGTGTTCCTTCCAGAGGGTTAATGTGCCCCTGGGCTGTCCCCAGGATAAACTGTGAAGGTGGGAACGGGGTGGGAGAGCAAACAAAGAAATCCCTAAGCAAAGGTTCTTTTATCTGTCCCAGTATCTGCAATGTTTTATCATCTTCTGCCTGCCAGAGCTGTGGGGAAAAGGTTCAGAGACAGCACCCAGTTGTGCTGTGGGGGAGACACTGGCTGGGAAAAGGGAATGTGTTCCTGCTAAAGCCACTCCTCGCTTTGCCTGCAGGACTGCCCTTCTCTGGGCACCCTGCGGCTTTCCCTGCTCCACCAGAGCAGTTCCCTCTCCCGTTTACCCCTGAAACCTGGTGCTGTGCAAGAGCTGCAGCTGCACTGCCAGGGGGCAATGGGATAAATAGAACATTCGAAGAGGGTAAAGCCATGCCCAGCCCGGAGCAAACAGCCTCTGCTCCTAACTGTGAGAAGTCACTGTCTCCAGCACGCTGTCCACTGTCTCCTCCCTTTTTAGCACCACTCTGGGTGGGATTACACACACACCAAGCTGCAAATACTCTGCCCAAAGCCCAGCCCCTCACACCTCCCTGGCCACACTCCCCTCTTCGGGAAGCCTCAGGAACTCTGCAGCATCACCGCGGTGAAACTTCCTCTGAAAGTCCCGCTACCACTTAAAAACCCCCCGGTGAAAGAGCCGATTTGGGCCCCCAAATGAGGAATCCCGGGGAGCCCAGCGAGGCGGGGGCTGCCAGAGGAGAGGGCTGAGAAGGGGCATTACCCCGCCCTCAAACGCCGCTGGGTGCATTTCGGGCATTGCGGATATTTGCCCAAAGTCAGGCTGGTGGGCAGAGAACTCCTCCTGCAGCATCAGGTTACGGGGCGGGCTGTGCACACACAGCCACCGGGGCCAGGCAAACCGAGGGGCTGAGGGAATTCATTCACTGTGCATCTGTTAAATGTATTTATGGCTTAATGCAAAGAGGGAGAGAGGCCTTTGCTTAAAGCCCAACCCAGACCCTTGAATGTAAGACACGGATTTTTTACATTTGGCCAAAAGGAATTTAAAACCACCCAACTGCTTCCAGGTTGTAATTATAAAATTATTATTATTCTTTTTAACTGTGCATATGTTAAATGTATTTATGGCTTAGTGCAAAGAGGGAGTGAGGCCTCTGCTTAAAGCCCAACCCAGACCTTTGAATGTAAGACATGGATTTTTTACATTTGGCTAAAAGTAATCCAAACCCACCCCAACTGCTTCCAGGTTTTAATTATAAAGTTATTTTATTATTATTATTCTTTTTAATTGTGCATATGTTAAATATATTTATGTCTTAGGGAGTGAAGGCCTTTGCTTAAAGCCCAAGTCAAACCCTCAAACATAAAGACAGATTTTGTACATTTGGCTAAAGTCATTTAAACTGCTCCCAGGTTTTGATTTTAAAATGTATTATTTTAAAAATTATTATTATGTTTTATTATTATTATGTGTATTATTTTAAAAATTATTTTTACTACTGCTACTATTATGATTTAATTTAAACCCCAACCCTGTCCCTCTGTCCTAGTTTGCCACTTCCCCCACAGCTGCAAGGATTAAACAACTGAAATTCTGTTTGCAGGGACGTGGTTGGGGAAACACAACAAAGTCAAAAGATGCCAGTTGGGATTTGTGAGATCCCATCTGGATCCTGGGACCAGCTTTGGGCTCCCAGGACAACAAATAACTGGGGCATGTCCAGCACACAAGGTGCATAATGAAGGACTGAGAGGAGTTTTTCTCAGCCTGGCTGAGTGAAGGCAAAGGGGGAGGGAGACAGACCCTGCCCGGGCACACCCAGCAACCTGAACAAGCTGCAGCAGCAAGGAGAACTTCCAGGAGAAACAGGGAAAAAGGTTTGCCCTTCACAAGGGGCGTGGGCAGGCTCTGCAAGGTAAGAAAAGCCTTGTCCTTGGAAGTTTCTGGAGCTGACCTGGCCAATATCCAGATAAATTTATTATTGATTATAATATAGCTATTATTTTTTATTATTGACCAAGCCTCAAGTCGGCAACATCTTGCTGCTGAGGTGCTGCACCATCATCATCATCATCTGGCTTGTGAGTGCCCAGATAAAACATTAACCTATATCATTCTTATCTGCTTAAATTGCTGGGTTTTATCCCAATTTCCCTGGGCCTCTCCACACAGACAAACCTCCCCAGGGAATACATGACCATCCCCGTGTTTCAGCACCTCAGCAAAGCACCAAAGCCTTCCATTAGGCTCTGCTTTTCAGCTCTGGTAATTAGGGAGCTGGAATGGGATCTCCAGGACTCTGCAGCACAGTTTCTATGAAAATATGTGTTTTTAAAAGCCCTTTAAAACCACCCAGACCGGGTACAAACCCCAAGCTCATCGAGGCTTTCATCACCTAATAAAGAACATCCACTCCAGCCCAGGGGCAATTGCACCAGGATTCAAAACAAGGGACTGCCCCACTCACCTTCCCCTGCTTTATTCCCACAGCCCTTCCAGGCTGGAGAAGGAGCAGAAACATCTCCCACCCCTCCAAGCCCAGCTGGGATACAATAACACCCCATCCAGTGGTGTCAGACCCTGATCCAGGAGAGAATCCCTGCCCAAAAGCAGCAGCTGGAGGTAAAACTGCCTGGGCTGAGGCGTCCAACCCCACATTTGTCACATATAAGTGGTTTCTACATCCTGCCCCAACCTTGAGGGCAGCAGAGAACACAAAGCTCTGCTGATCAGTCGGGGTTTGCCCCGATCTGAGTCAGCAGGGGATGGGTCTCTCAGGGGGCAGCTGCTGAGAGGTTATAAACACACCCAGGGAACGCTATTTGGGTCATTACACAGGAAGGGAACTTCAGGTTAACTTCAGAAATAAGCCTCTTCCCGTGGTTGGGAATATATATGAGGTCAACGCGTCAGAAAAATAAATTATATATAAGATTAATGTATCAGAATAACAGCAACAGACGTCACAGACAGGGGTTCAAAAATCAGACTAGAAGGCAGGGTTGGCACCGGAGGGTCTTCCCACATCCAGGAGAGGGAGATGATGGCGTGTTACAGCCTGCCGAGATCAGGGATACTCAGCCCATCCATCTCTCCAGGGGATAGAAAAGACACCCCCTCTCCAAATTATTCCCACCCCGAATAACAATATTCCCACGCCGAGGAGCCACAAGGAGCCTCCCGTCCTTTTCCCACAGGGATGTGGGGAGGTCTTTGAAGGAAAGTCGGGGGGTGGTTTGGCACAGAGCGAGGGGGGGATTTAGGTTAGATTTTGGGAAGGAAGGGGCTGGAATGAATTCCCAGAGAAGCTGTGGCTGCCCTTAGATCCTTGGAAATGTCCAAGGCCAGGTTGGAGCAACTGGGATAGCGGGAGGTGTCCCTGCCCATGGCAAGGGGTGGAATTGGATCTTTAAGTTCTTTTCCAGTCCCTTAATATTCCATGGTAGGAGCAGCTACACCCCCCTCATCATCATAAGGCAGGGAAATGAGTTATAACCTGAGAGGAGAGCGTCCAGCTCATGAGGCAGAAGGGCAAAGGAAGCTTTCAGAGCCCGCAGGGGAGGCAATCCCCTCACGAGATACGAGGAGGGAATTCACCCACAACCTGACCGGGGGATCTCTCCACAAGGCACAAGGGAAGCCGAGGGGACACAGGAGGCCGGCGGGCACCGCTCTGAGGGCACCCCCGGCCCGCGGCTCCCCCTCAGCCCCTCACGGCCCGGCCCACGCGCGGGGGGGATCGCGGCTCCTACCGGCTGCAGGAGGCGGCCGCGCCGGGGGTGCCGCCGGCCGGGGGCGGGCTGCTGGGCCTGCGCCGTGTCCGCAGAGGGGGGTTGTGGCCCGGGGGCTCTGGCTCCATGGAGAGCGGCGGAAGGACGGGCAGCGGGACCGGGAGCGGAGCTGCCGCCTCAGCGCGGCCACAAATGGCGGCGGTGGTGGAGGAGAGGCGGTTTGAAAATGGCGGCGGAGGCCGCGCTGGCCAATCAGGAGCGGCGGGGGCGGTGCTGGCCAATCAGGAGCGGTGGGGGCGTGGCCAGAGGGGTGGGAGCAGCAGCGCCCCCTGGCGGCGGGAGCGGCCCCGCTGAGGGGACAGTGAGGGGACAGTGAGGGGGGAATGAGGGGACAGTGAGGGTGAGTGAGGGAGGAATGAGGGGGGAATGAGGGGGGAATGAGGGGACAGTGAGGGGACAGTGAGGGGGGAATGAGGGGACACTGAGGGGACAGTGAGGGGACACTGAGGGAGATCGGAAGAGCGTCG
>JAWWMP010000518.1:0-10495 GCA_035047865.1 Dendrocincla tyrannina
GCTGGGCACTCCAACCCTCCCTGGGCAGCCCCTGCCAAGGCCTGACCACCCTTTCCAGGCACAAATTCCTCCTGCTGACCCCCCTGAACCTCCCTCTGCTCCTGTCCCTGTTCCCTGGGAGCAGAGCCCAACCCTCCCTGGCTCCCCCCTCCTGGCAGTTTATTCTGTATTTCAGTAGCACATTTTTGAACTTCAAATCTCTCCCCAACACTTGGAGCCTTGAGGCATCTCAGTGTGATTTGGTGGTGTCAGAACCTCATGGTGAGAAAATTCTGAAATCAGGTAAGTAAGGAAAGAGCCAGTAACACATTTTATATTGAAGTCCTTAATTATTATATATATAATTTAAAGAACGTAAGTCTAAGTGAAGATGGCTGCTTAGAACAGAATAAACGAGGGAGGGAGGAGGGTTGGAGCCATGAGGAATAGAATAAGTAAGACAGGATTGAGGCTGATGAGACAAGCTCAACCATGGAGAAGCCCAATGATCTCCTGAGCTTGGGCTGAGGGTTAAGCAAGGATGAAGATAAGCCAGTTGCCATCCAGCCCTGAAGGCAATAACTGCACATGCTGATTTACACCACAGATTTTTGCTGGTTTATGCAAGAAAGCTAATTATCTTCTTGACCACAAAATTATGGGCTATTAGGAATAATTTTATCCATTTAATAATTAGAAGATTAAGCAAAGCTGTCTCTATAGCAGTGCTAAGAGGTCATCTTGCACATTATGGGGATATAGTTCATTAGCTGCTCTTAATCTAAAGGGGGAGAGCCCTTTGCAGCAGCTCAAGCCACAGTTTCCTTCCCAGGCTCTCTGAGCTCCAGCCCATCACAACGGGCCCATTACCTTCATTTTGCCCCTGGCCAACTGGCTCTGCCAGAGCAAATAACACCAAATTACACCAAATTCCCAGCATTTCAGCCTCTGCACACACTTGCCAGGCTGCTCTGAGCCTCCCACGCTCGCTGGGTTTGTACCCAGCTCTTTCTGCTCAGAACAAAATAAAAGCAGTGCCAAGCTTTGGAAAATACAGAGCTCTGAGGTGGGGGCAGGAGGGGAGGGAAGGGAATGGAAAACATCCCCTGAGCAGGGGCTGAGGAGCACGGGGGTTGCTCCACTTGCTTTGTATCTTGTTTACACCCGTTTTTAGCAGAGTGGAGCAGTTTGGGGCTCCAAAGGTCCCTGCTGCTGTTACAGCCCCAGATCTGGACCACAATTACTCCTGAAATCCCAGGATGGGTTGGGTTGGGAGGGACCTCAAAGCTCATCTCATCCCACCCCCTGCCATGAGCAGGGACACCTTCCACTACCCCAGGTTGCTCCAAGCCCTGTCCAACCTGACCTTGGACACCTCCAAAGGGGAATCAAAACTTCCATGGGCACACGTTCATCTCCCAGATAAAGATCTGCAGAAGGAGATCTACCACAGGGAGGAGAAACTGCTGGTGGCTTTGAGGAAAACATTCTCCAAAGTACAGAACTGTTCAGCTGGAAATGAAATCGAACCCAAATTAGAGAAGGTTAATAAAGAAAAGCACATCTTAGCTCAGATCACTTTTCCCCACCACATTCTAAATAAAGAAAAAAACCACCTTGAATTGCTGGAACTTTTCCAAGAGTCAGACTACACAATTTTTGAACATTTATTTCAGGTTTCTTGACAATTTTGTTAATTAAAGGGATGCAGGCAGGAAATTTCAAAAGATATGAAGGTGGAGGATGAATTTGAAGGCTGTATTTAAGCAGTCTGCTCCAAATTCCACCTGCATTTCCTCAGCAGCCCCACCTCACCAGGATGGATTCATGGTCTGAGGGGAGGAGGGAGGGGAGGGCAGGGCAGGGGAAGACCCTTCCCAAGGCAAAGCAGGAAAACCTGGGCATGGGAGACTGATCAAATATTAGGGGAAAAGTACCTCTTGCCAAGGGGAGTGGCCCAAACCAGGACAGAGGGTGTGAGCTCTCCACCCTTGGAGGGAGGAGAAGATGTGGGACAGCCTGGTCCTGCTGGCCTGGCCTCGAGGGAGAGGATGGATCAGCCATCCCAGGAGTCCTGCCCAGGAGGGGCAGTTCTAGGGGCATTGTCTGCTTTGGGTTTGTTTGGTTTTTATCGGGTTAAGGAGCTGATTTTAATTTGCAAAACCAGACACCTGCACAGGACTAAAATAATCTCCTGAGCTCCTGAGCTCCCCCTCAGCCTGTGCGTGCCAAAACATCAGAAACCAACGTGTTTTTGGATGATGAGACATCATAACCCAGGAAATGCAGCAGTGCAAGAGCCACTTCAGCCTTGTTGCACTGACACCCTTCGCCCCAGGATGGAGAGGGCAGGTTTATGGGCACAGTCCCCGTGTGCCCTCTCTGGTGCTGGGGCTCCCCACACAAGGGCTCCACCCTGCAATTAACCCCCAGATTTGGTTGAATCCCTGTGGTACCAACAAACAATCCTGTCACTCTGGTTTGTACAGGAGATGTTCACTGGGGCAAGCAAAGGGTCTCCACTGGGAGTTTGGGATATGTCCTGGGTCAGTCACAGATCCAAGAGCCTGTCTGGTGCTCCAGTGTTTGTAACCAACATTCCCATCCAGAGCTGATCCCTGTAAGACATAAGGGGAAAGTTCTCATTACAAAAGCTGCTTAAAGGGATTGGAAGTTAAAAGGCAACCCCAAGAATCCCAGAATGGTGTGGGTAGAAAGGGACCTTAAAGCCCATCCAGTGCCAGCCCCAGCCATGGGCAGGGACACCTCCCACCAGCCCAGGTTGCTCCAAGCCCTTTCCAACCTGCCCTTGGACACTCCCAGGGATCCAGGGACAGCCACGGCTTCTCTGCCCACCCTGTGCCAGGACCTGCCTACCCTCCAGAGAAAGATCAAGCTTGGTTAGCATTTGAGGTTTATCCAAACCCAAAGACTGTTCTTGTAAGGGCATCCTAAGATCAAGGGAGTGAATACTGCTACAGAAAGAGAAAAAACACCCCATAATTCCCATTTTAGTATTCAAAATAAATGCTTGTATGTATATATTGATATCTCAGGAGCAGCCTGGCCTAACAGAAAAGGGTCAAATCCTTCAGGGCTAAAGCACAGTCCAAGTATATTGCGGGCTCTTACAAATAATAAATGATGGACAGGGATGGACAGCTTACCATTTCCCAGAGAGATGAAGGAGGAGGTTCTTCTTGTATTTAAAGCCTGTAAACTGTCCAGAGGTCTTTTATTCACACTCCCAGGGCATATATTTGCATTGCCTAGCAATTAAGCCTATAATCCCTCCCCTTCTCCCCACTCCCTGTTTACACTGGCTGCATTCACTTTAGACTAAATCAAGGTGACCAGGACAACAAGCTCCATCCAAGCAGGAAAAACACTTGTGTGAAATAATCAGAGTCCTCAAGAGACCTTGGCTGTGCCTCCAGAGAGGTACTTACAGGCTGGAACACTCGAGGAGACTGATGGGGCTGTAGAGAAGGGCTTCAAATCCAAACAATTGCAGAAAGGGAGCCACCCGCCCCCAGGTCTGAATGCAAATCCAGCCCTCTCTGCAGTGCAGGGAATCAGATGGAGATTGAAATGTACTTCAATAGATTGAATCTCCTCCAGCCTAAACAGTGTTTTCATTTTTTACACGAGCCTGCTAATTATGTTTTCCACTTATACCTGGAAATTTCAGCAAATATTCTAGACAAGCCATTTTTGATTGGAACGATTCCCTGTGCTGCCAAATAATGAGATTTCCCAGTTTTCAGGAGCTGTTTATGTGAAGATTAAGCAATTCGCCAATATAGGTTGGATAGTTATATGGACAGACACATTTATCTGATCCCAGAGGTTGGAAATGCTCAATGTCCAAGTGTCCAAGGCCAGGTTGGACGGGGCTTGGAGCAACCTGGGCTGGTGGAAGGTGTCCCTGCCCATGGCAGGGGGTGGAACAAAATGGGCTTTAAGGTCCCTTCCAACCCAAACTAGCCTGGGTTTCTCTGATACTTGCACACAAAAATTCACAGAATCATTAAGGTTTACCTTAATCATTTGCCCAGCACTACAGATCCACCTCTCAACCTGCCTGTACCATTTTATTTTTATATCCCCCCTCAAACCTACCCCCTCCCAAAGCTGAGCTGTTCAGTTCTATGTTTGCTGGCACAAGCACATTAGTGATGTTGGCAGCACCTTCCACTCTCCCAGACTTTCCTCCCACCATCGCTTTGCTCAGACTCTAACAAATACCAACCTGAATGTACATCCCACAGGCAGGGCCAGGTTGGACACCCAGCTCCAATCCAGCCTCCTTTCCCGAGGACAAGAGCTGAGGGATGTCACCAGAGCTCTGGAAGTTATTTGCTCCATCTTGCCTCTCAGCAGACAGTCACACACATGACTCAACCTTGTCTCCCATCCAACCTCCCAGCTCCTCTGCGAGGACACAGCATCCTTATCTCAGCTGGGAGGTTGACAGAAAAGCTTCAACTATGTTCAAGACAACACAAATCACTACAAACCCCCACATTTAATGGGGTTATGAAGTGGGTCTGCAATTTCAAAACCAAGCTGAGTTACAAATAAAGCTGCTCTGCAAGTCTCAGCTCCAACAGAAGTGCCCACAAGGAGCACCTCCAAACATCAGTGAGACCCTCAGCACTATTTCTAGTAACAGCAGGTCATTAAAAGGGGGTCATCTCAAATGTCAGAGAAGCTAAAAGAGCCACAAAAGCAGAATTTTGTGTCCAGAAGGGGTCTACACATGCACAGCTCCTGCCACCATGGGTGTCACCTCCTCGTGTGAGCTGAGGTTTGCAGCATCTTCTCAGAACCTTGGAGAGCACAAACCCTCACCCAGGAACTTCTGCTCAGCCTTCAGGAGAATGTTCTCCTGTCTCTGCAGGGAGGGCAGGAGCCCCCAGGACCAGGTTAGTGCACAGAGACCACCCTCAGCCACCACACCCCAGGTCCAAGGCCATGCCAAGCAGAACTGACCCTGCCCCAGTCACCCAAAGCCCTTCCCGAAATCCCATTGCCCCCTGCCTGCATCCCACAGGCAGCACCCACCCACGTGGCTCCCATCCCAGCAGCAAGGACTGCACCAGAGGGAAAACCAGCCATCCCAGACTGCTGTCCCAGTGCTTTCCCTTTGGCCTGTTCTCTTCCTGTGTCCCAAACATCTGGGATGTCCTGTCCTAAGCTGGGGCAGCTGTGCCAGGAGCATGGAAAATGGATCGAGCTGAGCTGAAACAGGAGGGGGAAAAAGAGATGTGTGAAGTGTTCCCAGGCTGAGCCTGGTGAGTTGTGTGGCAGGGTCAGACCCGAGTGCTGGGACCTCCCTGGGGACAGGGAACTGGTGGTGTTCCCATCCCTGGAGGGAACTTAAAAGCCCCGTGGATGTGGCTCCTGGGGACATGAGTTAGTGTGGCCTTGGAGAGTCTGGGAACAAGGTCTGCATGGGCAGCCTTGCATTGACAATATCTTTGCATTCAGTGTTTTCCAGGACAAATTATCCCTGTGTGAGCCAATTGCTCCCAGTCAGACTCCAGGAATCACGGAATCATAGAATGGATTGGGCTGGAAGGGATCTTAAAGATCATCTAAGAACCTGTGGCCTGATTTAAGATGCCATTCCAACATTTTATGTCTGGGAGAACAACTGAAATACCTCTTCTATTGCAGCAAGTTAGTTTCTGAGTTGCAGCTCTGACTTCAGACAGCCCAGGGCTTTGCAGTTTCTGCTGACAGACCAGAACTTAATTCTACTACATACAGTGTTTTTGAGTGACTCAGCTGTTAAGTCATCATAGCTCTCTTTCCAGCTCTTCAGCTTGGATACCCAAATTAAACAACTTTCCGAGCCAGCCTGAGCAATACTTTTTAGCTGACAACTTATTAATTAAATACATTCCTGCTTTCCAAGTGCAGTCTCCGTTCCCCAGGGAAAACGGGCTGAGATAGGCCTGGAAGGAGAAAATCCAAGACCTAAGAAGTGCTAAGCCATGAACATATGATCTAAATATCATTAAGTATTTATAACCTTTTTGCTCGTTATCCATGTATGAGCAGAAGAGGTTTTTACCTTTAGAGAGGGTTTTTTTGCATATGGATGAGTCATGCAAGGAGGAATAAGAGTCCTGTTCCCCAAGGAAAGCCAACACCCGTGAGGAGCACTTGCACACAGAGTGCCTTTCTGTGTTGGGCTCTCCTGACGTGTTCCTTCATTCATAATGCACAATTATTCCTGCTCTAAATATAACCTGGTTTCCTTCGGAGCTGCCAGCTGAACCCCCCTGGAAGCCGAGTGCTTTCTGAATGGGAGACACCACATCCCCCACCTCCTCTGGGACAGGGCATCCCTCGGGGCCACCAGCCCAGCTCAGAGGTCTCTGGGTATCCCCCCAGGCTGAGCTGGGGGCCAGCTGGGTGCTCCCAAGGCTGCAGCCCCCTGGCACTGCCCTGCCTGGGGATGGGGGTCCCTGGGTTGCAGCTGGTTGGTGTGTGCCATGAAAGGTCCCGTTGGACACCCTGAGGTGTGAGGAGAGGGTTGGATGGAGGTAAAGCAACACCTCAGGGGTCCCAGCCCCTTCCACCACCCCTGGCCATGGCACAGCTGCTGCATCCCAACCCCTTCCACATCCCAGGTACAACTACAGGATTTAATGGTGCTTTTTGCATCATATCCCAGAATGGCTTGGTTGGAAGGGACCTTAAAGCCCACCTTGTTCCAATCCCCTGCCATGGGCAGGGGAGAGAAGGGAACCTTCGAGCCACAGTTGAAGGCAGCTTGAATTAGGCTTTCTCTGCACCAAAAAGTGGAGGAAAAGAACATAAACCAAAACATCATCTGATTTAAGCTCCTAATAGAGAGAGCCCTGCCCTCATGCAGAGACCTGGGCCTTGCTGTGGCTGAGCACTGAACCCCAAGGGTGCTGCACAGCCCCGGGGTGTTCCCTGCCAAGAGACCCCCCAACAGCCCTGCACAGTCACATTTCCCCCTTCCAGCAGCTTCTCTGGGGATTCCTGGCACAGATGCTGGGGATGAGTCTCCCTGGGCAGCAATGACACCGAGGAGGTGTGTTAAACACTCTGAGTGCCCAGCAGTGAGCCCTGGGCAGGATGGAAACAGAAATCAGGGTTTGGGAAGCCTCAGTAAAATCTACAATTTACATCTGTGGCATCAAAGTGTTTGTTCTCCAGACAACAGTAAAATAAGCAGATAATGGCATAATCTAAAATGGATTTTATGGTTTCTGTTGACAGGATAATAGGAAAAATAGACCTCTTGGAGTGTTTAATCATAATGGCAATAAAGAAAGGAAGCAGGGAGTGTCCCCAGAAGGGACCAACGCTCCATTTCCCCAGGATTTGCAAAACTCACTCTGGGCTGTGCCAAGCCCTGTTAAAACAGCTGAGAAAGCAACATGGTGTTAGAAACCACAACCGAGCAGGTTCAGGTACAGAATTAATGGGTGCAGTTGGCAAACGTGTAAGGGAGATAAAGAGGCAAACCCAGCTAGTTTAAGCAGCTCTTTTCCTGAGGAACCATCTCCTGATAATGGGGGTAAACACCGTGGACCTGAATTTCATTGCCTTCACTGATGAAATAGCCAGCCCTAAGGAGGATGTCAAGATTTTGAGAGTCTTTATAGTGAGATGTTGGAGTTCCCTGGGGAGTTTCTCTCTTGAGTTGTGCCAGGGGAGGTTTAGATTATATATGAGGGAAAAAAAAATGATGGAAAGGCTTGTAAAGCTTTGGAAGGGGTTGCCCAGGGCAGTGGTGGAGTCCCCATCCCCGGAGATCTTCAAAAACCATGTGGATGTGGCACTTGAGGACAGGGTTTGATGGTGAACATGGTGGTTGATGGTTGGACTTGATGATCCTAAAGGTTTTCTCCAGCCTCAACATCACTTTCAGCAGGACTGGCTGTGTCACTGCCAGGGGGCTGCTTTTTGAAATGGAAATAGGGGTGTTCTGGAGTTTTGTTTGATTCTTCTTCTTGTTTCTTCTCAAAGAGTGGGCTTCAATGGCTGCACGTTGTATGGAATCATGGGGAGGTTTAGGTTGGAAAAGGCCTCCAAGATCAAAATGTCTAGCTGTCCCCAGCACTGCCCGGGCCACCACTGACCCCTGTCCCCAAGTGCCACATCCACACAGCTTTTACATCCCTTCAGGGATGGGGACTCCACCTCTGCCCTGGGCAGCTGTGCCAGGGCTGGACAGCCCTCTGTGTGCAGAAATTTTCCCAATATCCAACCTGAACCTCCCTGGCTTGGGGTGGTTTCCTCTCCTCCTGTCCCTGTTCCCTGCAAGCAGAGCCCGACCCCACCTGGCTCCAGCCTCTCCAACAAAGCAAGAGAGGGTTTGAGCTCTTTGGCTTCGTGACCAGATTAACAATATCCCCCCTTGCTCTCCTTGTCCCAGGACCTGAAGGACCCGTTGCACATCACCAGCCCCTGAGAAAGGAGTCTGTGCTTGAAGCTGCATTTCAGCCCCATAAGTGCAGCGTGTTGCTCCCTCTGGCCTGAGCGGGCACAAGCAAGGCTGGCCAAGCCCTGCCCTGCTGCTCTCTTCCTTAGCAGATGCTCCTCCTTGATCTCTTGCTTTGCAATTTTACTGCACAGGGATTTTCTCACTGGGGTGAGCTCATTACTATTTTTAAATATTTCTGCTTTGAGGCACCTCACGAGGTTGGTTTTTGAAAGGCTCCTTCCTATGATTGAAGAGCTGAGATCACAATCATATTTCACCCTCATAACTTTCATGTTTATTACAAACCTTGGCTTACCCAGGTGATAGATGAGTCCACTCATGGTTTTCCTCCGGTATAAATGCAGGAATTGTTTTGGTAATTACCTGTTATAAGAGAAGACCCCCTTGAGTTACTGTTTAAATGATCCGAGGGACTTGGCATCATTCTCTCTTTAATTAAACTCTTGACACATCCTATATTTCACTTCTCCATTACCCTTGGACCTTTCTGAGGCTTCCTGGTCTGGAATCCGTGACTCCAACAGGTCTTGGCTCCCTGCATTGGGAGAGGAGCACCCCGAGCGGAGCATCCCCCTGCCAGGGGTGCTGGTGTGTCACAGCCTTTCCTACTTCACTTTGCTGCCAGGAAATGGGAATTACAAAGAACATCCTCACCAGGGAGGCTTCCTGTGGTGCTGCTTTCAGCCCTCAGCATCGAGTCCATGTGCCAGCCACCAGGGAAAGGTCTCCCCTCATTTCAGGGGGGTGCACTGGCTTTCCAGAGGGAATAAACTCCCTCAGTGTTCCAGGTCCTTGGGCTTCCCTTCACCCCATTTTCTCCAGCCTCAACCCTCTGTTTTCAAGAGGAAGAAAACCTGCTCTCATGGATGTTTTGCTACTCCTCCTCTTAAAAACTTTCTTGCAACTTCAAGAAATTTAGGAAAGAACGTAATTAAAATAAGAAGAAAAATGGTTTCAGGTATTGCTGTCACTCCCCAGCAGGATTTGGTGGTCGGTCCCACCAGAATAAAACACAAGCAGTGGAAAATCCTGCCTTGCACATTTCATAGAGCCCTGGGCTGCTTTGGGTGGGAAGGAACTTTAAAGCCCATCTTGTCTCCTCTCCCCCACCCCACCATGGGCAGGGACACCTTCCACAAGCCCAGGCTGCTCTGAGCCCTGTCCAGCCTGGCCCTGGACTCTTCCAGGGATGAGGCATTTAAAAGCAACCCTCACAAGGACTACATAAAATGAATATACACAATTTTCAAATATTAGATTTTAGCAGCATCACTAAAATATCTCATCGAAAGGTCTGCCCTCGATTCATGTTGATAAGCAGCAGGGTCATACAAAGCCCATAAAATACATTTCCAATGGACTGGGGGAATCCACATTTCCAACAACATTCTCTGCAAATCAGTGGAATGTATTTAACAAGCAGGATCATCCCTTACAATCCCATTAGCATTTTCAGAGGGTGTCATTAGTGTCAAAACCAGAGAGCCAGTGCTGGACCTAAAATGTCAACTGGCCTCCCTGATAAACCCAGCTCAGTAATTACTTTGGAGAGCAATTAGAAGCCCCATTTTTCTAGGAACAAAAATACAGATAGAGGCTGTTTTCCTTTAACCCAAACACCCTGGCCCTGGAATGCTGCCAAGGCAGAGAGATCCGTGGCTGGCAGTGACAGCAAGAGACACAGGTTTGGGCTGTGCCTTCAAAATCTGGAAATGTTACCAATTAGCACTCCAAATTATGTTAATGAGGCAATTAATAGAATTTCTCTAAGGAAATGCAATAATCAACCAAATTCCAATCAAAGAGATTGCTCTGCTGTATAACAGTAATGTTTTAGATTCAGATTTAACATCCTTGTACTATTGATGAGGGGATTGGAGCATCTCCTGAATAGAGCCAGGCTGGGAGAGCTGGGGGTGAATGTTCAGCTGGAGAAGGGAAGGATCAGGGAGACCTGAGAGCCCCTTCCAGAGCCTAAAGGGGCTCCAGGAGAGCTGGAGAGGGACTGGGGACAAGGCATGG
>JAWWMP010000519.1:0-10483 GCA_035047865.1 Dendrocincla tyrannina
CACCCCTGCCCTGGGCAGCTGTGCCAGGGCTGGACAGCCCTTTCCAGGAAGGAATTTTCCCAATATCCAACCTGAACGTGCCCTGGTGCAACTTGATGCCGTTTTCCCCTTGTCCTGTCCCTTGTTCCCTGGGAGCAGAGCCCGACCCCCGCCTGGCTCCAACCTCCTTTCAGGTGGTCGTAGAGAGCCAGAAGGTCCCCCCTGAGCCTCCTTTTCTCCAGCTGAGCCCCCCCCAGCCCCTCAGCTCCTCCTCCCACTCGTGCTCTGCCCTTTCACCCACGAGCTGCACCTGCCACTTGGTTCAGAGGAAGGTTCAGTGTGCACAGAAATGTTTCACATTTGCCTTTTGACACACACTGTCTTATCAAATGGAGAAGGATTTGCCTTACAATGAATTACAGATTTGCTGATAATCAAATGTTGTTTGCCTTAAGAGCAGACAGGGCTGCAGGGGCCCTGCCAAGTGTTTCCAGAGGGAAGGAGCTCACCAAGTCACAACTGCATCCTGACTGATTCAGGATTAATAACTCTTTTATTGGAAGTAGGACAGGGTTTAATCTAAAGGAGGTTGTGGTTTGATTTATCATCCACTGCTGCTGAGACAGGGAAGGCTCTTTCCCTTCACCCACTGTTTCCTCCTGAGCCTCCTGCTCCTGCCAGTTTTCTTCCTGACCTCAGGAGAAGCCTCGGGGCTTGCCCCTTGGAAGAAAGGAAAAGCAAAGCAAGGAAACTGGAACAAAAAAATGATCCAAAAAAAAAAGAAAAGGAAATGAAGAATTAACATTTCTATTAGACCAGCTGGAGCAGCCAGGGTTTGAAAAGGACAGACTTCATGTGGTCAAATAAATACATTTAAAGGTACATTTAACTCCTGCATTTACCAGCTGCAAGATGGCCCTTGGAGCTCCTTCTGCCCAGAGAAAAGGAGCCAGAAATCCTCCCAGTGCCTTAACATGAGGCCTATACAATAAAAGATGAGTGTAACCCCTAAGCTAGGTCTAGCTGTCACCTCCCTGGGAGTCACCAGCCTCCTGCTCCAAACCTTCTGGAACCTCAGCCTCGCCTAAAACTCTCATGCTTCTCATGCTAAAGAGCAGACCAGAGTTGTTCCCTTAGTAAAGCAGATAAAAAGAAAGGAGTTTGTTTCCTTGTCTCCCCAGGGATTGCTGCTCTGGGAGATCTGCTCCTTTCCTTGTTTGGCCACTGGGGATCTGTGTTAATTATTTCTGGGGATTCCAGCACTGGCTTTAGCTCCTGCAGGAAACATCCAGCTCGGCCCCTCGGGACAGGAATAAACCCCCATACCTGCCACAAAGGCTGCCAGAGCATTTATAAAGGCAGAACTGTAGTCTTTGCATCTTCCTGAGCCTGTAGGCTCTGGCACACCCTGCTGCAGAAACCCAGGCCAACAGGCAGGGTTCTTCCAGCCTGGATCACTGGGTTGGACACCAGGGCTTTGGAAGTCAAATATTGACTGAGTCGTGTCAAGGTGCCACAATGATGATTTTAGTAACTCCTTTTCCTGCTGTGCACCTGTCTCCTGCAGATGGGAGACCTGAGGTGTCACTTTCTTTCATGTTGTCCCGTTTTGGATAAGTTTATTTGAACTTTAAGAGCAAGAGGGAAATAACTGCAGGGTCCTCTGGAGGTCTGGTTACCTCAAATCACATAATCACAGACTGGTTTCAGTTGGAAGGGACCTTAAAGCCACCCAGTGCCACCCCTGCCATGGGCAGGGACACCTTCCATAGCCCAGGTTGTTCCAAGCCCTGTCCAACCTGGCCTTGGACACTCCCAGGGATCCAGGGGCAGCCACAGCTTCTCTGGGATTCACCCTGTGCCAGGGTCTGCCCACCCTCCCAGGGGGGAATTTCTCCCTCATCTCCAATCTCAACCTGCAACCTGAGCAGACCTGAGGATGTTCCTTCACATCCAACAGAACAGACTGGACTTTTCTCTCTCTTTTCAATAGTGACACATCTGGCTGTGTTTCTTCGGCTCTTGTCTACCTAGTCAGGCTGTCTCGACTCCTGGAAACTTCCAGAGTGAGCATGGAATTCTCCTGAGTTTGCAGAAGTCTCCTGTAAACCATCCAAGGCTGGGATGTTGGGAAGAGGCTCAGCCTCAGATTATTGTGCTATTAATTGTGCTCCTAACTAATTTGGTGTCACTCTTGTGGCTCAGCCTGACAAATTAGAGAACAACCTGTTATCTAATTACAGGGCAGAGTGGATAAAGCAATCAGCTCTCTGGGGGGCGTGTGACAACCATTGTGGGCGATTATCTCTCCAAATGCTTTAGGTGACACCACCTCGGTAGGTCGATAGCTCCTGTTTTGGGGATTAGTGAAACTGCAAAGGTGGCTGTAAGGCAGGAAAGGCTGGGTGGGACGCTGGTGGCAGCAGTGGCCAGGTCTGGTCCTGTCATCTGGTGTGATTTCCTTTGGAATTTCGTCCAAGGCAAGTTCTGTGGTCCCGTCTGAGAAATGAGGTTGCCCAGGAAAGTGCTTATATATAGCACATAGGGAACATGTGATTCTTTCTAAGTGGTTATTTGTCCTCCTAAATATCAATATTGGCTGGTGTTCTGGGGTAGCTCTGCCTGTGCCCAGCTCGAGGAGGGGCTGGGTGGCATTCTGGGATCAGGAACAAGTAATTAGAAGGTAAAGGATTAATCAGCTTCAAGAACAAGGGCTGGGCAGGCTCTACAATCCTGCATGAGTCACATCTTCACATCCCTCTTGATTCCTGGTGTGTCCCTTGGCCAATATTAAATTGCTACAGCCACTTTGATGCTCTGCAAGAGCAAGTGTGGGATCTCCTGGCAGAATTGTCATCTTGTTACTCACCTGGAGACCTGAACGTGTCCACCCTCACCCCCTCACTGGGCTACCAGTGAATCCCCAGCCCTGGCTGTGGGGCTCAGTGCCTGCTTTGCTCCTGGAGCTGCTCCCAGGGTGTTTCAGAAGGAAGAGAAGGAGCTTTGGGGGTTCAAAGGGCAGTTGTGTTTGGGGTGCTCTGGAAGGAACAGCCCCTCGAACTGCAGTTCTGCAGTTGCTGGAGAAGTTTTTTTTTCCCTGGAGAAAGCCCAGCTTTGTGTTCAATCCTGCTCATGCCAGTTTGCCACGAGAAATTTCCTTAAAATGACCAATATCTGGGGGATTTTTTTGGGTTTGCTTTCCCTTATACAGGTTGACCATATGGATTCTCCACGGCAGCAAATTTGAACAGTGTAGGTCTCACAGATCCCTGATTTTTCCTGTTTTACTTACTCATCACATGCACTCAGTGCTCAAAAAAATTCCATTTTGGAGGCTCTTGGTAAGTTATCCTGGGAAGATATTTGTTGTATCCTGTTGTGCTTGTCCTGGATGGATCAGGATGTCTGAGTTATGTCTGGGGGGGATGATTAAGGCTTAGGATTGGGATGTTTGGATAACATGGACAACAACCTCAGGCTCCCAGTGGCATTCTGGGCGTTCTCCTGTGCAGGACCGGGCTCTGGGCAAACTGACCCTTGTGGATCGCTCCCAAATCGGGATATGCTGTGTTCCCACGAGCGTGTTCCAGCTGGGCAGGCTCCGAGCCCTCCCTGGCAGGGCTGTTGGGAGCTCCTGCAGTGCCCTCTTGTGCTGAGCCTCAGCCCCAAGCTGCAGTTCTCCCAAACCTCTGTGTTTTCCTTCTCCGTGCCACCTTCTGCCCCCTCATCCCTGTTTCTTCATCCCTGCCAAGGTGGACACCCCCTGTCGTCCTTCAGCTGTGCTTGGAGGGATGTGCTGCCTCTCCTCCCGAGATGGGACATGTGGCAAAGCTTCTCGCTGCATTTGGAACCCAAATTGCCCCTTCTGCTCCTTGCAAACCACGGGAATCCTTCCCACTGAAGCACATGGTGCTGTTTCTCCCTTCCCAAGAGATGAAAAGGGAGTTCCTTGAGTCACTTTTGCTCCTGCCCTAATCTTGGGGTGATTCTTGGGGTGATTTTTGGGGCTGACCTGTGCAGGGCCAGGAGCTGCACTTTGATTTTTCTGGGTCCCTTCCAGCTTGGGATATTCTGTGATTCTCGTTAGAAGATTTAAATTATTATTATTTTCCAATTCATTGATAATAAGAGTTTATTATTTTTATTATTATGCATTCTCCTGTTTATTCTTTTGGAGATCCTTTGCTGCCTCTGCTGCTGGGAGAGGTGCAGAGTATTGGGCATCTGTTCCAAAGAAATCAGTGGGAATGTTTCCTTTAGTTGATCCCAATGCCTTTGCAGGTAATTTGTATGTCAGAAATAAATGTTTTCTCCATCTCCTTCTGTTTTTAATTCTCCAAATACTATAAATTCCCCAAATCCTTCGAGTCCAGCACGCACAGAGACAATTTGTACCCAGATTTTTTGCTTTCTCTCACGATTTTAAGGTTCTGTGTGACCTGTGCTGCTGCTTTGCTTTGTGACCACGCGTGTATTTGCCAGAGCCAAGAAAGATTTGGGCTAAAGGGAAACAGATATTTCCATTTCCTTATTTCCAAGGAGTGTTGCAACCGCTCCTGCTGTGAAACCACCTGCAAGGGAGTCTGTGTCCCCTGTGTCCACACTGCACCCCAGAGGAGCAGGACAAGATTCCCTGGGAACTAAACCTGCTCTTGTGGAGATCTCTAAACCCTTTGGCTCATCAGATGGGGAGTGTCATGGGGAAGGGATTTCCCGGTATTACAATAAGGATTGCAGGAGGAAAGAGCTCAGGCTTCAAGCTTTTGCTTGGCCAGGCTCTGGGACACCGAGGCAGGGCCACCTCTGGGGCAGGTTTGGTTAAACCCCACATTAATTCAAAGCTTAGGAGTGTAGCTGGGGCTTTGGAAAGTGCTGAGTCCAGCCCAGTTTTTCAGGTATCCCAGTATTTCAGTCAATGCTGTCCAGACATGTCCAGCCCAATGCTGGCAAGGGGACAGTTTGTCTCAGAAACATGAAATACACTTATTTCTTTGTGCAGAACTGCCTGTGCTTCCCAGCTTGATGTCCCTTAAATATTTCAGGCTCTGAGGCATTTCTCCTCAAATTATGAGACTGGAAAAGTTTAATTATAATTCCATTTGGGATTATCGTCCTTTACCTCCTAGAGCTGGAGCATTTTTGACCCAAGGCTCAGAACTGACTTTTTAAAATGAAATCTGCATTTTTTTTTTGCAATCACAGAGTTTTAAGGGTTTGAGAGCACTAAATATCCTCCTGCTACAAGGGTTGGTGCCTGACTGGCTTCTTGCATTTCCCTTTCTAAAAGAAGGTGCATAGGCACAATGTGATTTTAATGAAATTGTGTCCTTCAGAAGGGAAGGTGGAAGGTGTGGAGTTAGAGAGACCCTCTGTGAAAGAACTGCGTGAAAACTGATAATATTTGGCTTAATCCACAGCCCGGGCATAAAGGTTCTTCAGAAACAACCCCTGCCCTTTGCTGCTGAAGAGGCTGCTGCTGGGCCAGAAATCCTGGGAAACACCTTTGGTAAATGTTCCCTCTTTTATTGGGGGGGAAAAAACTTCCTCCAACCTGCCAAGGCAATTTTATATGTCTGTGGAATTTTATGGGAGCTTCACGTGTGTGAGAGCAATTGTACCTGAGCCAAGATGAGACAAAGTTAGAAATGCTCCCATTTACACATCTGTGTCAAAAATGCACCCGGTGTGAGTAGATGTAAAAGTTAAATTTCAGCCCCTGACTGTTTATAGAGGTCATTGTGATTTCTACCAAATCGTTCACAAATATTTAGCCTGAGAGAAAGAAATATTTAGAACCAATTAGGTATGTATGTAAACATTATAATTTGGACATTTGGAGCTGCTGGTTTGTAATATGCTATAGGCGTGATGTTCTTCCTTTGGGATTATTTTCATCACAAAGTGTCGAGTGGCCACTTTCAGGTGCAGGATTTGCTCGTGAAGGAACACAAATGCAGCACAGCAGAGGTTGCAGGGACAGGGTTTATCTTGTAGTTTTCATGTATTAACCATGATAAAGGAGACCACCAGAAATTATGATTTTCAGGAAGCTGCAATAAAGCAGCTCTGCATGTCCTGTACTAGTGACACAGGAGATCTCTCCGTGCTTCTTTGAGGACAAGAAAGGAAGTTTTGCTTCTTTATTTCAGCATCTAATCCTGGGAATATAATAATTCCCATATTCGTGGGTGGGAGAGGAGTTTCTGCACTGGCAGATGTTCCTCAGGTGATGTGCTGGTGTTTCCCTCCTCTACTTGTTTCAGGTCATTCAGCCTCTTCCCATCGATCCTGGAATGGAAGCAGGAAAAGTCTGAATCTTAGTGACACTAAATGTGGTGATACTGATTTTCCAGGGAGATCATTTCATCCCTTTGCATCCAAAGGAAATCCCTATGGCAGCGTTTCTCTGAACTCAGGCATTTAAAATCCTCCACGAGGGATGTCTCCTTTTTCTACATAAATGACTTATTTAATACACCACAGCATGTTTAAAGTTCTCATCACAAATGAACCTCCTCCTCTCCGAACCGAAGCTGAAAACAGAACAACTGTAAAGGCAAATTCCAGCGATTTTTTTCTTTCATTCTTAGGTTTTATTTCCCTCCGTTTGAAAAAGATTCCCCGCTGCCCCAGGTTGGAGGGACATGCCCAGGGGGTGGCACTTTGGGGTCTCCTGGGCTGCTGTGACATCCTCACCTGCAGCAGGAGGGCGAAGGAACGAGCCCCTCTCACCATCCAGCCTGCAATTCCAGCCCTGCCTCTCGGCCAATATCATTTGCCCTGAAATTCGGTCCTGGAGGCAAGGAGGGGAACAATCCCAGGCTGGCTTTTAGCAAGGCACGGCTCTTGAGGGCTGTTTTGTTTGCCAGACACCCGAGGCAAGCAGCATTCCCAGCAAAGGCGGCTCCTGTGACATCCCGGGGCCGGCACACAAAGGCACAGGGGCTGCGAGGGGGGCACCAGGTAATGCAATCCCCTTCTAGCTCTGCCCGCCCGGAGTTCCCAAGGCGCACAAAGGATGTTTCTGAGCCCAGGGCAGGGGCAGCCGCAGGTCCTGCCAAAGGGGTTGTGTCCCCTCCCGCGGTGACACCCGAGGGAAGGGGGTTTGACCCTCCAAAGGGATGCAAAAAGCAGCCCCGGGGTGGGAGTTCAGCCCCAACTCGCGTGTTGCCCAAAATCAAATCGAAATTCTCGGACCCATTTTGGTAGAGGGAAGGTGTTTAATTAAAGTGTTTAGGGTGTGCAAAATACACCATCAGCACACAGAGAATAGCTTTTACAGGTTTTGCCCATCCCAAAAAATGTGTCCATCCCAGACCCTCCCTGGGGGCCGCCCTTTGTCCCACCTCCCAAAAGTGGGTGGGTGGCTCCCACGACCCTCTTTCCCTCCCACCTTTCGGCTACCCTTCTGTCCTGCTTGGAGGAAATCCAGGGATTCTGAGCCTTCTGAAGAGCTGTGGCTAAAAGATACCCAGGAATGTGGGATGTATCTTGTTCCAGCACACTCTTTTCAGACTGGATGTCCCTTATCTTGCTAAAAGATCTCCGTCTACTGAAACCCTTGAGGAGAAATATGAGCAACATTTTGGAATTTGGTACAAAAACATTCAGTTAAAAGCTTTGTCCTAAAGTTACTAAAGAAAAGTGCTGAAAGCTGCATTAAAATCTCTCTATATTTGGGAACTTTAAGGCATCACAGGTGCTGGAATTGTGGGCTCTCCCATAAATCACACCATGTTACTGGTGTTTGAAATGTGCATTCAGGGGCTCTTGGAGCAATGGATTCCATAAATGCGATGAGTATCAGGGAGTTCTTATGGGCCTTAAATAACTCCCTGACTGGTTATTTTTGGGAAATGGGAGCTTTTGGATCTCTCTGGCCATTCTACTTTAAAGGGTAATAAATCTCAGTTCAGGGGCAACTGTGCTGCCATCCTGCAGATTTAGGGAATTTGGAGCAACACGTGCTGGAGGGTTTGTGGGATGCTCTGGCACAGGCTGAGCCAGGGCTTTTCCCATCAACACATCATGGAGGGTTTGTGGGATGCTCTGGCACAGGCTGAGCCAGGGCTTTACCCATCAACACATCATGGAGGGTTTGTGGGATGCTCTGGCACAGGCTGAGCCAGGGCTTTTCCCATCAACACGTGCTGGAGGGTTTGTGGGATGCTCTCTCTGTAATTTTTCTTTGGCCCCTTCTAAACTCCCACCTCAGGGAAGTCAGTGAGATGCCAAATCTGCACATGAAATACTGAGAGGGAAACCTGGACGCTGCTCAGGCCAAATGGACAAATTCCCATGAGTTGAGAGAGCAGCATCCCTAAATCCCCAAAACCCGGTGGTGGGGGAAGAGCCAGAAACATCCCACGTGAAGAGCAGTGTCCCAGCCCAGGGGAAGTGCTTGAATTTCCTCGGCTTGCAGTGTCACCTTGCTCCTTTCAGGGGACTTTGCCAACCCCCCTTTTCTCCTGTGCTGGCTCTTATTGGCCACGGGGGCAGCTGGTCCACAAATAAAAGTGATTGTGCCCCAAAATAAGGTTGTCTTTTTCCCAAGTGCCATGGAGGGGGGGCTTTCCTGGGAGCAGGACCGTTTATAAGGTAGGAGAGAGCACGCACTGGTGGTTCAGTCTTCAGGTGGGGGATTTGCTATGAAGTTGTAGAATTTAAGACATAGTGGAAATCGAATTTGTCTCCAGAAGAGATGAGTGCCTGTAATGAATGTCTGGCTGCATCTTTTCCCTCCCTCGTGTAAACACTAAAAATAATTAAATAGCAAAAAGTGCAGTCACCTCCATGGTATGTAAAACTGGCAGGTTGGGGTTAAATACCTGTTGTGAACTGGAATAGCTAAATATGTTAATTTTAGGGAGCACACAAAAGAACAAGTGTTTTATTGCCATGTTATTATGGGACATATGCTGACAATGAGTGGATACTTAAATCCAATTAAATATAGATGTACTGAGATGGCACTGCAGCAAAGTTTAATTCTTCCCATTTTGTGTCCACTGTGAGTCATAATCTGTCCTAGTGGGGGGATTCAAATGACTGATTTTAAATTCAGTGGTGATGAGTTAATGTAATGAAAAAGTCCAAAATTTCAGTTTTATTAAAATGCTTTAATATAAAACCACAGAGTGGTTTGGGTTGGAAGAGACCTTAAAGATCATCTCATTCCAACTCCCCTTCCATGAGCAGGGACACCTTGCACGTATTTAAGAATAATTCTTTTAGTCTTGCCCAGTATAATGCAAATCTGTTTAATGATTCCTTGCTCTGAGCGGGTTATTTTTCAGACTGGGAAGGTCTAATTTTGTTATTAATGGTGCTCTCCCAGTGTCTGACAGCAATCTGGCTGTCTGACTGGAGAGGGGCTGGCTCAGACCCGCTGCAGAAGTGATGTGTGACAGGAAAACAGAAATTATTTGGATGTGGGAACTCCTTCCCCACTTCCCCAGAGAGTTACTCCATCTCTAAAGTTTTCCTTCTCTGTGGAAATGAAAGGTTTATTTCCTCCTCTCCAGCAGTGGCAGGATACCCCGATACCCTGCCTTAATGCAGCACACACAGAGAAAGGATAATTTATGCTTTCCTGGAGCTGGTGGGGTGAAGAACGTGTTGAACAACAGTGGCCACTGGGGATTTCATGTGGATAACCAATTTTCCACGACATGATTTGGTTTGGTGTAAGAAAGGAAAGAAAAAATCACCACCCTTTCCATTAAAGCTGAATTGATAAAGATGGCAAGATTCTAACCCAGCCCCCAAAAGCCTGACTTAGGGAGGGGTCTCCTTTTGCCCTCTGGGTGGCTGAGACAGTCCTGGAGACTTTCTCAGTGCCGGGGCTGGGGGAAGGTTGGGTTACAGGCTCAGCAAGAAAGGGACTCTGTTCTGTTTGTATTTACAGGTGGGGACTCTGCTTTAAAAAAGAAACAAAGATGCTTTATATGACAAGTCACCTGAGAGGCATCACTTGTCCTATAGGAAAACCCGTGTCCTTTTCACCTTGTCCTTTCTTCCAGCTGAATCAACATCTTAAAAATGAAAAGAACATATGTGAAAGTTTACACTAAATATAGGAAAGTCCAGAAAATCAGGCAGTAACAAAAAAAAGGATCAAGATAAAATTTTTGGAATATTTGGTACTTGATGCTTTGATTCCAAAATACTTGATTTTGGAAAACTTGATGCTTCAGTTTGTGTCCACTTATTCTTTTAGAGCAAAGCTTTATGTAGCGTGCAGTTTTGTAGGACTCTGAAATCATTATTGAATTTTATTTATATCCTTCCAGTGCTTAAAGGGGGCTGGAAAGGAAGCTGGAGGGGAACTTTGCAGAACAGCACGGGATGATAGGACAAGGGGAAATGGCTTCAAAGTGAAGGAGGGAAAATTTAGGTTAGATATTGGGAAGGAATCCTTCCCTGTGGGCCCTGGCACAGGGTGGGCAGAGAAGCTGGGGCTGCCCCTGGATCCCTGGGAGTGTCCAAGGCCAGGTTGGACGGG
>JAWWMP010000520.1:0-10454 GCA_035047865.1 Dendrocincla tyrannina
TCTTCCTCGCTCCGCCGAGCTGAGCTCTTCCGACCTGCGCAGAGCAAAGCCAGAAAACACCAACCCCCTTTCCCCCCATTCCGTGCCCCGCATCCCCCCATTCCGTGCCCCGCATCCCCCCATCCCGTGCCCCGCATCCCCTCCGTGTCCCCTATCCTGTCCTTCATCCCCCCCATTCCGTGCCCCGCATTCTACCCCGCATCGCCCTCCTGTTCCCCCTCATCCCGCCCTGCCCCGCTCCCTTCGGGCGCTCGGCACATGGAAAAATTGGGAATTCCAGGATCCGGCAGCGAGCGGCGGATCCCGTTGGGAACAGGGCGCTCGGGGCATCCCCCCGCGGGGCTCAGCCGGACAGAGCCGATCGGAACCGCCCGCAGAGCCGCAGAGCTCAGGAATACACTCATTTTTCCATGCAGTCACATTCCCATCTCTCGGAGGGTGGATTTTTTATTTTTTTTTTAGCGGTCTTGGAGGAATCTGGGCTATGACAACAAAGACTCCGGCTTGGCTGTGCTCTATTCAAATCAGGCCGCCTCCGAAATGCCCAGGGCTGGAGGAGCCGCCACGCTCCGGGGGCAGATGCTCCATTGTGCCCGGAGCATCCTGGCGGCGTGTCCGGATGGGCTCCCATGGCCTGGTGCTATAAAGGGAACAGCAGAGCTGCCACTGGGAACAATCTCCTGCTGCTTTCAGGGCTCTCTCTGCGTGGGGACCGAGGGAAATACAGACAATAGCCTGCAGGAGCAAGTTGGCTGTGTGTGCAGGGGAAAGAGTTATTACAGGGGGGTCTCTCTCCTTCCTGCAGACATTTCGTGTTGCTTCTTCTCCAAACGTTTTGTGTTTAATAAGTAGAACAGTTTGCATTTTGCTTTAAGTACGTTTTAAAAAAACTTGCTTGCTTGGAATGCAGGCTTCATCCCAAAGGCTGCAGTGGTCTGTGGCTGTGGTTCTCTGACAAATTGTCATTTTGTGGGTGCTTGTGGTACAGCTGCAGGGAACACAAACACCTGGGCGAGGGCACCTTCTTTATTCCTGCGGGTGGGAATATTTGGGGCTGCGGGAAGGGTCCTTCTCCACGTGTTGTGATTTTAATTGTGTGGTGAGCTCCGGCTCTGTCTTGTTGCAAAGCTTGTTCTAAAACGTAATGGGCAGTGTCATGTGAGATGACAGGCTGGTCTTACCCCGGCTGCTGTTGGAATCATGGGAGTTTTCCAGCAGGAAGAAGTTAAATGCATGGACAGGTTGGCAGAAGGTCCGAAGCTCCTGCTTTAATCCCCCTGCTCGCTTAGCATCAGTTAGAATTTATCCGCCCCTTTTTTCCCTCTTTTGACTGTCATTTTATCCCATTGTGCTGCAGAGCATGTGAACTGCTCGGTGGCATCCTTCCAGAGCTGTGACTTCACTGTCCAGATGTCTCGTTGCACATGGCAGTGACCCTTTTCCTGGTGACGTCAAGATTGATTGAGATGTTTATTTATTTATTTTGCCTTTGGTGTGTGTGTGGGCTCCGGGCCAAGTTTCTTAGTATGCAGGCAACATCATTCTGCTCTGTCTGCTCCATCCATAAAAACAAAACAGCTCTCAGAGCACTGTGCTGGACCTTTATCAAAAGCCAGTTATTTAAGCTTGGAATTATGAACTATTTCCCAAATGGCCAGACACAGTCTGCCTGTTATGGGGAGAACAAGAGATTAGGCTGGAGAAATAAGGCTGGATATTTCAAGAGGGCTGAAATACACGTAGCAGGGGAATATTTAAGCTACGAACACCTCAAACAGTGAGAAATCCTGACTTTAGCAGGCCTAGGGAAAAAAAAAGAACCAGATGGAATTTCTCAAAGGTACTTTCCTTCCTTCCAAGTCTTTAATTAAGTTCTGTTAGACTTATTTGTTGGTAATACAAGAGAATCCTTGAATGTGTGTAAGGGACAGGACTGCTTCTATAGTGTGTGGCAGAGATGCATGTTAACATGTCCCTAAAATGTTACAACTATAAAAAAGTAAAATATGTATACATATTTATAAATATAGATGAAAAAGAGGTGATAGACGGTAGCACATAATCCACCTTCTCAACAGAGGCTGAGACAGCAATAAGTGAAGTCCCTTGTCATAGGAAACATAGTGGAAGAGGGAGAATTTAACCCAGGTTTCCTGTACCAGTGCTTTAGGTGGGAATTACCCTCCCTTTCCTGCTGGCACCCACAGAACCCATTCTGCACTTCCCAGCAAAAGGTTGTGCCATGTTTGACAACTGGCTTATTCTCCTCAATCGTGAGCCTTCGAGATAATCAAATTGTCTTCTTCAGAGGGGGGAAGAAAAACTCCAAAAGAAATGACACAGGCATAACCAAACCCTGGATTGACCATCCCCTAACGAGGCTACCAAACTGCTCGACTTTAGCAATCACATCCCATTACATGGAAACGCTCCAAATCACTCCTCAGAACACCCTCAGTCCCTCAGTGCTTCCTGCTTTACAGAGACCAGTTGCTACACTGAAAACTTGGGTTTTCTTTTAGATTTCAGGACTTAAATGTGTCTAATCTTCAGATTGGCAGATAAGCCTGATTTCTGCAAGGCATCTTGTAGAGACGTGTATTCCATTCCAGTAAACAAGTCTAATTACCTGGACAGACCTGTTCCTGCACATTTGAATGCAACCCCAAGAGATAGTGTGGCTTTCATCTCCCTGCCGTGCAGAGCCTTCGGTTTAACTAGGAGGAGTTTGGGCCAACTAGGAACACCTTTCTGGTTTGTTCACTCACTCCTGGCAGCTGGGGGTCTGGAGTGATGCAGAGGAGGACCCACCGCTGTCCTAACCCTTGCAGATCTTGAAGGAGCAGTGCCACGTGAGTCAGTTTGGTTCATTCAGGGCTGGAATGAGATGATCTTTAAGGTCCCTTCCAACCCATCCCATTCTGTGGTGTCATTACTCATTCTGGGTGTAAAATGCACTCCAGGAACACTCAGAGGGATGAGGGAAGGAAGAGTAGGAACCGACTGCAGGGGCTGGCCCTGGCTCTGACCCTCTGTGGGCCCCAGAAAACCCCAAATGCCTCTGTGGTGACTCCCCCAAGGGCGGGAAATGGGCGGTTACTCCCATAACTAACATTGCTCTTGTTGTTGCTATTAACGAACTGATTAATGAGCTTGGTGTGAGGATGGGGTTCCCCGTGGCCGTGGGGTGAGCCAGAGCTGCCGTGCCCTCACTGTGGCACAGTGACTCACGTTCTGGAACCTTCTCACGAGGAGCCCTTAGAGCCACCACGACCTGCAGGAACAGACAGTTTAACAGCATCCCTCATGGCCATCCAAGCTCCAGGTCACTGAGGAACCCCCGTGCTGCTGAGATGGAACAGGAGACCTGGAATTGAGGTTTGCCAAGCCCATACTCATGCCCAGATCCGAGGGGTGCCACCTCCACCCGCCCCATGCCTTGCAGCCTCTTGTCTGGCTGGAATTGGTGGTTCAGGCACTCGAAGGACTTCCTGGAGCAGCGCTGTCATCAGGCAGTGACCTGGGGACACGGCAGAGACATCTGTTCTGGCACTGTGCAGCACCGTCTGCACCTCGGTGTGCCTCTCATTAGGCAGGGAAAGGTGCAGGGATGGAATTCCAGCTCCATGACAGATGCAGGAAAACAAGAAGTCACTCGCCAGAGGAGAGGGAAGTGGGAAAACGAGTACATTTAGGAAATACCTTCTAACTCTGGCTAGGGTGTTTCAGACAGAATGGGAAGTATTAAACCCCTTAGTCAAACTGATCTTGCTAGGTCTGATAAGAGATTGAACGAGACAACTTTAAAGCCAGTATAACCAGTTCCAATGCACCCAGGCTGGGGGAATGTGTGTTAGCAAAGGCCTGCACAGGCAGAACTGGGGTGGCTGCTGTGTGATCTGTGGCAGAACTGGGGTGGCTGCTGTGTGATCTGTGGCTGAACTGGGGTGGCTGCTGTGTGATCTGTGGCTGAACTGGGGTGGCTGCTGTGTGATCTGTGGCAGAACTGGGGTGGCTTCTGTACGACCTGTGCCCCTTGACCCTGCTCACCATCGACATGCAGTTTGAGGGAAGCCAAACTTATCAGCCTGTTAGTTCCAAAGCAAACTGAACTTACACGCAGGATGGCCAAAGGAACTCACTGGGTTTAACAAAAAAAGAGCACAGGCATCGATTGGCACTTGGGTTTTGTTACACAAGGCTTATGTAAGCAGGATCCCCGATGCCGGTGGCAGTCGCATGATGCCCACACCGAGCTGCTTCTTGAATCACACACTAATGAGCACAGTTGCCAGCACTTGCTGCTGCTTTAGTTGCACGGGAGAGAAGATATTATCATAAAAGCAGGTTGATGTGATCTGTGTCAATCACAATGCATTTATTTCTTATCTCTTTATCGCTGAGCTTCTGAAGTCAAAGAGTCGGAGGTGTGTGAAGGGAGAAGTCAAAGCAAGAATGTCACCATGGACTTGCTTCCTCTCACAGCACCTTAAGATGCTCTCCCAGTTAGAGTTGTCCATCCTGTCCATCCAGCCCTGGAACAGCTCCACAGGGAGGGAGGCTTCGTTCCCTTTCCTGGTTTCCAGCCTCCCTTTCTCAGCATCTCTTTAAAGTGACCCCAAGTCAGTAATACAGACCCAAATCTGGGTCTGTACTGGGACAGGGTTTATAGTGGGGTCTATCCCTAATTTCTTTGGTTGTCTCCTCTCCCCACACGTGTATTTGTGGCAGTTTGTACCTGATGTGCCATTCCCAGCCTGGGGTTGTGACAGCATCCCCCAGGCAGTGTGTGTGACAGTCCAGCTGCTCCTGTGTCAGGTGAATCCTGGTCACAGGGATCACAGCAGGACCCTCATGTGGCACAGGGGTTTTCTCTCCAGGGCTGGCACCACAGGAATATATGGAAGCAGAAATCCCTTCATCTGAGGTTCCCTGTCAGTGAAACTCCCGTGGGAATCCTGAAGTACTTAGGAAAAGCTGCAGTGATGTGGGCAGAGCTGAAGGTCTTGATTCAATGTGAACTCAGGGCAAATCCCTTCATATGAGAGAACTGACTTGACAGTTCTGGCTTGAAATCCCTGGCTTGGCAAAATGGTATTTTATGCCCATTTTTTAATCAAGCAGTTTCCTTAATAACTTTGAATTGTGAACTGTTTAAACAGGGTGTGCCAAAGGGCCAAGATTCAGAAGGTCAAACCCCTCGGGTCCATCCCAACTCACCAGATCAGAAAAAGATTTTATAATTAAGTTTTTTCCCTCCCCAGACAAAACTGGCCCGACTTAGAAGCTGTGAGTTTGCAGTGGGTGATATTAAACTGTGAAAAACAATCTCTAGGCTGTTCATGGGAGTTACAGCTCAGGAGTGTCCTCGTGTACCACACAAACCAGGGAAATTTTGATATTTTGTAATAGGATGATTGACTTTGTTACCAAAATAACACACACTTGCTTTGTAATAGTGTGAGAATATCTGCAAACTTTGGAATGCTTCGAGTTGTCTTAACAGAGCAGTTTCTGAGGAGTCTTTATTTTCAGTTGCTTTTTATTTTAAGCCTTGCTTTCTTTTTCAGTAGCTGTTCCTCCCTGCTGGCACACAGGGATGGAAATCATCCCTTTTGTCAGGGATAGTCTCTAGACACCCTTCTCTCCCACTGGCTCTTCTGGTTCCCGTCAGGGGGAGGAGAAAGTTGCCCAACCTGAATGGTTTTACACCTGAAATTGTCACCTGCTGAGGGTGTGAGTCTGTTCCTCGTTCCCTTCCAGAGGGCAAGAGCACAGGGAACCACAGGCCTTGTCCTTTAGGATGTCCTAAAGCCACCAAGATAGCCAAGGCCAGGAGCTGTAGTGACAGGACAAGGAGGAATGGGTTCAAGATAAAGAGGGGAAATTTAGGTTCAATACATGGAAGAAATTCTTCCCTGGGAGGGTGGGCAGGCCCTGGCACAGGTTGGGCAGAGAAGCTGTGGCTGCCCCATCCCTGGAAGTGTCCAAGGTCAGGCTGGACAGGGCTTGGAGCAACCTGGGCTAGTGGAAGGTGTCCCTGCCCATGGCAGGGGGTGGCACTGGATGATCCTTAAGGTCCCTTCCAACCCATTCCTTCTGTAATCCCATGCTTTGCTAGTTGCAATAAAGACTGTAAAAGGGTTGGAAGGCAGATGACAAAGCTTGCTAAAAGGAAAAAATAAAACCCGAAACTAGCAATGACCCTGTGGTGGAAGAGGCCAGTGAGACCCAGAGGTGATGTGGCTCAGAGCTGCTGATTTCAGCTTGTCTGTGCTATTGAATTATCTGGGGGGAGTTGTCCAGTCCTCCTCAGTGAGGGACATGTGATAACTGTGCTTTGCTGGTTGTCTTGGCACCGGGCAGTGCCTCTGGATTCCATCCCTGCTCCTCCAAGGACCTCAGCATGGCCAAGTCAGCACGCAGGGTGAGGGCTCAGGGGAGCAGCCTTCGGTGTAGCCTCATTCATGTGGACTCTGGGAAATAAATGTGTGTTCCTGCAAAGCCAGCGAGCTCTCCGTGCTGGGGATAAGTCAGAGCCCCTTGTCACTCAGTGCTGAAGCTCCGGAAGCTGGAAAGGTGCCACAAAGCCAGTGTGGTGGGGATGGCAAACAATGGTGTGGGTCTGAAGGGATCCAGGCTCCGTGGAAGCTGGAGTGGGGCCTGGGGAGCACAGGGGCTTTGGCACTCCGTGCTTGTGTGACTGCTGAAAGTCTCTTTTATTCCCTCCAGCAGCTCCTTTGTTTCATTTTCCTTAGCTTACACCGTGTATCTGAGTCAGGAGCCTGTGCAATAATTAATGTTTGTGATGACAAAGCACCTTCAGCACGTGGTGCCACCAGCACTGATTGATGAATCCTTCGTTCCTGGTGATGCCCTTCGGTAGGAGGGTCTGGCATTCCAGCAGTGGGGAGGAGGGCTGGAGAGGAGGGCAGCATGATGCTGTGCACACCCCAGGGACCTTCCCAGCCCGGGGGAGAGGAGCCATCTGTTTACCTTCATCCTGCTGTGCCTCCCAGAGACAGGAAAGGCAGCGCAGACTCCTGGAGTCAGCCTGGGCTCTTTGGCCTCAGCAGCATCATGCGGGCTGCTCTCCAGCCTGGCCAGGGGGAAGAGGTGCAGGAGAACCCTTTGCCTGGAGGAGCTTGGGCTGTGTGTGGCAGCTTTCTCCACCTGGCCTCTGCTGTGCCAGGCAGGCTGAGAAGGGAGCTTGTGGCACGTCCCCAGTGTTTTTGGTGACGCAGCCTCTGCTAATCTGGGTGCTTTTGCAGAGGTTTGCACTGTCAGTAGGGCAGTTCAGCTGTGACCTATAATCACTGGATAAGGAATAAAGCACTGTCTCATCTGCTAATGCACGGATCAGGGCGCTGGAAATTCCATTACAGCTCCAGAGTGAGTTAAACACACGCTGGGGGATCCTGCAAGTCCCTTTTCTGCAGCTGAACAGTGTTCTCTGCTCTTGGGGCACATCTCCTGGGGTCACTGCAGGGGCACAGTGAGCTGGGAGTCCCTGCCTCAGTGACACAGGGGATGGCAGCAGGCTGAAGGTTCCCACTGCTGTTCTAAGGGGCAGTGGAAGGGCAGGGATGGGAGGAAGGAGTGAAAATCAAGCCCAAGAGCTTTGGAGTCCCAAGCTGTTCTGAAGCAGCGATGGCCCCTTTAAAACCTGGTTTCGTAACACTATGAAATTTCAGCCACAGTCTGAATTATTTTTTTCAGCAGGAAGGCCAGTGGAACCATGAGTTTTTCTGGCTTCCTAAGCATTGGCTTTGCTTAAAAAAAAAGCAACAAAACCCAGGCTACTGCCTGTGTAAGTTCAGTTATCTGGAATAAAGAAAAGAGCCCTTAAAACAGACCTGCAGTCCAAGCCTGGCCGAATTTTGAGGGCAGGACAGAATGTTTCCCTGGAGCCAAGTGCTTCCTTGCTTGTTTGCTTGCAGTTCTCCTCTCTATCAGGGCTGTGTTCTGATTTCAGACATTTACAGGCACTCCCGACTGCTGTTCCCCAAGTGTTTGTTCCACACGTGGATTGTTGGCTCTCCCAGTAGTGAACGTGGTCCTATCTCATGTAAAGCTTCCAAAATGAGGGTGGGGGAAAGCAAGTGAACAACAGGAAAAAAAAAGAAAGTAGATTTGGCTCTGTGCTAACAGGATGCCATGCTAAGTGTTCCTGGGGGGGAAGGAAAGGGAACCAGGAGCAGAATTTGTTCCCTCTTTGACCAACAATTCCAGCCTTGGAGGGAGAGGGGAAGCAGCAACACAGCCAGTGTGGAAAGCGGAGCCTTTTACCTGCCAGGAGCCTTGTGATTGCTGCTTTACCTTCTCTGAGGCACTGCAGGGTTTGCTTTAAGCTCTTGGAGTGGGCAAGACAAGGAATTGGAGCTGCAGAATTCCCTGCTTGGAGCACTGGGGAGCTGTTTGTGCCAGGCCACAGGGATGACTTGGCTGCAGCCTCAAGGAGAGGGGTGCTTCTTCCAGGCTGCATGCAGGGGAACTGGAGGGGAACTGGAGGGGAACTGGAGGTGAATCGTGTCCCTGCTCCCCAGTACACAGCACTAGAACGTATGTGCCAGCCTCCCTCTCTGTAGGACCCCAGGGGATGGGCAGCACCACTGGGCTAAGGAACAATTATTCCTGTGGGCTGGGAGGAGGGTGGAGGCTGATTTCCTGCAGCTCCACTGCATCCATGCCCTGCTGCAGCCAGACTGGCCCTCAGCCCAGTCAGGGCTGCCCTCAGCAGCAGTCACAGCACCCAAGGGCTGGCTGGGCACCAGCAAGGCAGAACATCCCTGCCTGCTGCTATGGGAGCTGCTGGGAGGAAGGGACGAGGGTTTCTGCTTCAATTGCAACGGGTTAGGAAAGAGGACAGGGTGTCCTGGAGACTGTGGTCCTCTGAGGAGCCTCCTGTGTCTCCTCCTGCACATGCTGGTGCTGAGAAACCAGCTTTGCCCCAGTCCTGGGTGTGCAGGGGACACAGAACCCCCCTGATCAGGGGAGCACTGAGCAAACCACACGTGCTGCTGCTGCTGCTGCTGGTCACTCCTCAGAGCCACTGCTCCCAAAAGGAGCAAATGAGGCAGGATAATTGCCCCTCTGCAAGCTCTTGGCAAAGGGTTCCACGCTCTTCCCTTGGTGGGTGCGTGGTGTGGCTTTCTGGGGAGGGTTTGGGTTAAAGCAGCACCTCCACAGTTGTTTGATTTTTGCACATTGCTGTCTCCTGTGGCCTCAAGAAGGGAACTCAGTGCAGAGACTTTGACTTATAGGAAGGAAGGACCAGAAAAAAAGGATGGAAAGGTTGTAGGTGTGTTCTCACCAGCCCATACCAACCCACTAAATGTGAGGTTAACTAAACAAACACAGTGTGGCACATTCACAGAGCCACACACACGTCAGGTTCTTGTCTTCCTTCACCTTATCTGCAGAAGTTTACTCTGCCCACGTGCCAGGTCTCTTCTGGAGGGAGGTGGAGAACATTCTGTTGTTCTAATGGAGTTCACCAACACTTATCTGGAGAAAAGGAGGCTCAGGGTCACAGGGTGGGCTCCAAGGGCTGGGAGGTTTCCCCACCTCAATGACCCTGTGGTTTCACTGTGGAATAGCTCTCACACACGCTGGGAGTGCAATCCTCCCAGCACAGAACTTGCAGTGGCTGCACGAGGGGATGGCTGGAAAGCAAATCACTGGAGTCATTACGGTGGATTAGAGGGATGATGTCAGAACTCATGGGTGGCACATCCCAGAGCGGAGTGCTCATTCATTCCTTAAATAAGCATAAAGTGGTACCGTCTAAACAGATTATATAATATCAGAGAGTGAGATAATCCGTTCTCTGCATACCCCGCCCGCTTCCTCACACTCCAGCAGGGCTTAACAATTTGCATCCTCTCTATGAAATGCTACTACTGACAGAAACAGCCCCTGTGTACATGGGTGTCAATACATGTGGGATTCCAAGGCTTGGGTACGTCTGCCTGTGATGAGCTGGAAGGATATTTTATGGGAATAAAATGTAGCTGTACGTCCTGCACGTACAGAGATGGAGACAGAGAGCTTGTGGTCCTTTCTCAGCATCCAGGCAGTTGTGCCAGGCTTTATTTCCACACCACCAGGGGCCTGCCACACTGGCAGAGTTGGGGGAACGTAGAACTCTCTGGGACTATTCTGGAGAGCAGCTATTTAAGCCTGTCCGTTGTTCCTGCTCTGTCCTAGCCCAGGGAAACAATGCTGGTTCCCACAGCTCAGCCTCCTTGCAGAATATCACCCCTTTGTTCTCTGATAAACCCAGTTTTTGGCAGGAAATGTGGATTTGTCCCCGCACCGTGACCTCGCCCCAGGATGTAGGAAACAGACACTGTGAGAGCACTGTTACAGCAGCAGGCCCCTTCCCTTCCCTTCCCTTCCCTTCCCTTCCCTTCCCTTCCCTTCCCTTCCCTTCCCTTCCCTTCCCTTCCCTT
>JAWWMP010000521.1:0-10449 GCA_035047865.1 Dendrocincla tyrannina
TTTTTCTGTAACCAAAGTGAGATTTATGCATGACACTAATTGACAGGCAGCTGGAGCTGAGTAAAACCCATCTCTCTCAAGGCCTGTTCCTGGTTCAGCTTCCAAACAGCTCAAACAGGCTGCTTCAGCTGTTGCCCCTACAAATGTGTTTTTGTATCAGTGGATACAATCCCTAATTAATCTGCATAGCACACTAAGCAAAATAAAATCAAGTACAATCCCTGCTTCACCCCACTACACAAAGTTAGAAATATTTTTATCTTCTAACACATTTTGCCCACAACTGTCTAGAAAGTTATCCTTGTGAACATGAGTCCTTCCCTCACTCTTTGTAGATTTAAGTCTTCATTTCCCAAACTCTTTGGCACTTTTGCAAAATATCTGTGTATGTTTCAAACAGGATTTTTTTTGCAGCCACCCCAGCCTAGAAAGTCTCATCAACTAGCACAAACACTATTCTTCCTGTGGTGAACAGCTTAGCTCAGTGACTGTGAGGCACTATTAACTTATTGTTAAAATCCCGAGATGTTTTTCTCTTATGGAAATGCAAACCTCCTCTAAGCTTCATACTTTAAAGGATGTTTTTTAAGCTGAAGTATTTTGCCTACCAGTATCTAACAGGGACATCATGAGAAATCCTTTAAAAAATCAGAAGTAATTTATGCAACAGATTTTTTACTGCCTCCTGAAACACTACATTTTTTGAGAGACTTTTGATGGCAGTAAGTTTTTACTACTACAAATATTTGTACGGTGTCAATACAGCTATAAAGGCAGAAGTGTCATGTCAATGATCAAATGGAAGTGTTTCTAAGCAAAAGTGTTTACTCACTGGAAAAGGTATCCCCAGGCTTTATAAAAGAAATGACATGAAAGAAACATAAATGGCACACAAACTCTGTTAAGTATCATAATTTGTTTGAAATTCACAGATCTCTTTGCCCACTGAGAGTGTGCTGCCTCTTTCTGTGGCTCTCAAAGAGAGCAGGGCAAATGACATTGGCTGGTGATTGGGTGGTGGCCATTCTGGTGGGACCATAAATCTGCTCAGTAAGCTTTAGTTCAGGTGATATGGAGCTAGCATTTCCCAGGAGTAGAGTTTAAAATGAAGTTTCACAGTGTGTATTTAACCTGAAGTATAAGAGCTATTGAGTGCTCAGGCTTTCCCAATCTGGGGACTTATATATTACATTTATTTATTTATTAAATAATGCAGGAACTATTCAGAAACAGTCACTAGAATCCCTTCCATTTCATCCTTGGGAGCATGACTGTAGTGTTTCTTCTCAAAGATCTTATTGTGGTACATGGAACAAAGAATATGCTAATACTGTCCAGTATTCTTTACAGTTTGGAACACTTGCAGCTATGAGCAAAACAATCCGTTTGGTTCCAGATGAAATATTTCTCACAATTCTACGGAAAATTTTCATCAAATTTAACAGGAAAAAGCAAAACAAATGGAACTGCAGGTTGTCAATAGAGATCCATCACCACTCTTACTCAAACAGAATAAAAGCCTCAAAGGCTATAATCGAAAATGCAGTATTTTCTGTGAAGTTGTCAGATGAGGGTTTTTTCCAGTAATTATATATAATTCTGATATTGGATTAGAGATAAAATCCTGCAGGATGGTGAGAAAAAAAAATTACTTCAAGACACTTAGTTGCTAACATAACAAAGTGGGTTTTTTATTTTCAGTGAGTAGAAAGAAATGTTTACCTCAAAGGTTAATGCTGTTATGCAAGGTAACACACCATGTCTTTGAGTTCCTTTAGTAGCTATGCCTGTCCATGTACTGCTTCAGTTTCAGCTGAAATGCCCAGACTATCTTGTTTTGTCTCTGTGTCAGTAGCAGGTTTATTGGTGACTAGTTGGGAGCTGTAAGCCAGCGTTATCAGCTCTGTTCTGCTCATCTCGACCATGACTGCAACCCTTAGTTCCTGCAGGAGTCTGTTATACAAACTTGGCAGAAAAACAAAGTGAAAAACACACTGAAAATATTTTCTCTACCTCAGTGACTTTCTGAATTTGTTTGCCATTTTATCCTTCAGTATGTTCCTTAGTAATTCTGTTTCTATGGCAAATGTCAACTTGATAGCTTAATCCCTCTTCTCTACAAGGTTTTTGGCAGTTAAAAAAACCCCAACACCAAAAAAGAAAATATATTTAAATGTGGGGTGGAGGGCGAGGCAGGCAAAATGCAGTTTTCCTTCCTTCCTTTCTAAATTAACACGTTCATTCTCTTTCTTTGTTCCTTGATAAAAGGTAAGATACTTATGAAACCTTATCCCTTTCATGAGAACTACATGAAATTGCTGTAGGGTATGTATTGCAAAATACATTTTAAAATTAAAAGAATTGAAATTGTTTAAAAAAAACCCAAAGAACAAAAAAAGTAAGGAATTAGCCAGAATGGTTTCTGCAAAGGGATTTGCTCTTGTGGTTATTAGACAAAGCAGGATAGCAGACAGTAAGGAAGTGTGACTCAGGGCATTTAAAAGCCTGCCTGTACCCCCAGTCTTGAATTACTGTGTGACATATCTGACCAGTTTACCCACCTGGGTGTTCTTTTTCCTCCCATTTATTTGGGCTTCTATCCTATTTAAACTCTTTAGTCCAGGAACTATAATTTGTTGTATGTGTTGTGCAGAGAGATTTCAGGAGTTTGTTTCTTTGAAAAACGCTGGTGTAAGCAGCTACTCTTCTTTTCTGAGTTGGTTTGTTGTTTTTTTTTTTTCTTTTTCAATATGAAAGAATTAAAAATAAGTGCACCGCTTATCAAAATAGCCAAGTGGTGACACAAAGATTAAATGGAGGAGGAAGTGGCGGGGGGAGGGGGGGGACATGAATCTGCATAGAAAATTTTAAGAAAGTATTTTGACTCAAAACACATAGTTTTTGCTAATTCAGCTGCTAGTATAGGTATGGTCTGTAATTACCTGGCACCGTTGCGAGCATAGGTCAAATTTTTCCTACCATAATAATTCTGACCTTTTGAATTTCACTCACACTAAAGTGGTTACAATTACGTCTAACTTTTCTTCTCTAGATTATTTTGAGTACTGAGACAAAGGGTAAGCATCAGACAACACTTTTTTCCTCTGTTTTGTTATTACTAAATTACAAATCCGAGTCATAAGAGAAGAATTTGAATTTGTTTTCATATTTCATAATAAATGGCAAAAGTACAATGGGATGTTAAACCCCAAACTAGCTCAAAAAAAATTCTTCAGCTTTAAGAGATTTCAAAATGTCATACTGGTCTTGTATAAGAGATACTTTAAATTTCCTACTTGCTTATGATCTGCATGCTTAGCAGAAAGCTCTTCACTGATGATTCTTGTAGGTCAATAGTATTAAACCAAATACTTTGTCTTCCTTGCTAATTCTGTCAGATACACATTTATCTCTTTCTTTCCTGAAAACTTCTCTTTCATCTGATTTTTTTTCCTGTTGATTCACTTAATAACTTTTCAGGCTGAATATCCTTTCCCCGTGATTTCCTATGGGAGATATACTATGGGATATTAAATTTCCACCATTATACCTTGTTTCCCATGGGCAGGAGACACTATGAGAATGAATGATAGAAACATTTTTACTCTTGGCTTTTAAAATTTTTACTGGCCAGTATCAAATTGTAAATATTATAAGAAAAACTATCTAATAAGCAAGGCTCAGAGACCATGTGCTGTAAATCAGTTCTCACAGCTTCAGCTGTGAACTGTTCTTAGGATAATTCAGCAGATGAATTATCCTAGGACGATTGCCATAGATTCTGATCTGCATTCTCACTTGGGTACTCAAGTCCTGAACAACAGCATAGTTTGAACCCATGCCAACATCTGCTCAGCTATTCTTGACCCTCACAGCACAGCTTCAATTTGTAGCTAAATTGCTTATAAAAAGGCCTTCTTACCTTCATCTTCTTTGGAATTACAGGAAATTTTCTAAACCACTGAAAGAACACTATTTCATGGTGCGTATGGGGATTCTTACCTTTGTTAATAGAAGGAGGGAAATAATTTGTCTTAGCAGCACATTATTCCCTCTCAATACTTCAGAGCAAATTGCTGGACAGGATACCAGACACCACGAGTGCTGGGACATCCCCGGTGGGGCTGGAGCTCTGGTGCAGCAGGGCTGGGGCCAGGGAAGCTCTGGCCCTGCCACCAGGATCATCCCTCCTCCATCCCTCCTCCATTGCCATCCTTCTCCCACCTCTGATATGTTTTCAGGATCTTGTGGGGAGGTTTGGGGGTCTGGTCTTGTGGGAGGGGCTGAGAGTAGCTCTGAGATGCTCAAAATCAATGTAGTTTTAAGAGATTTAAAGAGCAAACTAAATTGTTCTCGCCTCTCACTTTCTACAGTGACTCTTAAATCTTCTTGGAAGAGTTTTAAAATAATCCCAACTGTAAGTGGAGTCTGTCCTGGTTTAGCAGGCTCAAAATACTCAGGAAAGTCTTCAAGTTGTGCCAAATTCTCTCAAAAATGTATTGAAGCTTGAATGTTTAGCAAACTAGGGCAACTAAATGGGTGATATATTTTGGTCTCTGTCGAAATTTAGGTTGAATATTAGGAAGAGGTTCTTCATCCAGAGGGTAACTAGGCCCTAGAACAGGCTACCAAGGGATGTGGTCATGGCCCCAAGCCTGAGAGAGCTTAAGACACATTTGGATAATGCTCTCAGGCACATGGTGTGACTCCTGGGGATGTGCAGGGCCAGGAGTTGGACTCTATGATCCTTGTGGGTCCCTTCCAACTCAGAATATTCTATGATTCTATAACTTAAATGAGACACGTTGTTTCACCAGACAGGAGAAAAGCAAATGTAAAGCCAAGACTGTCAGAACTGAAGAATTTGATTTGGTACACATCAGCATAGGTTTCTAAGACCAGTTCCAGGCTTTTGCTGATTTAGCTGGTTACTAAACTCTGTTTTTATACAGTGGAGGGGGTTGGGAAAATATTCTTAGCCATCTAAAGAGGAAATATTTTATTCAAAACCCTTGGTGAAAATTTGTCAAATAATTGAATCAAATCTATGAAATGTAAGGTTAATTCTATTAGTTGGGTTTCTAATAGGAAGAGCATGTTTTATTCCAAAAATAACACTTAATAAATTATTCATCAAATAACATTTGGCCAGCTCTTGCAGTAATTGAGAGGAACCTGAAGCAAATCAAGTGAAATTAAACTAACCCTCCAATGAACCTGATTATTTCAGACTATTACAGAAACAGAAGTTCTTTCCATTATTCTCTTTTTCTAGTTTACACATAAATTGAGAGAAGCACTTGGAGATAATACTGAAATCAGAAGTAGCCAATGTTCAGTATATTCTTTACTTTTTTATACTTTTTTCCTTACCCCTTTTCACTTTCTCTTATAATTGCTACCTTCTAGAAAAAGTGATGTGATGGTAGCAAAAAAAGAAATCTGTAGCCATCTTAGAGCACTATATGACTGCCTTTCTGATTGTCTTGGTCTTGGACTCTGTAGGACTCTCCAAAAAATCATCAGACATTTTTGCTCATTATCTTCCTCTGAAGCTTTTGTTGAATCACAAGAACACATTGTAACCACTGACTGTGAAAGGGAAAAGACTCTGCTGAAGATAAAACATATGTGGCATAATCTGTAAACATATCTATCCCATGTAAACATATCTATCCCATCCTCATTTTCTTGTTTGTTTTGTTTTTCCAGCTCAGAGCAAAAGAAATCCACAAGGCATAAACCCCTGAATCGCTTGAGAGTTATTTTCCCAAACAGTTTCACTTTCTCACAGACTGGTCCTGCCTCAGCTTATACAGAAAACCCACTTGAACTCTTTACCCCTTAGGAGATTTTTGACACTGGTTGCCATTCCAAGGAGGTCATGCTTAAGCTCACACTTGGTAGCAGATTGTTGTTGTCTCCAGTAAATTTAGAGGGGAATGGTGTAGGCTTACAATCTTCTTCCTGAGCCTTCTCCCTTTTGCTTTCTGTAGACCACAAAGCCAGGTGAGCATGGCATCTCTGCACTTTATTTCCCTGGTCTCCTGACACGCCTTTATTCTTCCAGCTAGATTCTGTTTAAGGAACTGGTGAGGGCAGCTAGCTCTTGCTCATTTATCCTGACATTTAGCAAGTAGATGGCACTACAGCCAAGTTTTCTGCATCCAGATGCAGGCAAGGACCTGCACTTGCAACTTGTTCCCTTTCCACAGCTGCAGGTTAGTAGCTTTTTGATGTCTGCAGCTCAATATGACAATAATCATAGTGAAGTTCTGACTTAGCATGAGTAAACATTTGGGTCATCCCCCTTCATATTAAGAGACTTCTCATCTGGACCCAAGCAAATTTTTGTCCCACTCAATTCTTTTGGAGATGTCCTCACAGGAAGACCAGAATAAGAAGTCATCTAAATACGATGCTGCAAAGCAGTAATTCTCTCTCTCCAGTAACCAGCTGGTAAAAGCACTGGGCTTGTTTACCCTTATGTTACAGTGATCTAAACCATGCTTAAAACTTAAATTGGCTTAATATGGACCTTACAGCTCATTTCCCCATCGCTACAAGAATGCAAAACTATGCTGTTGCCTGTGCTGTGGAAATTTGAACAGTGAATAGCTTTTCCATAGGATAAAAAACAACCACAACCTGCTTTTCAGGCTAGTTACAGAAATAGGTTTCATATTGTAAGCTGACCTGAGACATTTACTTCAGTCTTATACTGGCAGTCATGAGTGAGGTGAAACAAGTTTACTCCTATAATAGGTGTATGTCTTTTCTGAGGTGGTTTTTCTTCTGAGTAATTGTCAGTATTCCTCAGGGAAGAGGTAAAACAAAAAAATCTCCACATACAAAGTAAAAAAATTTTTAAAAAGAGGGATGGGGAGGAAATTAAGGAAAAATAGTCTCTTCTAGCAGAGCTTTTTACTATTTGGAAACTGGGAGGTGAGGAGGGGCATAATTTATTATATAATATCATAGAATATTTACAATATCATAGAAACAATATCATAGAACAAGTAAAATAATAATCTGTCTATATTCCTCAAGGAAAAACACTGCTGATTTTTAGCCCAGAGAATTGTTATTCCATATCAATGAAAACAACAAAATTCACATTCCTATACTAGACAAAAGACTACTTAGAATTTGAAATGCTTTATTGCATATGTGGCACATGAATTTCTACAGCTGTTGAGTTTGCAATTCTTTCAGTTTCTGTCAGAACATGAATCAATATCCAGAAACAGAAAATTATGTAAGTATTTTTTTTTTCATAACTGAAGTTTTTTATATGCTTGAAAAAATGTGGTTGCAGTTTAGAAATAAGAAGATAGCGCTCAGCTTTTCATTTGGTTGGGGTGTTTTTCAGGGTACTTTAGAATCTGAGTTATGCAACTTCACAACACCTCCATTTCTAGGAAAAATAGGTGGAAGACTTCCTTGAAAATGTTTGGGGGAAGCATTCTTGCTGACTACAGAGCTAGGCAATTAGCTGCTTAATTTAAAACATTAACTAAATAATATAAGACTGAATTCTGAATTTGGAGGGGTGGTGTTAGGTTTTGTGTACATGGGAATGTCATCTTAAATTTCAGTAGGCTTTCACAGCAAAAAAATTGTAAGATACTTACTTGCAAATAAAATGACATTGCTCCTAGGATCACTTCTCTGAGTGAGCCCTGAATCTGAGACTGGGAAAAGTGTTTAATTACCTCATCTTCTAGTCAAAGAATAAAGGACCCTTGGAGAGCTTCACTTTGTTTTCCTGCTTCACTGTAAGGTTGTACTGGTTTTGAGTAGGTAGACAATTTTTTTCATAGTAGCTGGTTTGGGCCTATGCTGTGGATTTTTGTTGAAAACAGTGTTGATAACACAGGGATGTTTCCATTATTGCTGGGCAGCACTTCCACAGCATCAAGGCCTTTTCTGCTCCTCACCTCACAACACCACTGAGGAGGTGTGGGGTACAGAAGTAGCTGGGATGGGACACAGTCAGGACAGCTGACCCCAAGTGACCAGTGTGATATTTCATACCACATGGTGTCATGCTCAGCATATAAAGCTGGAGGAAGAAAAAGTAATGGCATTTGTCTTCCCAAGTGACCACCATATGTGGTAGAGCCCTGCTTATCCGGAGATGGCTGAACACGTGCCTGCCAATGGGAAGTGGTGAATGAATTCCTTGTTTTGCTTTGCTTACATTTATGGCTTTTGCTTTACCTATAAAGCTGGTTTTGTCTCAATACACGAGTTTTCTCACTTTTACTCTTCAAAATCTCTCACCAATCTCACTGTGTGGGGGAGGGCAGGGACAGGAGTTGTAAGAGGCTTTTTGATGCTCAGTTTTCTCCTGGGGTTAAACCTTGACATGGGTGCAGAATATGAGATTGTGCTCTGTTGCTTTAGCACTCCTGATAGCCACACTTTCAGTGAAGAAATTTTTTCTCATATACAACCTGAGCCTCCCTTGGTACAATTTGAGGCCATTCCCTCTTGTCTTATTGCAGGTTGCCTGTGAGAAGAGGCTGGCCCCCACCTTGTCACAACCTCCTTTCAGGTTGTTATAGAGGGCAAAAAAGTGTCTCCTCAGCCTCCTTTTCCAAATATGCTCACTTACTTCATAAAGTCAACCTAGAGCATTTTTCAGAAACCAGCTTGATCTGGGAACTATAAGCATGCATGTAATATATGCGTGGTTTAGGATTAAACTCTGAATCTTCTGTGCTGATCAATTTACACTTGTGCCTAATTATGCATTTTCCGCTTTAGGCTGAGAAAATACTTCTGAAGTCCTGCTTTGATGGCTTTTCTGACCCATTGCAATGTAGACTTCTGCAACTGGTAGCAATGTAAGGCCTTTCTTCTGATGAGTAATGAGGTCTTTACCTTTTTCAAGGGAAAAAAAAAAAGAAAAAATAATTCTACTTGTCAATTATATAGCGCCATATTGGTCATAAAATGAATCATTACAAATTAATTAGAAGAAAAGCGAATTGCACAGCAAATTTCAGAGCTAAAATAGGCTTTCTTCTGCTCAACAATGTTCGTAAATTAGTCTACTATAACTAATTATAAAAACAACTTGTCACCACAAATGGTAGAGCCAAGTCAGAACATATTTACGAAGAGAATAGAAAAGAATATTTTCACATGAAAGGATGATCTGGTTCAACTGTCTGACCAACTCAGGACTGACCGAAAGTTAAAACAGGTTATGCAAGGCATTGTCCAAATGCCTCTTAAACAATGACAGAGTTGTGGCATCAAATTTATCTCGAGGAAGACTCTTCCAATGTTTGGCCACCCCTCAGTAGAGAAATGCTTTCTAATGTCAAGACTAAACCTCCCCTGGCACAGCTTTGAACTATTCCAATGTGTCCTATCACTGGATCCCAGGGAGAAGAGCTCAACATCTCCTTCTCCACTTCCCCTTTTCAGAAATTTGGAAAGAGGAAAGAGGTCACCCCTCAGCCTCTTTTTCTCCAAATTAGACAAACCAAACATCCTCAGATGCTCCTCATAGGATATCCATCCAGCCCTTTCAACTGCTTTGTTACCTTCCTCTGAACACACTTGGGTACTTTAACATCCTTTTTCTATTTGTGGGAGCCAGAACTGGCTCCACAATTAAAACAGTATGGGGCACAGTGCTCAAGGTGAGGCTGCACGAATGCAGCGGGGGAGAACCAAGAGCCACATGGAGCCAGCAGCTTGTCCTATAACATTTGGCTCAGTGCAGGTGGAGTCACCAGTGATGGTGGCTGTTTCCATTGACTCATAAGGGGCTCATAACGAGTGCAAGCAACCAGGACCACTGCAACCAGGGCATGGCAGCAGTTTGTGCAAGAATGGTGTGCAAACACCATACTGTCACCCTAGGGGGTCCAGAGCTCAATTGTTGTCACCGTCCTCTTGGGAGGAGGTCCATATGGTATCAGCTTGGTGTGCTCACCATAAAGGATGTAGTGTCCCAGACAGCTCCCAAAGAAAACCTGTGGCCATCCATGTTTAAGGCTGCAGGGAGTGCCTAAGACTTTCACTGAACCGTAGCAGAAATAGCAGTTGCATTAGATGTGACCAGATTGGACAACCTGCTCAGCCTGGTAGCAGAGCTACGGAATGATATAGAAATGTTAAGGAGTATTAGAGAATCTGAAAAGAAGGTAGACTGATAGAACCAAGCTCTGGCCTCCTTGGGATGAGAGATAGTTCAGGATTGAGGGGATCCTCTAACCATTCCCCGGCAAAGAGAACATAGAAGTTACAAAGAAAGGAGCAAATGGAGAAACTGAAGGCAGTAAAGGCTGCTTTTCAGCAGTACACAGATACAATCAATATTTAGTCAATTGCACCACACCGGTTTTTGTTCTATGAGTCAGTAATTTAAGTTAGTTTTCAGCTCATCCTTTTGCTGTTTACCTTACAAGTAATCTCCCTCCAAATTGT
>JAWWMP010000522.1:0-10434 GCA_035047865.1 Dendrocincla tyrannina
AGTCCCTGCCAGGAGGGGGGAGCTGGGGGGGGTCGGGCTCTGCTCCCAGGGAACAGGGACAGGAGCAGAGGGAACAGGCTCAGGGTGGGCCAGGGCAGGGGCAGGGGGGAGAGTGGGGAAATTCCTTCTACAAAAAGCTGTCCATCCCTGGCACAGCTGCCCAGGGCAGGGGTGGAGTATCCATCCCTGGTGGATGTGGCACTTGGGGACATGAACAGTTGTGGCCTTGGCAGTGCTGAGGGAACAGGTGGACTTGATGATCTTGGAGGGCTTTTCCAACCTTGATAATTCCATGATTCCATGATTATCAGAGAAAAGGGAGAAGTGTGTGGTGCTTAACTCACTTGATCTGCTCATCACTCTTCTTGTCTTCCTTCTCAGCAGGAACAGGAGAAGAAGGAGGAGCTGCAGGCTCTAAAGCCTCTTCCCGCAGCTTTTCCACTTCCTTCACCAAATCAGCATCCTCATCAACCACACCTTCCTGGAAACAGAATGGAATAAACCACCTGTCTACACCGTGGAAGCTCAACAGCCCTTTCCAGCAGCTCTTCCATCCCATCTGGAAATGAAACCCTCTGTGTTGGAGTCCCCAGCAGGATTTATGGAGTTGGGTGATACATACCCTTGGCGCCAGAAACTATAAGGATTAAAAGAAGGATCTCAGCAGAGCCAGGTGGTCTGACCTCACCTCTGCAACTGAGATACACACAGGGCACTTTGTCCTTTATAGCACAAGGGGGAGGGTTTAGATGGGATATTGGAAAGGAATTGGTGGCTGGGAGGGTGGGCAGGCCCTGGCACAGGTTGCCCAAAGAAGCTGTGGCTGCCCCTGGATCCCTGGGAGTGTCCAAGGCCAGGCTGGATGGGGCTTGGAGCATCCTGGGCTGGTGGGAGGTGTCCCTGCCCATGGCTGGGGTGGGACTGGATGGGCTTTAAGGTCCCTTCCAACCCAAACCATCCTGGGATTCTAATTCCCACTTAATAGATTACTATGGTCAGATAACTGGCCTCATCCTCTGCCCATTCTCCTCTTTCTTAACTGGTGCTTCTCTGCTCTGGACACAGTTTTTGCCAGATCCATCCCATTATCATTTCTCAGTTTGATTTCAAAAGCTGAACTTGGGGCAATTCCCATTCTGGCAGCAGGAGCCAATTCTAAGGTGGATTCTGGGCCAGGCCAAGCGCCAGACATTACCTCTCCCTTCTTCTTCTTCTTCTTTTTCTTCTCCTTCTTGTCCTCCTCTTCCCCCTCCTCCCCACCAGAAGCAGAACCAAAGTCAGAGCCAGAGGCAGAGCCAGACTCAGAGCCAGCAGCGAGCTCCTCCTTGTCTATCAGAATGTACTTGCTCCGTAACTTGTTCTCCACTTCCTCCTGCTGCTGGCTGGGGCACAGAACAGCTCCTTAAGCACCATATTCCATAGGGGAAAACCTGTGATCCTGCCAATAGCAGATTTCCAGGGAAAAACCCCTTTTCCCTCTGGTCTCCTCCCCCAACGCCCCACCCTGCTCCTTCCCTGCTTCCCCATAACCATCATAACCTCTCTTCCTCTCCTTTTCCATGACATCCCTTCAGGTCCCTTGGATACTGAAGCTTTTTGATGGATGTTTTGATACTTTCCATAAGTATGGTCTGGATTAAATCACATTAACTCTGTTCATTCCCATCACTTTATAACCTTTAACTCAGGCTGGATGGGGCTTGGAGCATCCTGTGCAAGGTGTCCATGGCACTGGAGGAGCCTGAAGGTTCTTCCAATCTAAACCAGTCTGGAATTCCATGATCTTACCTAAGAATCGCTCTGAACTGTCTGAACACCTCCTGGACTTGCCTGACGTTCACTATCTGAGGAGGAGAGGTATAAACCCATCAATTCTGGTGTTAATTCTTCAAAGAAGTTCCAAATAAATCAATTTAAAGGGGTTTAGGACTGAGGAGGAGTCTCCTCAAGCTCCCAAAACAGCAAAAATGGAATGAAAACACAAAGACAGCCCCTAGTGTAGAAAAAGAGAAATTAAATCACAATTCTCTAGTGCTTTTGGGGTGCAAAACAGCCTCTTCAGATGCCCCTCTCATTGCTTGTCCTGGAGGAAAGTGGGATGGGATCAGTAGTTAAGTCCTTTCCCACCAAAAGGCCACTCACATCGATCTTCTTGGTGGCTCCTCTGAGGTATTTGTAGACCTGAGACTTGATTGCTGCTCTCTGGGTGCTGGTCAGGGGGTTGTGTGTCACGAAAGAACGATTTGCCTGAGGGAGAGGGTGGAAAACTGAGGATCTGGGAGGCACAAACAGCTGAGGGGGAGGTGGGAACGATGGGAACAAAGCTTTTAGCAGGGCCTGTATGGTGGGACAAGGAGGGGGGTTTTAAACTAAAGGGGGGAGATTCACAGGGGATTTAAGGAAGGAATTCTTGCCTGGGAGGGCGGCACAGGCTGCCCAGAGAAGCTGGAACTGTTCCAGGCCAGGCTGGACAGGGCTTGGAGCAACCTGGGATAGTGGAAGGGGTCCCTGCCCATGGCAGGGGGTGGCACTGGATGGGCTTTCAGATTCCTTCCAACCCAACCCATCCTGGAATTCCATGATTCCAGCAGTCTGGCAAGCCTGACATCACTGAGCCCATTTCTGCTTATGATTCTCACCATGTGACTTGGCAGGAGATGGGATTTGGGACAAAACATTCCCCTTCCCATCCCAGCCATCCAACAGAAGGGCTTCAAGAGCCTCAAAAAAAACACCTCCAGTGGTTGAGGATTGAAGTTACCACTCAATTCCCTGTGTGGGATCTTCAGAGCTTTCCCTAAACCCCACAGGGTGGGGCTGGAAGCAGGAGAACCCAGTCCCACTGGGCACTGGGTTACCTGGTCCTTACCAGCATGTCCTGCAAGGCCAGTTCCCGCTTCAGGAGATTGATCTCATCCTCCAAAGCCTTCACTGACACCTGGCAGGGGACAAAGGGTGAGCAGATCACTGAATTATACTGGAGGGGGGAAAAAGCCCTGAAAGCAGCACAGCACTGGCTGCTGGAGAACATCCCAGCTGGATCCCAGCTCCCTCAGGCTCTGCAGAGGGAATTAGTGGGTCTGGAACACATTTTGCCTTTGATGAGCTCCCAACAGGGCAGTTTGTGTCCTGCACAGTGTCCCTAAGCCATCAAAAGAAGGGCCACCTGCTGTTTAATGGGATGATTTCCTGATCTGGCATTGCAGGGAGAGGCAAATCCCGGATTGGAAGGCAAGCAGGATTGAGAGGCTCAGAGTCTCCTGTGCCCTGTGTGAGTGAATTCCTCCATAACCTGGAATACCTTCAAGGATTCACTCTTTAAAATGAGAAAAGTGTGAGCACCCAAATCTTGGGATTCAGGGAGAACTGGACACTGCTTTGAAGTGACCTGGGGAGCATCAGAGCACCAAGTTTCCCTGAACACTCCAATTTCAGCTCCCCTGCTTTGGTTTCTCTCGCTGCTCCAGCTGTGAAGGTGCACTCAGGACATCTAAAATCCTGTGATCGTTTACTTTAAACTATTCTTTAAACAGTCCTTGAAATTCTTCCCTGGATTAACCAAGTTTTCTAACCCTGGCAAAGAGGTCACTTTCCCAGCAGGAGCGAGGGTAACGTTGTGTGAAGCTGCAGGCAGGACTGGGACGATTTCCCTGCCTATCAGGGGAGTAATTCCCAACAAAACAATTCTATTCAGACGTGAATCTTATCAGGAAAATTCGGGATTCACATGCAGGTGAAGGAATTCCCACAAGCCAGGGAATATTTGCTGTTTCCTCTCAGGTAACTAATTAAATACCTATTTAAAAGGTTTGATATTAACCCATTTTATCATCCAACTAAAATTAGCAATGCCAGCTTGGCTGAGAGGGGATAATTTGTGGAACTACCTAATTTCCCTGTGGTTTTTAAGCCCATTATCCCAAATATTACTGAAGCTGAGGAAATATTCCTTGCCCCATTGCCGTCCTGTCCGTACCTCCCGCTCTAAGGTGACGTTGGGAACCGGCTCTGCTCTGACCCACCTCATCCTGCTGGCAAAGCGCAGGGACGACAGCTGGAAAACAGGGATTTGGAGTCACTCAAAGAGACCCTGGCAGGGATATCATCATTTTCCACACCTCTTACTGCTTCCTTAGATCAGATCCAAGGGCACAGAAGTGTAAAATCCATGTAACTGCTCCACAGCAGATCCAAGGACAGGGAAGGAGGAAACCTCTTTAACCCCATCATTGTAATCCATGTCCTGGCTCTGAGGGATCCCCCCAGTGTGTTACAGCTGGGCTTCAACTGAACCCCTTCACAGGGAGATTTTCATGCATTTCATCATTTCACAGGTTAAAACACAACCTCTTGGGGGGTTCCTCCTGCTCCCTGCCCCAGCTCTGCAATTCCAGTGAGCCCCTGATGTGCTGGCCCATGGAAACCCATTGGGGCTGAATAATAATGACAATTAACACTCTCCAGTGAGCTTAAATTTGAGCTGCTCTGCCTCAGGCTCTCATCTGCCAGGGCTCTACTGAGCCTTTGAGATGACATGAGCTTTCCGAGGTTTGGGATGAAGCAGGCAGGATGTTTCCCTGCCACAGCCCTCCAGAGGCTGTCCTTGAATCCAAGCAGCAGCAGGAACAGGGCTGGGATTCTGCTGGAATCACTTCAACCCACCGTCTCTTCCACGTGAGCAGCTTCCCCACAGATGTTGGTCACCAGGACAGTGTTGCAGTTTCCCCCTGGGAAAAAGGAATAATGAAAACAAAGCAAAGAATATAATAATAGAGAAGATGAATCACGGAATGCCAGGGTGGTTTGGGTGGAAGGGACCCGAAGGATCATCCAGTGCCACCCCCTGCCATGGGTGGGACACCTCCCACCAGCCCAGGGTGCTCCAACCTGGCCTTGGACACTCCCAGGGATCCAGGGGCAGCCACAGCTTCTCTGGGAGATCCATCCCAGTCCCTCCCCACCCTCCCAGCCACCAATTCCTTCCCAATATCCCATCTGAAGGTACTTTCATTTAAGGAAGCACAGAGGACCCAGCCAGAGTGTAACTGTCCCTTTAAAGGGCACAGAACCACCTAAAATAAAGGTGAAATGGGTTTCCCATGGAGTGAAGATGCAAGAAAAAGATGGGAATAAAAAACTGTGATTTCCAGGAGTTTATAGAGGCTGTGTTTTTCAGGATGCCCAGAGAAGCTGTGGATTCCTCATCCCTGGAATTGTCCAAGGCCAGGTTGGAGCACCTGGGCTAGTGGGAGGTGTCCCTGCCCATGGCAGGGGGTGGCACTGGATGAGATTTAAGGTCCTTCCATCCCAAACTATTCCATGACAAATGATGGCCCCAGAAACACTTTTCCAGGAGCCCTCTGGGGATGCCCTAAGCCCCAGCTCTTACCCAGGGAGTCCTTGAGGATGTGGGTGAGTTTGCTCTGCCGGAAGGGAATGTGGCCCCTGCTGGGATCAGCCAGGGCAAGGATGATCTGCTCAAGGAATGACAGGGACCTGTTGATGTATGAGTTCTCCTTCTGGATCTGGCCTGCAGGCTGCAAGGGACATCAAAAGGGAAGGGTTCCAGAACCTGTGTCTGCCCAAACAGCAGGAAAAAGCATTTTCCTTACCCAGAGGAAAACTCTGAGGGGCAGGAGCAGATTCAGACCCAATAAATTCATGACCTGGAGCTTTCTCCAGTTTGGAAACAGGTTCTCAGAGACTCCATTTTCCATTACAAGCCTACAAGGACTTGGATTTCCTCCCCACAGGGTGAATGGTGTGTTTGCCACAGGGCTGGTGCAATTTAAATTCTGATCAATAGACTGTTATGGAATCAGGGAATTGCTGAGGTTGGAAAAACCCTCTGAGAAGAAGTTCAACCAAGCACTGCCAAGGCCACCACTGACCATGTCCCCAAGTGCCACATGCACAGGGCTCTGAAATCCCTCCAGGGATGGGAATCCACCCCTGCCAGCCCTTTCCCAGCTCCATTCCCTTCCCTGCACACCCTCCAGCCCCTCCTTGGCCTCCTGAGGCCCCAGCCCTGTGGGACCTGAGCAGGTCCCAGCACCCACCGTGCTCATCCTCAGGGTCTCGGAGCCCGCCAGGTCTATGAAGGTGATTCTTGATTTCATTCCTTCGAGATTGGTGTAAATTTTGGAATGACACTGAGGGGGAACAGAATAAAAACTGAAATCCAGTAAAAAAAAGGCTGCAAAGGCCCTCTTTGAATCCCAGGGAGGCTGTTTCAAGCCCTAAAGCACCTCTGGAGCTCTTACCTCAATGTAAATAGTAAAGATGCAGTGGGATCTGGAGGAATTCTTATTCAGGGCGTGCTCTGCTTTTGCTCTCTTGGTCTCACCCTGCAAATGGAGACAAAATTCCAGGCTCAGGACCTGGAATTCTGGGTTTTTGAGGAACAGCCAGGCAGCACTTCCCTGGCTCTTCCAGTTTCTTTATGACTAGAAAATCAAAGAGCTCCCCAGGGACATTTTCCTCGCAGGAACAAGGGCTGCAAAGAGTTTCCAGTTGTTCTACCCACAAGAAAGAGGACAAAGAGTGTTGGTTGGGCCCTTTCCAGCCCTCCTGGCCACCCACCTCCTGCCTCCCCTTCCTGTCCCTCAGCCAGCAAACCCAGCTGGGTGGGAGCAAAGGGAACATTTGGGTTCTCTTGCCTCAAAGAGGAGATTTAGAGCCTCTTCCTCGTGGCTGACACGATGGATGGACAGCCCCTTGACAGAAACGCCCTGGGGGCCCTCCAGGACAGCCAAGGGGGTGGCCCTGGTCCCACGGGCGGGTGCCAGGAGGTCCCCCAGGGCCTCGTTGTAGATCTCCAGGTAGGAAATGTGGACGCTGATGGAGAGATCGATGGATTCAGTGGCTGCCTTGAAGACCTGCAGGAGACGCAGAGCTTGTCTCTGCCCCCAGGGGACTGGGAGCTATCTGTGGCCTTCCACAGAAGGTATTTATGTGGAGATGTTTCTGGGACATATAAAGAGGTGTGAAATAGAAATAGATATGATACAAATATATAATGCATGAATATATATATAATTTATGAATTTATATAATAGGGATATTTATAGGGAGACATTTCTGAGCAGCTCCAAGTGTATCTGGGCAAAGGGTGGAGCTAAACCTGAGCTGTGGGTGCCTGAGGGCTTGACTTGGATTTGGATTCAATGATCCTGTGGAAACTTGGAATCCTGGAGTGGTTTGGGCTGGAAGGGACCTTAAGGATCACCCAGTGCCACCCCTGCCATGGCCAGGGACACCTCCCACCAGCCCAGGTCACTCCAGCCTGGCCTTGGACACTCCCAGGGATCCAGGGGCAGCCACAGCTTCCCTGGGCAACCTGTGCCAGGCCTTAGAGGGATTTTCCAGCCTCAATGATTTGATGATCAGTTTTAATATGACTTCACAAAATGCCAGCTTGGAAAACACCCCCTTTGAAGGTTGGATGACCTTTGGGGAGCAGCAAGAGTTTTCCACGAGCAGATAGGGATAAACCTGAGTGAATGACAGTAAAGCTCCTTTATTTCTTTAACGATCATTCCCCAGGAGAAATGAAGGGACAGAAGGCATAAAACACATTCCCTGTGGTAAAAGACTTTTCCATCAGCAAGGGGTGTGCTGGATATTTCTCCCAGCCCCTTCTGCCAGGTGCAGTACCTGCTGGAGAGCTCTGGGGATGATCCCTCGGTGCTTGTACTCAGAGCTTGCTCCAGTCATGGTGTAGGTTTTACCAGCCCCAGTCTGCCCATAACACATGATGGTGCCTAAAACAGCCCAAAGCAAAGGAACAACCTCAGGAGGGAACCCCAGACAGAACAGCCAGTGGGTCTATCCTCAAATCAAACCTCTCTTTGTTGTCAAATTGATAAAAAGAGCAATCAATCACCGTTGTAGCCACGTAAAGCCTCGGCCACCACGTCCTTGGCCACGGCCTCGTAAACCTGGTCCTGGGAGGTGTTGTGGAGGAGCCCATCCATCCTGAAGGACCAGTCAGTGTGGGAGTTGTTCACAACCCCTCTCCTGGCATCTTTGTCGATGTGGATGTCGATGCTCTGCAACCCAAAAAGAGAGGGAGATCAATCCAACAGCTGTGAGGAGCTTCAGGGATTGGGGACCTGGAACGAGGGAGAAAAGGGAGCACAAATACCAGGATTATTTTGCTCCCTTGGATGGTTATGGGTGTTCTAAAAATATCTGGCAATATTCTCAAATTCCTGGGGATCAATATTCCAAATAAAACAGAAATGTGGTGAAACTCATCTGTTGGAATGTCAATGAGTTTGTGTTCTGGGGAAATCCTTCATGAAGCCAGAGAAGGTGACAGGAAAACTTGAATAAGGGGGATAAAAATACTGTGGAATTCCTCATGGGCCAGGCAGCCCCAGCCCTTCCGAGGATTTTCCTGGTGATGGCACCACAAGAAGTGTGTTCTCCAGAGTCAAACCCACCGCCAAGCAGGGACACAAGAACCAACACGCCCCAGACTGTTATCCATGGCCTCAGGGCATGGGGGAATCCTGCCTTTCCATGGGCAAAGCTGCAATCAGATCCAAACCTCTCCCCCTGGGAGTTTCTGGTACTGCACCTTGTTGTCTGGCCCAAACTTGATCAACTCTTGGGGAAAAGCAGCCGTGGGCTTGACTCGCACGAAGGCCTGGACGGGCTTTATTGTTCTAAGGAGGGAGGAAAACAACAGCAAAATGAGGACGCTGCATTCCCTGGAATGAAACTGATCCCATTTCCCAGAAAAAGGAGAACTACAGAGCTGTCACATGTCAAAATGAAGTGCTGGCAAACGTTCAGCTGCAGGTTTGGTTCTTTATTTATTGGAAAGAACAGCAGGCCAAGAGGGGCTGTTCCTTTCCAAGTGTTGTCCTGCTTGGAAAGGTGAGGATGTGAAAAGATGGGCCTGATTTCCTCCTGTGTGCCAGGCTCAGGAGTGGTTCATAACACACGTTTTCTTCCTCTGAGCCTTGCAAAGCAAAATATTTGCAGAAATAGGAGAGGGATTTGCTTTGGTTTGAATTTTCTTTTGGTTTTGAAATGTTTTGAATTCCTACAAAACACCTGGTCCTCAGTTTTCTGGAGGATCTGCTGTAAAAGCCACCTGAGGAGAGCTCAGGGATCTTCCAGCTGCTAAAGCCCCACCTGGGAAACAGGAACTGAGTCTTTGGGAATCCCTGGGGAGTGCAGATCCCATATTTTCCCTCAGTTATTCCCTGCAGACACCCCATGCTCAGTGGGCGTGTAATAACTGCCAATAACTCCTGGTTTGAGACGAAATCTTTTGGATTCCTTGGATGTCCAGGGGTTTGGGGATCTCTCCCCCACTTTACCTGCCCCAAAATGAGATGCAGAGGTTGGAGCTGGGCTGAGCCTTGTTTGATTTAAAACATTTGAGTGATACCTGGAAGAGTCGCTGTCGGATATGAAGTCAGGGAGCAGGGAGGAAGTGCTGCTCCCCTCCTCCTCCTCCTCCTCCTCCTCCTGGAAGCTGCTGGAGCTCACAGAATCCTGTCCAAAACAACCCAGAACCCCGTGTTGGAGCAGCTGGGAATTATTTCCTCAGGGCAAGAAGCACAGCAGGGCAAAGGAGGAAGGGAAAGTCTTGGGGGAAAACTCTCCTACGAATCAGGAGTGGAATTGTCCTGGCTGCAACAATGTTTGTTGCTGGATAGGAGGATAAAAACAATAATTCCTGGGATTATTTATTAACACCAGGAGAGGAGAAGGACCAGGTTGCCCAGGGAAGTGTCCAGAGCCAGGTTGGAGCCCCCTGGGCTAGTGGGAGGTGTCCCTGCCCATGGCAGGGGTGGCACTGGGTGGGATTTAAGGTCCCTTCCAACCCAAACCCTTCCAAGATTCCAAGTGAGCCCAGCTGGGATTACCCTTTCATCACTCTCTGGTTTGGGAGCAGAACCTCTGTGCTCTTCCAGGTCCTCAGCCTTCCTCTGCTCATCTTTCCTCTGCAAGGGAAAAACTCCACGTGACTTTTCCAGGTGAAATCCCTGGAAGTGCCCAAGGCCAGGTTGGAGCAACCTGGGACAGTGGAAGGTGTCCCTGCCCATGGCAGGGGGTGGCACTGGGTGAACTTTCAGGTCTCTTCCCACCCAAAGCATTCCAGGATCCTGTGGCTGCCCCAGCCCAGCCGGGGTTACCTGTGGGGAGGAGGAGGCAGGACCTTGTTGCTCCTCCGGCTGTTCAACCTCCTCCTGCTCAACCTCCTCCTGCCAGGGAAACACCGTGTGGACCTCACAGCTGGACACACGGGGACACCGAGCCCGGTCTGCTGCACCAAAGCCCAGCCCAGGCACCTCCAAACGGCCCGGGAAGGGACAGGGACCCTCCCCGAGGCCCAGGAAGGGACAGGGACCCTCCCCGAGGCCCGGGAAGGGACAGGGACCCTCCCCGAGGCCCGGGAAGGGACAGGGACCC
>JAWWMP010000524.1:0-10368 GCA_035047865.1 Dendrocincla tyrannina
GCCCCAAGGCTGCCAGAGCTCCAGGAGGGTTTGGATGATGCTCTGGGGCACAGGGGGTGACTCTTGGGGATGGTCCTTGCAGGGCTGAGGGTTGGACTGGACAATCCCTGTGGGTCCCCTCCAGCTCAGCAGTCTGTGGTTCTGTGATCCTGTGAAAAGCTGGGATGATCCGTGTCCATGGGTTTGGGGGGTTCTCATGGCCTTACCATTCCTGGAGAAATACGCGAGGTCTGGGGACTGCTCGAGGAGGGAGCCAGGGAAAGGCTCTGCCATGGCTGCAGCTCCTCCTGCCCCACCTATTCCCCTCCTTCTCTCCATCTCATCATGGTCCACCCTGGAGCAGCAGGTCCCGGGAGCAGCTCCCCAGCTCAGCCTGGATCACAGGGGGTGTTGGAGTTGCCAGGTGGGGCAGAACATCCCACTGTGACCTCAGTGAGTGTCACCGAGGGGCTGTGGGGACACACACACACAGACTGCTCCTCACCCCCAGGAACCCGCCAGGCTTCACCCAACAAGGGCGAGGACTTGTCACTGTCATTGTCACTGTCACTGTGAGGGGCTGCGCCCACCCCTCAGTGACCTGTCCAAAGGGTCACCCACAACCACGGCTGGCCCTCCCCTGAGGAGCCCCAGACATGGTGACACTCTGGCCACAGAAATGACTTCAGAAAACTTGCAGGGTGGAGAAATACTGTTGGGAAAAACTCCTGCCCCAAACTATGGTAATGGAAGTGTCAGGAGTCCCTGATCCCAAGTGGCACCACCAGAGAATGTCAAGAACTGTGGAGTCTTAAAATGTGCTGAGCTGGAAGAGACGCAGAGGATCACCAGGCCCAGCTCCTGGCCCTGCACAGACAGCCCGAGTGTCCCACCACGGAGCTCCCGGCCCCAAAGGATGGATGTTGGACTCAGCATTTATTTACAGGCAGTGCTGGGGGTGCAGGGGGGACTCAAAGCCAAAAATACCCCAAAGAGGCCTCCCAAAACACCCTGGGTGGGGTGAGCCCCCAGAACTGGGGTTGGGTCCCCAAAACTGCAGCCCCCCCAAAACACTTGGGGTGCAGGGATGTCCCTCCTCAAACCTCCCCTCACCAGGCACTGGAGGGCAGTGCAGGAATTTTGGGGGGTCCTGAGGGGTGTAGAAAACAGAACTGTTTAATAATTTTAGTTAATGGTTTTAATTAACTTTTAATGAATTGTTTCAACTAACCATAACCAATATACATATTAATTACAAAGAGTGTGGTGTTCTTAAATTGCCCTTAGGCAACCTTCAGCAACGTTGTCTTAACCTACTTTTGTGGGAACAGTTTGGGAAAATCACTGGAACCTCAAGTTTTGATTAAACAGCTCTGTCGAGCTCCAGTGACCAAAGCCTGGGAGGGAAAGATGGATTGTTGAAATTGGACATCTGGAATGCCGAATTTATAGAGCACGAGGACACCTTGCAGAAAGCAGAAGATAAAGACTCAGTGCATGTGATGAAAAGGCCTGACCAGAGGGAAAAGATCGTAAAAAGACTAAAAAAACTATGGATTAATTAACATAAACAGCAAGAAATCAATAACCAATAGAGGACAGAATACTAATTATGAGAATTACGTGATTTAAATCCAATGACCATTAATTTCTCTGTTTGCTTACAATGTGTAAACAAGTGAACAGGTTTCTTGTCAGTGCTTTTTTGGGGACTGGGGTTTGGTCGGTCACACAGACAACTCCTGGCCCAGGGAAAGTGACCCCTGACCCGTTGGCACCGAAATGCAGCGTTAGAGGTTTGTTTACCCTGCGGATTTCACGGGATTTGGCAGCAGGGGGAGCATCTCCTCTGTGTCTCTGTGCTGTGCCCTTGCGAGGAAGTCTTACAGGAGAAAAAGAATTATTGTTTTAAAACAATGTTAGAAAAATCACACAGACCCCGAGGTGGGGGGTGTTGATCTGCTGGAGGCGGGGAAGGCTCTGCAGGGATCAGGACAGGCTGGAGTGATGGGCCAAGGCCAGTCCTGCACTCCCACTGGATGCCACCCTGGATGGAGCAGGAACGTCTCATCTGGCAGCTGCTCTGTGGTTTATCAGCTCCGTACTGCCACCACAATCCCCAACCCACGGTGCTTCCAGCACACCTGTGGGATCTCCACACCATTCCACCCCATTCTGCTTCCCTTGGAACCAGCACCCCTGTGGGATCTCTATTCCATCCCATTCTGCTTCCCTTGGAACCAGCACCTCTGTGGGATCTCTATTCCATCCCATTCTGCTTCCCTTGGAACCAGCACCCCTGTGGGATCTCTATTCCATCCCACTCTGCTTCCCCTGGAACCAGCACCCCTGTGGGATCTCTATTCCATCCCACTCTGCTTCCCCTGGAACCAGCACACCTGGGCTGCCACACCCCAGGTCACAGGGGCTGTGTTGTTTGGGGAGATATTGGGGAAGAGATTCCTTACATGCCAACAGCATTCCATCCTGGGAGTGTAACATAACAACTCCTCTTAGGATGCAAATGGAACTTCAGTCTCAATAATTCTCCCACAGAAATTCTCCCACACGGGTGGGAAAGGGCCTGGGGGTGCTGGTTGGCAGCAGCTGAACAGAGAACCATGGACTGGTTTGGGTTGGAAGGGACATTAAAGCCCAGACTGTTTCAGCCCTGGCAGGGACACCTCCCACCAGCCCAGGGTGCTCCAAGCCTCATCCAGCCTGGCCTTGGACACTTCCAGGGCTGGGACAGCCACAGCTTCTCTGCCCAACCTGTGCCAGGGCCTGCCCACCATCCCAGGGAAGAATTCCTTCCCAATATCCCACCTATCCCTGCCCTCTGGCAGTGGGAACCATTCACAGGAGCCCAGCTCAGGCACGGACTGTCCCAGGGCTGTCAGGGGGTGACAGATCGTCCCTTGTTCCCCACCTTGGTCGGGCAGCTGCTGTTGCAGATGCTCAGGAGCATCTGGCACAGTCAGGGGACACTTCACCTGCTCAGGTGGAGCAGGACCAGGGGCAGGGAGATGCACCAGGCTTGGTGTCAGGTGCCCAGACAGCTCTGGTGGGACTCAGGAACAGCAGGGTCTGTGGGATGTGACACACGGGCTGATTTGGGTCACTGGGGATAAGAAGTAAAATAAAGCTGTGGAACAGCTCCAGAGCTCTGCCCCTACCACTGCAGTGAGGAGCTTCATTTCCTGGGCCAGAACCCTCCGAGAAGCCACGCCAAAGGTGTCCCTGCTGGGCAGAGTGAGAAGGACAACCCTGTCCCTCTGTCCCTTCGAACTCCATGTCAAATTCTCATTCCCCACTTAGGTATGAAATCAGGGAAAGGTTTCGTGCCTTATTAACCCCTACAGTGCAAAGGACCATGGTGGGATCATGGTCAGACCTCCCATTCTTCGTGGTCACGTTGCATAGAGCATTTCTTGGTGCCTTTGGGTTGTACCAAACGTTTCTGGGTGTCCAGCAGAAGAAGAAGACCACGCAGCTCCAGGGCCCCATTCAGCACAACCCACGGGGCCTCCACCCCGTTCTGTGTCTGCACAAAGTGCCCATCACACTGAGCTTTACACTGTTTCTGCTTCCAGCACTGCTGACAACACACCTCAGTGCTCAGTGCTCAGTTTTGGGCCCCTCGCTCAAGACAGATGTCAAAGCACAGGGAAATTGGGGAAAAATGCCTGTCTTACTGGTGGAAAATTGATGGAGCTGTTACCCTGCAGGCAGGGAACAGAGGCTCTTGTTAACAGAACCGTTGGGGTAGATCAGAGTGAAATGACACTGAATGACTGGTGTTTATAAATACATATATATATATATAGTATGTATGGCAGGTTTATTTTAGAACAATTCAGCTGCAACGAAAAAGTATAAAGATCCCACTCAGGAAAATGTATAAGAAAGAAAGAATAGACAGTGGAAAGAACTCACCATCCATGGGTCCAGCAACAAGACTTGACTGGTGGGACTGGGATGTCCCTTGGTCGAGCTGATGGTCAGTCTGGACCCACCAGGGGTGGGGGAAGCCCAAACACAACGCCTGGTAGGCTGATGAACACCCAGGTTCAGGTGGGACACCCGGGGGCCTCCCTGATGCAACACTGTGGGCTTTGAGCTGCCCCAGAAACAAGTCTGGGGCACTTTGGGGGTCTTTGATGGTTTACAGCCCCTTCTCAGACCTGATGCTGCCCCTCCCATCGGTGACTGAGCTGGCTCTGCCCCACCAGAAGGTCTGGAAAGCTCCAGCCCCACATGTGAATGTCCTGATTCCTCCCGGGAGGGGGGCAGTTTCCCACCTGAGCCAGATGTGTGAGGAAGGGCACTGGCAGGATAAAACCCACTGTCCCACTCCAGGATCTGGCTCAGCCCAGGCTGGTCTGTCGTGGTGGTGCTGGGGGACAGTGGGGGCCTCACAGCCCAGGGAGGCCTCAGCAAAACTGCTGGGATGATAAAACTCCTCTAATTATTTTAATAATCCGAATTAACCCCTTGGTGAGTTCTATTCAATCATAGCTTGTGTGTTAGGCATTAAACCACTTTTAGCCAGCACAGAACAAAAGGGTGTCATGAAATACTTCAGTGAGAACAAAGCTCGGGGAAATGCACCAAAACTGGAGGTTTTGTTAAAGAGAACCTTGATGGGCTCCAGTGACCAAAGCCTGGGAGGGGAAGGTGTGCTGCTGAAGGGGGACATTGGGAACAGGGATTTATGGGCTTACAGGGAGCTTTGGCAGAAACCAGAAGATGAAGAAAAGAATTAACAAAGAATTCAGCATATGCACTGGAAAGTCCCTACTGGTGACAAATATACTAAATAGACTAAAAATGTGGAGTTAATTAGCACAGAAAGTCAGAAATTAGTAACCAATAGAAGTACAATACTGATTAATGAAAGAGAACAATGCAATTAAGAACCAATGAACATTAATTTCTTTTATTTACAAAATGTATAGATTTGGCCTGGACAAGGAATTAGGGTTAAGGAAAGATACCCTTCACCCCACCCCTCTTCCATTTTTATGAGTTTATCTACAAATCCCAACCTCCAGTGGCTCTGGGATCCCACACACATTTACAGAGGGTAAGTTGAAAAAAAAATAAAAAGCTGTGGATTAATTTAGTCAGAAAATATCCCAGAAATCACCAGGTCGATCCATTTGGCAATTCACTCTCTGCAGTCTCTGGCACCCCATGGCAGCAGGAGCCCCAGTCCCGCATTCCAGGGGACCCTGTATTGGCATTCCCAGCCCAGGAGCCCCAGCCCTGCATTCCAGGGGACCCTGTATTGGCATTCCCAGCCCAGGAGCCCCAGTCCTGCATTCCAGGGGACCCTGTATTGGCATTCCCAGCCCAGGAGCCCCAGTCCCACAATCCAGGGGACTCTGCACTGGCATTCCCTTCTCAGGAGCCCCAGTCCCATGTTCCAGAAGCCCCTGCACTGACTCTCCCTGCTCAGAAGGTCTCGGAGCCAGCGCTCCTGCTCTCCTCCTGCAGTGGGGACGCCGTGGTGTCCCCAGGGGAGGCCACGTTCAGGTAGCCCAGCTCGGAGGGCTGGCAGGGGGACAGGCCCAGGGAGGAGTCCTGGCTCTCAGCCTCTCCCTCAGCCTTCGTGTCCTGGGGGGTCTTCAGAGTGCCGAGGGGCTCCGTTGGGTTCCGGGGGGGGAGGCTGGAAGTGAATTTCCTCTGTTAAATCATTCTTCAAATCTCTGACCCTCTGGCACCTGCAGAGCCCCAACAGCCCCCAACCCCCCTGGGCAGGGCAAGGCCACGGTCAGTGCCTCCCTTGGACTGAGGCTCCCACACTGCTCCTCCAGCCAAGGACCTCACACCCCGCACCCAGCCCTGAACCTTCACCAAGAATCTGACACCTCTCACCTTCTCAGATCATCCTTCAGCCCCAACAGCACCTGGAGAAACCAGAGCTGGAGGGTCCCTCTGCCCTCCCCTCGTCATTTGGCACGGATGAGGATGGAGGAACAGCCCACCCTCCCTCCTGCCCCAGCCTGGGCTGTGGGACACAGTTCAGGACACCAGTGCTCCTCTAAACCTCATAACCTCTTGTGCAAAGACCCCTCCAAAGCCACTGGGCCCCAAGAGGCCCAAATCCCACAGTGTTCCCCAAAATATTTTACTTCTCCATCCCATTAGCTGAGTGGTTTTAATACCATTTCCCTGTAATTTGGCTAAAACCAAACAAGAAAGACCCCTCCGAGGTGACAGCACAGGGAGGAGCAGCCAAAACACTCAACTGGCCCCTCGCCACCCCCCTGTGGTACCTGGCATGGGGAGGTGGCAACACCTTACTCTGGAGATGGCGTTCGGAGACAGGAAGGGCCTTCGGGGCCTGGAAGGAGGAACAGAGACTTTGAAAGGAGGAGGTGCAGGTCAGACCCTGAATTCCAACACCTCCTGGTCTTCCAAGCCCCACAGCTCCACTGAGAGTTCACCCCATCATCTGCAGCCCCACAGAGGTGCTTATCAGGGATTTGGCCTTTGGGTCTGAGTTTAAACTAAAACACCCCAAACCAAACCCCATCCAGCCCAGGGGAGCCCCAAACTGCCCCTTCCCCCTCAGCAGCTCATTTCCACCCAAACTGGGTTCCTTCCAAATTCAAATGTCCCAACTTCCAAATCCACCTGGCTGATTTGAAAAGCCTTTGATTTCCTGGTTCTCCCTCATTTTCCCCCCAAGGCTCTTCATATCAAGGTCAGGATCTTCACTCAGCTCAGCTGATCCCAGATGATCCCCCAAAGGGATCATTGCTCAGCTTGGCCTGAGGCTTTTGGGTGACAGGAGGAACATTCACAACCCACTGCTCGGGGCTGATTCTCCTAATTCTGGAGCCAACTTAACAACCAAGGTCTTTGAGCAGCCCAAAAGGAGCCATGTGAGATTCCTGGCCCTGGGAAGGGATCCCAGGGTGCAGCACCTCAGGGATGAGCAAAGAGTGTACGGGGCCTTCAGCTCCCCACAAAGCCCCTCCTTGCCAAAGCCTTTCCAAATTCCTCCATGTTTGGGGCCCTTCCCATCCCAGCTGGTGGATCCAGCCCTTCTCCAGCCCCTCAGGTACGAGCTGATCCCAGCCCTGCCAGGCCTCACCTCGGTGCTGGGAGAGGGGCTGCTCCTGGGAACGCGCTGGGTGAGGCCCACGTGGCCCTGGAGCTGGAGCTTGTTCTCCTCCTCCAGGATCTTCCCTCTGAGTGTGGAACAAGGCACGGGTTATTTTCCTTCTGGCCATAGTTTCCAAAGGGGAATTTTCTTTTCCAGCCTCAGACTCACTGCCTTCCACAGCCTCCAGCTCTGTTCCCAGGACTTTGATGGGAAATGGGCTACACCCCTAAGTACAGCCATTAAAGGCACCAATGGCTGGGGTGAAATCCAGGCTTTCCCCTGGAATTCTTAACAGGGGCAAAACCAGGGAAGAGGGAGGCTCCCAGAGGGGTGGACATCAGGAGGGTCCTACCTGCTCTGCAGGGGGGCAATCACAGACTGGAGGCTCCAAAGGGGCTCCTCCTGCTCCGAAATCTTCTGGAGGAGCCGCCGCCTCTCCTGGAGCAGCTTCTCATTCTCCGCAGTGATCTGGGCAATGAGCACCTTCCCCTGCGGAGGGCAGAGAAGGGAAGAACAACCAGCAGTTACACCTGGGCCTTCTCTGTCCTCTGCAAACCTCAGAGCCTTCCCAAAGGGATCACTGGGAATGTCAGCTCCCAGAAGCTTGGAATCACCATCCTGGAAGAGTTCAAGAACCGAGTGGATGTGGCCCTTGGGGACATGGGCTGGTGGTGAACACGGTGGGCTTGGGTTGAAGGCTGGACTCAAAGGAGATCACCACCTTAAAGATCTTTTCCAGCCATAACAACTCTATGACTCCATTCTCTATTTGATGTAAAATACCCCAAAAAGAGGCTTTGGGGTCACTTCCAAGCAGCAGCTGCTGAGGCAAAGGAAGATGGAGCTCAGGAAGTGTCTGGATTAGAGGATTTGTCTTCACCTGAGGGCAAACCTGAGCCAGGAAATTTCCTTTTGGCTTTTTGTTCCTACAGGTTGGGGTGAGTGCCCCTGGTCCCCTCCAGGAGGGGCTAGTCCCTTTCTGCAAGAAAGGACTTGGGACAAGAGCCTGGACAGACAGGACAGGGGGAGTGGTTCCCACTGCCAGAGGGCAGGGATAGATGGGATGTTGGGAAGGAATTCCTCCCTGAGAGGGTGGGCAGGCCCTGGCACAGGGTGCCCAGAGAAGCTGTGGCTGCCCCATCCCTGGAGGTGTCCAAGGCCAGGTTGGATGGGGCTTGGAGCACCCTGGGCTGGTGGAAGGTGTCCCTGCCCATGGCAGGGGGTGGGACTGGATGGGCTTTAATGTCCCTTCCAACCCAAACTATTCCATGATTGTTTTTGGAATCAGGGATGCTCCTGCTAACTCCCCTAGCCAAGAAGCCCTCAGTGTGTTCTCTCACCTTCTCCACTTGGAGCTTGGACTCGCTGAGCTCGTTTTCCAGCTGTTTAATCCTGCTGTCCCTCTGTTTCACCTCATGGATGAAGGTCTCCTTGGCTCTGCGGATCTTGTCCTTGTGCCGGAGCTGCAGCTCGTTGTATTTCCTGAGGAACAGGGACAACCCTCAGGCCAGGAAACGCTCCTGTGTTCGGGGTCACTCTGAGGCAGGAGATGTCCCGAGTCCCTTCAGGCTCCTCAAAGAGCCTCAGCCCTTCCCCAGCTCCCTCTGCTCGCACAGAACAAGCACATGGACACTCTGGACTCTTTCACTGACCAATTTGGGGTTTTTTTCCTGGAAAAATTTTATTTTAAATTGTCAACCAAATGGAAATTGATTAAGGAAAAAGGACCCAAAACATTCCCAAAACTGACTACCAAATCCTTGTGCTTGCCCCTCCCACCACTTTATACCAAATGGGGTTATTAAGGCACCAAAACTGGAAGTTCCAGGGAAAGGATAAGTTGTTTCTGTGGGTGGGGATACGGGTGGTGAGGGAATGACTTGTGAAGGGGAAAAAAGGTTGGGAAAGGCCTCTGGGAACATGCAGAGCAACCATTCCCCCAGCACTGCCAGGGCCACCACCAGCCCATGTGCCCAAGGCCACATCCACCCATTGGCTGAAAAATAAGAATCCTAAACAGCAAAGGATGGACCAAGAGGAGCAGGAACAGCCACTTCAGTGTGAGCTTCTCAGAGCTGTGACCCTGGGGGGCATGTTTGTCTCTGCTGACACTTGTGATTGTTGCTCCTCCCCTCACACTTGTCCATTTGGGCAGTTTATTTTTATCCAGTTGGGAAAGAAGGGCAATAATGTCAAAAAGGAGAGAAATTTATACATATAAGGGATAATTGCCTGTGTTGGCTCAAAACTGCTGGCAAAAAGGCTTTAACGTGGGATCAAAAGGGGTGTGGGGAGAAAGGAGCAGCTCCAAGGAGTGTCTCTGCCAAGGCCAGACCCCACCAGGAGCACCCACAGCCCTGCCAGGGCCCTGCAGTGCCCTCAGCTGCCAAGGGCAGCAGGAAAGGCTGGGAGAGCTGGGGGCACTCACCTGGAGAAGAGAAGGATCCAGGGAAACTTGAGAGCCCCTTCCAGTGCCTAAAGAGGCTCCAGGAGAGCTGGAGAGGGACTTGGGACAAAGGATGGAGGGACAGAGCAAAGGGAATGGCTTCCCACTGCCAGAGGGCAGGGATAGATGGGATATTGGGAAGGAATTCCTCCCTGTGAGGGTGGGCAGGCCCTGGCACAGGTTGGGCAGAGAAGCTGTGGCTGCCCCAGCCCTGGGAGTGTCCAAGGCCAGGCTGGACAGGGTTGGAGCACCCTGGGCTGGTGGAAAGTGTCCCTGCCCATGGCAGGGGGTGGGACAAGGTCTGTTCCCACCCAAATCCATCTGGAATTCCATGCTATCAGACACATGGTGTGTGACATCACCGCACACTGGGGTGATGGATTCAGAGGGATCTCCCAGTGCCAAATCCCTGAACAGGAGACAGGAAAGGCCTCACAACAGCCAAAACCAGCGCCAGGCACAGGAGGAGCAATTCCCAGGAAGGGTTTTTGTGTCACACCTGACATAGAGATCCTTCTGGTTCAGGAGTCGGACACCCTCCTCATACAGGGCCTTGTTCTCCTCCTTCAGCAGGGACAGCTGCTCCGAGAGCTTCTGGTTCTCCTTCTGGCACTGCCCATGCTGCAAAACAGCTCTGCTTTACTTGTGGGGGCTGGAGGGGCCTCTCTGCCCCCGTCAGCCTGGTCTCCAAGGCTCCTCAATCCAAGTGGTTCCCACTATGGACAATATCCATCCATCCACCCATCCACCCATCCATCCATCCATCCATCCATCCACCCATCCATCCATCCATCCATCCATCCATCCATCCATCCATCCATCCATC
>JAWWMP010000526.1:0-10332 GCA_035047865.1 Dendrocincla tyrannina
GCTGAGTTCATGGGTTGGGAATTCCGTGCTCTCTTACCAGCCTTCATTTGCTGCCAGGTCTCTCCTGCAGAGTGAAAAATGGGAGTAATATTTTAGTTATCCTCCTGCTTGGCCCTGTGGAATAGTGGAGAGCCAGGAGTGCTGATTTGGAAGTGTGATGCTGTGCAGACACAGCAGGAGATGCACACTTCCCTTATGGAACCAGCCTTTAAAGTCTTAAAAGACATGAGAAAAGAGGCAAAATATCCCTTGGTGGAACATTACTGTCAGAGCAGATCCTTTCAGTTGCCTCTTCTGTCTCCCATTGCTCTTGTGCTTTCTGCAAAAGTGAAGAAAATTTATAAATAATCCTATTGTAAAGCAGGCTAGCAAAGATTTACAGGAGCACTTCTCTTTTGGCCATAGCTGGTGATGTTTTTATCTAGGGCAGCTTCTCTCTCTGCTGTCTGCTGCTCCACATGCTTGGAAAGAACCCTCCAAACCGAGCTTTCATCTATAGAAGTCCAAAGTAAATATTTCAGCAATTTATAAGTGTCTCCTAACAGACAGGCATGTTTTTATCTACTCTTTTTGACCCTGTTTAAGCTAGGTAAGGTGTTACCGATGGTTCTGAGCAAGCCTCAGCTTCTGGTGAACCTGCTTTGTGCAGCCAGTTCTGCAATAATCATGTATCAGGAGAAAAATTGAGGGTGGTGTTCTGTCTCACTGACATAACATGCTAAAGTTGTGGGAATTCTCCCAAATGATCCCATTTGGCATGGCTAAGCATTTTTTTTGGAGTGGCACGTAAGTCTTTACCTATAGATCTCCTACTATGGATTCTGAGGGCAATTTCATGCCTGACACATGTTATTTCTTTATTGATTAGCAACACAAAATGGCACTTGGGATTTTTCTCTTCTTCTCAGGCTGGGGTGTATTCATATGAGCAGGAAAACACAGCAGTGTCTGAAATATGAGTAATTGGGCAGATTTCTTATTTTTATTTTGGATTATTGCAGCCAAAGACTAAACATATTTATTTGTTCTTCTACTGATTCCCCTCCTACCCCAGGCAAGTGGAAACATCCTGGTGTTAACTCCTGTTAGAGGAATGGAACATGTGACTATCTCATACACTGGAATGAATATTTCCATATAACTTTTTGCCATTTCAGTACCTCCAGTGTCTGATAATTTAGAAATAGAAATGACTGGGACTGTAATTTTTCAAAACATTTCACAGCACTTTCGGAATATTGTGAAGGGGTTAAATTTTGGGAGCTGCCATTTTAGTGTGGGGAAATGTTCACCATTGAACTTTAAAGTTATGTAAGTACAGTGAAGGACTGTTATTCGTACCCAGTGCCCTTAAGAGGGCGCTTATTCGCCACTGCATTTGTTTTGAACATCATCTGTTATAATAATGTGATTTTAAAATAATCTTCCACTGCACTAGGTTAGCATCTGACTGCGATGTATTTGGGCCAGTTATGGTTGCTGACACCAAGAGATACAAACTATACAGCAATGTTGCATTAAGTAGGCTTCGTTTTCATATTAGTTCTGTCAGTTTAAGGCAGTGCCATTCCCACCCAGAGCAGCAGGTGCAAAGGAGTTCCACACCTCTTAAAAGAAACAGCTTTTCCTTACACAGCTGGATTCTGGTTTGATTTGGGGTTTTCCTTCGCTCTGCCTTTGCTTTTCTGTGACAGTCATCAGCTGTAATAAACTTTGATGCTTCTTCCTCTGCAGCTGTTTTCCTTTGAGTGAACTACTGCTTAAGTAGGGGTGCAGTAGAAGACTCTGAAGGATAAATAACAGCTATATAAGAAAATAGGGCTATCAAATGCCTATTTTTCTTCTAAAGCAAATGCTGACAAATCATGTTGTATTTTCTTGGAATGGTACTTTCTAAGAAGTTCTACAACAAAATGCTTGTTTGCAATCATTGTGGCAGCTGGGTGGACGTGCCAATTAATGTTTGTTCTCAAATGTAATAGGATTTTCCAGAAGATCTCCATTAGTCTAGACTTAGATCTTGGTATTACAGTTTTCCACATAGAACTCTGGAGAAGAAAAGTGGTTGGTATAAACGTGGCATCACTGTCATGGGATTATGTCACATGACACTAGCAGTGATTTCAAAGTAAATACATGTGCAAGTTTTAATACATGAATGATCACAAACTGTCTGTTTGGAATTAAAGGAGAAGTGATTTTCACTCCTTCCTGCCTTACTGTCCTTTTAGATCTGGCGTTTTTATGTGGACCTCAAAGGCTGCTTAACTGGAGATGGCTAAACTGTGTCACCAAAGCTGAGCTCTTCAGTGCCAGGCCCACAGATGACCTTCTGCTTCATTTTTAAAGCCTTCATTTTCCATCTATGATGAATTCCTTTCATCTGAGTCTGATGGAGTCAGAACATCTCAGTGGCCTGTGCATAAATATTAAGATTGTGTACAGGCCACAGACCAATTAACCAGATAATCACTTTGCAGGTTGAATTCTGTAGGAACATGGAATCTTGGGTGGTAGATATCCAAACTTCACACTGTGAATACATAAAGGCATCCATGGTTATGCAGTTTGAAGAGTAAAGGCACTTCTAGGTAACCAGTTCCTTCTAGGCTGCAATGAAAGATGGGGTTTGTGTTGTTTTTAATAGTCCTTCATAAGTGAAACTCACTCTGTGCATTTATTTCTCTGCCACAGATGTCTGTGTGGCATTCTCCAGCTGAAAACACTAACTTATTCCAGTGGTGTATAAGAGGGACTGGGCTTTTTAATAGCTTTTCATGTCTTGTTAGCCTTTGTTTAATATTCATCTACACAGAGGCCAGTGATATTAAGAAGTGCATATCTCTAGGATATCATTTAATTTTTTCATTACTAGACAGGATATAGCTTCTGATACTGGAATAATTAGATTTCTTTTTGAGATTATGAAACATTGCACCTCTCTCACCAGGTAAAACTGAATCTCATAAAATAAACACTACCTCTTGTGCCTGAGGTTAATTGAAGAGGACATTTAATTACTTTGCCATAGTCCTGTAGGACTGCTATGGCTTTTTTTTAGACCTTGACCAGGTTTATGCATACTTTGGTAAGAAAACTGATAAGAGCAACTCTTTTTTTTTCTTTCAATAAAGTTATCTGTTTAAATGGTTTCAGCCATGGGGATCCTACTGTTCACAAGTGCAGTCCTTTGGAAAAGGACAAGAGCCTGGCTGTGTCATAGGGTCTCACAGTCGATATGAAGTGGTACAAGCAGAGGTGCTCCTGAAGAAAACTGCTGTAATTACCACTGGCAAGCATGATATTCTATCGCAACTCTACCGACTGCTAAATATTTTCTAACCATTTTAGCTGCTTTTGTTGTTAAAAGGTGAAAACCGATGTAAACCAATGTCTGGAAAACTCTGGAGTGATACATTTATCAGTGTATGCAAATACTGCCTTTGAAGACTGTTTGTGGTGAAGAGTTCATCAATACAGAGCATAAACATATAACGTAATAATACTAATAATGGAGTTGCTCAGACATTGATTACAGCTTCATTAAGTGAGATTACTCAGTGTGATCTTGGCAGTACAAATTAGATTGTGGTAATTTGACCTATTCTTTAATTTAGTGAAGTAGAAAAATAAATTGCTAGAGCAGGACGCTTAATGGTAGAAAAATGTTTTTCAAACATTTTGTGAAATGTTTATTTAGAACAATAAAAATTACCCTCACGTCTGTTTATTCAGGATAGGCAAGATCATCTAAAATATTTTGAAAGGTGATGTTTTTACATTAAAAGCTTTGGGAGTCTTTATTTCTGTTCACTTTATTTCTGTAGCCATAAGAAATCTCTCCCAATCATATCGTGGCCATTTTTTGCTAACTATGTAAGAAATATTTTGATTTGATAAATTTCTTGATAACCTTTCTTCAGTGTGTGTCAGGGAGTTGCAAGCCAATCTGGTAATCAGCTCTGGAATTATTTCTGAGGAACTCTGTGCTTACAGAGATCTGTTTGCACACAGAATCAGAGAGGCTAGGTCTCTTCTATCAGCAACAGTGAATTTGCCAGCATGTGTAATAAATTAACCTCGCAATGAAAGAAGGGCTTTTGCTCTAAAAATAACCCCAAACCTGAGCAACATTATTCCCAGTTCTTAAAAACTTTATGGTCTGCAGTATCATCCAAAAATGTGGCTGGGATGTCAACATCTGTTAAACAATTTGGTTTGTACTACAATGTGTGGGACAAAGGCCGTGTCCACCTCCCATGGGATTTTTACTAAGGGGCTGGGAAGAGATGTTATGAGCATTTTGCTTTGATGTTATGGTAGCTGGACCAGCAACCATTACAGGGCTCAGCCTTATAAAATATATATCTCTCATAGCAAAGGATGGAGCCGATTTCCAGAGGGCCTCTGAAAGCTGCACTGGGCTGATGCATGTGTGGCTCTTTTTGTGTGCAATCCAAATGTTAACTTCTCTTATGTAGTTCAGCTCCTTAAGGGCTTCATCTGAATAGGGTGTTTTGACATGTCTCTGAAAGGTTTATTGTAATCATCTTTAGAGTGAATTAAAACATGTTGATTAATAGGGTTACCATTAACTCTGAGGAGTGCTTAAAATGGATCTTGATTCATGGCCTCATTCATGGAAGGCTATTGCACAGTTTAGAACTTAGCATAATTCACTCAAGTTTGAGTGCTAATTTTTAGCCTGTTGTGTATCTCATATTATCTAGTATCCTTTTCCTGTAAATAAAGAAATTTTTGGCATCACTCCAGCAAAAAACTTACACAGGATTCTCTTCCTTCCAAATACAGTGCACATTCCTTAATATAACATGAGCTAGATTCTTAGTCTATTACCATATAGACAAAACTATCAATCTTCAATCATATAATTGACTAAACTCTACTCATGACTTTTGAAAGCTATAGGAAGAAAACATGACACAAGGAATAATCCTGAATCTTTCTTTCATTCCTCACAGACCCAGTTATTAAATACATGGTCTTGTAGAAATATAACTTATGATTTTTATGTTTAGCTCAACTTTTTTAAACATAGCTGTCTGCTGCCGTTTTCCCAGAGAGCAGTCAGAAAAGGGAAGGTAGATTCAGTGTCACTCATGTGCCCCCACTCTGAGCTGGCCTTTATTGATAGTGTTCTCTCTGCTTTTCCATTGTATCAGCCCTCAGTGTGTCAGCTGAGTATCAAACTGCTGAATTAATAGAAAAACTGTAGTAAAAAGATACTATCACAAAGGTGCTAAACACCTGCACACAAATTACCCTCAACACTAATCACTCGAGCTTTGTGAGAAACAGCACACTGAAATGTTTGTGAAATAACCTTACTGTGCCTTCAGCTTTTCTAAAATAGTCCCCAAAACATGCATAAACATCAGATGCTGGGAAACAGACCTCCCCTGCTAACTGTTTGGAGCTCTAATTAACGCCAATGTACACAGCTAGGGAATTTGAATGCCTGCTAGTATTATTTGTATTGTTTATAAATGCATGTTGTCAGATGTATATCGATAAACCTGTTTCTCGTAGCAGATTGAAAAGGGAGAAATGTTGATACTGTGACAGACGTGGAAGTTTTTGTTATTATGACTGTTAATTTGTTGCAATAAGCCAAGCAACAGGATTTCAGGGCAAATTCATCACTTTCAGCTATAAATGATGGTGTGTCAGCTTACAAACATCAGAACAGAGCTTATAGTCTCAAGATGATGGGGAATCCTTCAGCAGATTAATTATCTTTTCATAGATGCAATCCATGAACATTCAGAGTGATGCTCTTTGTCATGTCCTTGCCATTCCTTTTCCCTCTTGTGGAAGTGTGTACTTCACAAGATGTCAGAGACACCACCCTGGCGTGTCTGTAAGCACGTGGATGGGTGTCTAAAGGATGTATGAAGGATATTTAAGTCTCTCTGCCCAGGGCTTGGCCTTGGTGAGCAGGCAGAGCTCTCTTCCCTGTGTTATGCTAGTGACAGCGACTTTGCTTCTAGAGAATATGTGAGCCAAACACATCCAAGAGCCATGGATCTCCATGTATCTCCAATGCCAGCATGGCAGTCTGTCACCCTAGCTCTGTTTAGGGTTCATTTCGGATGTCCTGCAGGTTACAGGTGATTCTTTTTGTTTGGGCCCTCAGTTTCCACTCAGGGTTTGCCCACGTTTTGAACTCTTTGAAATTCTGTCTCTTGTCTCAGGAAGCTTGATCTTTAAACCAAGCAGTAAGTATAGCATGATACACAGTGAAACCCCCAAGGCCTGTAGTGGAAAGTGAGAAGGGTTTTTTATGTCCTTTCATATCTAGATCAGCTTTATGTTGACTATAACCACCTCTGTCTCCCAGAATCCCTAATTTGCATTATATATTTTTTCCTTCCCCTTCTCTTTTAATCCAAGTTTATACTTTACTCAAGGCTAATTTTCTGGCCTTATATTCTATGCAGAGTTGTGGCTAGATGTAGATTCCTACATTTTGGTATGTACTAGGGCTCTCCAGCTTCCTTAACCCAATGTACCATGACAAATCCAGCCCTTGTGCTGAGTTTCTTCAACGTTGCTAAGCTCAGATCTGATCACCTCATGGGTGGTTTAATGCAACCAGTGGTGCAGAAGGTTTTTGGTTATTAAAGCTAAGTCAAAGTAGTATGGAATGGGTTATTTAACATTGGTCTGGGATGGGCTGCCAGGTCTCACCTTGTTGTCCCAGGAGAGAGATCATCTCTCTTTTATTCTCTGCCTGAAGTAATGGCTGAAGGTGGTAAGCCAAGCCCAAGTGTGGTGTTTTCAGTCCTATTGCAGAACCCATGGGTATGTGAGGTGCCCAAAACTCCTGTGATGTATCATTGTCACTCTGTCAGTCGCCTGCAATGCTGATGTACGACCCCTGAGAATCAGCTCATGATGCTCAAACTCCTCCCCTTGTGCCTTGTCACTGACCAGCCAGCCCAGTAAAGGCTTTTGATCCCTGTCACTTTGGCTTGGGTTTAGAAGTTGAAAGCCTCTGCCCTCTATTGATTTATTTGTATCATAGCAGCAGGGATGAAATAAGGACCTGCTTTTCCATTTGCATTCCAGTTCTTGCAGCTCAGCAGGAGGTTGGTGGGGTGTGGACTACCTGCTCTCCATCCAGCTCCTCCCTGGAGTGGTCCTGCAGGGAATGTTCTCCTCAGAGTGCCTGATGGCAACAAGTCCCTGGCACGCTCAGTGAGTGATTTCTTTAACCATTCAAAGCTGATGTAAAGAGTTGTCAAAAGGAAATCATTCTGTCATGATTTTTATTGGTCCAGCACAACCACAGAGCTCCATCTCTGAAAGCCACCTAGTAGTGTTTGTGTACCTGCTTGCCCCTTGCTGGCACAGCTGTCCCCCAGAACACTTACGAAGGCAGAAGGCAGACCCTGAAACAACTAAACTAGATGGAAATAACAAGAGTTCTCCTCTCACACCTGAAAAATCCACACAGGGAAAAAAGGCTACTAATTTAGGTGTTGTGCATCTGCCAGAATTGGAGGTCAAACATGGATTTCTTCTCTCTTTTGAGGTCAGGCTAATATCTACTAAAAGATGATATTTCTTTGCTTTCTAGGTTGTGTAATGGATTGCATGAACCTGCTCTTATTCTTTGTACTTTGCATTATTGAGAGGTGATGAATTAGTAGGAATATCCCTGCAAAATCATTTATTTTGGTTGAGATTTTATACTGAGATATTGCTGTCAGCAAAATACATATTATTTTTTTTTATCTTGCTTTCAAGTGGTTGTACCAGCCCCCAACATTTTAAGGGACAACCTGTATTTGGCTGTTGCATAACAGGGCTTCCCTCTGAGATCTAAAATGATGCTCATGCTTTGCTTACAAACTAATCAGAACTGGAGCAGACAATGCTTAAAAATGACATTTATTATGACATTTTGCTAAACAGCAGATGTGTTTTTGCTCAAGCATGCAAATGTCAAGGAGCAGAGCACCTAGCAACCAGTTTGCAAAGATATTTTCAGCATGCAAAGAAGGTTCATAGAGCTTGTTGGCAGATGTACTTTCTTTAGTGCTCAAATACTGTCCCAGCTGCAGGCTTCCATAGGTAGGCTCTTCCTCACCTCTTTTTAATGAGTTATTCACCAAAGGAAATAATGTTGCAGCAGGATAGGTGTGCTCCAACCGGATGTTTTCTAGCTTCCCCAGATTTCTGAAACCACTCCAGAGACTTTTTATGCTGGAAGGGTGGCAGGCTAACCATCTTTCAATATTAAATCCTCATATCATAAGGCCTGATGGTCATCCTGTCCATTCTTCTCTCCAAAGGCAGCATTTTTGTCACCCCTGACAAGAATTTCTTTTGAAAAAACATCCTTTTTTGGAAATCCTGCCTTTTTTCTGACCATCCAGTTAAAAGTATCATTGTCCATTTAGACGAGGAAGACCTTTGGTTTTTCTTTTCTTCACAATTAACCTGAATTTTCCTTTGTCTAGACTAAAGCCTCACTATTCTGTCTTTTACCTACCATGAGTGTGGAGAACATGTAGCATTACAAGAGCTGTCCTCATGGTCTTGCTGCTCCAACAGCAACCACAGAGGCCTGAGGAGTGGCAGGATTAAGCACAGGGTACTGTTCTCTTCTGGAAGGATGGCTTGATCTCTTTGGGCTCACAGGATTTTCTGAGCCTTTAGTACCTTCCCTACTTAGTAAATTAGAGTAGATTTCTCCTCTGAGATCTCAATTTGAGTATTTCTCTCCTTGGGACAGTTTTTTTGTATTTTTGAATGCTTTTCCATCTTGTTCTTTTTTTGGACGATTCCTCTTTAGGCTGCACATTCATTTCATTCTCTCACAGGTCATGTCTTCTAGACTTCTGATCATTTTCCCATTGATCTATGCCTTTCTTACAGCATACTTATTGCACTGGCCATATGACATCAGCCCAACCTTCACCCATGATGATTATGTACCTTCTTCATGTCCCATTTATATCTTATTGATCTCATTAGCACACTGTTTTCTGGGAAGTGGCATAATCAGAATTTTTGGCTGTGATTTAAACAGGATTTGTGACTTCCTTTTGAAGATGCTTCCATTCTTATTAAACTAAATGGAGACAAAAGCACTCACTCTTTAAATTATTGTTTGAAATCTGTAACCATGGAGAATATTTATGCATCTCCCTTTGCATCTGAGACCCATTCTCATTCTTACTGAGGCTATTGTTAGTGAGCCCTGACAAAGCTTCAGTTATGCTGAAAATGACCTTTCCTTTTGGACTTGGCAACAGGGATCTTTTTTAGACACAAATTCCAGCCTGTTCCTGCAAGTTTGGAAGGGATGCTCTTGCCCAACTAGAAGGGCTCATGCTTCCCCACTCTGGTATCAAGTAACCGATGTGATCCCCATGTCCAACAATGAGTGTTTCTATGTGGCAGTGTATTGCAATGCATTTAATATTGTGGCTGAAATAGAAGGTAATCTATAAAAACTCACATCCTCTTAACATTTTTATATATTTTGTTGTGGGAAACAACACAGGGTCCACGCGTTTCTAGATGAGGGATTATTGTATATATAACAACACTTATATATCCAACTCCTCCTTAGTTTTCTAAGTTCCATTAAGTGTATACCTGTTAGACTTGTGTTGTAATGGACAGGAGCTTAAAAATGTCTTTTAGATATGCTACAATCAAGGAGGGCTAACACTGAAAGTCACACTTGCTCATGGACACTGACTAAATAGAGATTTAAAGGTGAAATTTAAGTGACTGCAAGATGCAAAGAGAGGTAAGTCTAAAAGAGTCCAAAGGAGCCCAAACACGCGTGTGGAACTGCTTCCCCTTTCTCCAGAGGAGCTCTGAGGCTCTTTGCAGGAGTATTGAGAAGCAACAGGTCAAGTGTGTGGTTCCCAGTGGTGCAATGATGGGAAGGACAGAGTGAGGCAGATAAACAGACAATAGCAAATGATCTCAGTTCTGGATGTTGTGGTGTGCTCTGTCTCGGTCACTGAGACTATGTGAGATGTGAGTCACTCTCATTCATCAACGCTGAGTGTTGTTCAGGACTGGGACAGTGTTCAGTATCTCCAGGACAGGCATTTCCCTGAATATCTGTTCTGCTTCTGAGAGGAATGCAGGGAGGTGGAAGCAGTTAGAGCCAGGTGTCCTTGTTCTATGTTTCTGCGTAATTTTTAGTGGATTGTTCCCTGTGCTGGTTTAAGGTGATATTTTTTGTTTAGAGTTGTGTACAGATTGTCCAGCTGTAAGTATGATGGAGTGGGTTGTTGTTTTTTTTTTTTTTTTTTTTTTTTTTTCTTTTTTTAAAAATGG
>JAWWMP010000528.1:0-10274 GCA_035047865.1 Dendrocincla tyrannina
GGAAGCCATTCCCTGTGTCCTGGCCCTCCATCCCTTGTCCCCAGTCCCTCTCCAGCTCTCCTGGAGCCCCTTCAGGCCCTGCCAGGGGCTCTCAGGTCTCCCTGGATCCTTCTCTTCTCCAGCTGAGCCCCCCAGCTCTCCCAGCCTGGCTCAGCCTAATTAAGGTGAGGATTCACAGTCAGGGTCCAGGAGCACTCTAGGCTGGGGCAACTGTTGCTTTCCAGCACTGATGGCCCAGAAGCCACTCAAAAACTGCTGAAATAGGGAAACAAGATTCAAGAATCACTGAAGATGTTCCTCATACCATTTGAGCAGACCTGGCAGCAGCACAGGCTGCAGCTTCTCAGCTCACATCTGGAGCATCCTCAGTGATGACTCAGTGTCTAATGAGTTTATTGCCCTGGTTTGTATCATTCCTAAGGTTAATCCCTTTTAATTCTGGAGTGTTTATTAAAGGCAAACCCTCCTGCTTTTGCAAAGCTGCTTTAAATGGTGCCCTTTGAGGAACAGTGAAGTGGGGAAGGCTGAAAAGCACCGCTGCCAAACTGGAGAGCTGCTCATAACCCCAGGGCAGCTGTGCTGTGCTGGGCTGGAGCAAAACCCTGCAGTGCTGGGGTTCTTATGCATTATGCAGGGTTTAGGTCTTTAAAGAAGTTAAGGGAAAGTCCCAGCTGAGGTGCTGGTTGCCTCAGAGTCTCTGTGGAATAGAGCTGCTTTTTGATTCTCTCTGTAATTCATTGCTGTGGACACGCTCTGCTGCCTTCGAGTTTTAATCTGTCATCCACCTGTGGGGATTTGCTGCAAAGTTAGAAAACACTTTGCTTTATATTTGCATTAATCAGAACTGGGATTTGATCAGAAGACAGTGCCCAAAACGTGAGACCAGCAGTTAATTTTTTTTAAAGTAAACAGGTGTAAAGGCAGAAAGGAAGTTTGTGAATATAAAGAACAGAAATCCCCCAATCCCACTTGTTCTGGACTGGAAATAATTCTCTCCTGGCAGCTGGGGTGTATCTGGCCTGGGAGGCTTCTGGTTGTGGATGTGTCAGTTGTACCAAGCACAAAACCTCTCACCAAAAATCTAAAATGGACATTGTTTTGTGCTTTTTTTCTTTTTTAACCCATTTTTGCCATCTAAAGTCAGAGTGATGCCTTCCAAGGGGAGCAGGAGATTGGTCATGCACTTTAATAAAAGCCAATCAAGGTGATAAACGTGGTCCTGTTTCACACCCAGAAGTGTGTTGGGTTCTTCCCTGGCCAAACCAGGCTCCTGGTCAGGAGGGCTCTGAAAGGACATGAGGACAGAGAGCTAAGAAGGAGAAGAGGCTTCTGAGGGTTGTGGGGAGTAAAAGGTTTAGGTTTAAAAAAAACCCAAACCCGCTGATTTTGTTCTTTTGGTGAGAACACTGAGCCAGCACAGAGTTCAGAGCTGGTGAGGGCACTTGTTGCAGGGAGCAGCTTTGGGAAGGGGTTTGCTCCAAGCTGCCTGTGTTTTGGTAAATAAATGTGGCCAGCCCGAGGTGTCAGCCCTGGCACAGCAGTGGCGTGGCTGGCACTGCCCACTGCCCAGAGCAGGGACTGGCGGCACTGGAGTGTCCTGGGAATGCACACCCGGCTCCACAGGGATGGAAACTGAGCTCTGCCCACCAGGGACCCCAAACAACCGAGTGACTGGGAGTGCTGGGGGGGTTCAGAGCAGCTCCAATACTCAGCACTCCTCCTTCCTGCTGCTGCACCAGGTCTGTGTCAGAACTGAAATCTCCCTCCCCAAAGCAGCACAAACCCCTCGGAGTGGCCCTTCTGTCCCAGCTTGCTGGGTCAGCTATTTTGAATATTATATTTGGGAAGCTGCTTTGGGATGTGGTCGTGGATTGTCTCTCCGTTCAGGGCATGTGGGTAGAGAGCACCTGCCCATGTGCCATCACCCAGGCACTGAAAAAGGGGTATCTTGACTCAATTTCCATCCCCATTGGCATTTGCTCTGGGGCGAGGCTGTCCCTGGGAGAAATTGTCCCCAGTGCCTGTGAGCCCTGTCACACTCCCTGGCTGTGTGAGAGAGAGAGTGCAGGGGATGTTTTCCATTTAACTGTGTTATTTCTGGCTCTGCTGCTTTTTCTGTAATCACTGTGGAAACTGTTGTGCTTGGGGGTTCATCAAGGAAACGCTGCAAGTTCTTCTAGGGAGAAATATATTAAGCAAGTGGCTGTGATACTGGTTTCATAAGGGCTCACTTTAATTGGGAACAGTGTTTTCAGGAGGTTTTTACTGGCTGGGTTTCTGATGAAGGTGAGAAACAGCTGAAGTGAAATGGCAGAGAAGAGCTCCCAGTAGGGTGGGAAAGGGGTGCTTTGGGGTTGGGACTCTGGGGGTGCTTTGGGGTTGGGACTCTGGTGCTGCTTTGTATGAAGGGGTTGCAGGGAAAACACAATGAAAGCAGTCGGATTTTATTCTGAAGAGGAAAAAGGTTTGAAGATGGAGAGGATGGACTGGGCTCTGTCTTAGGGTGGTGTGAGAAGCTAGAGATGGATGTGATTTGTGGTGATAGGGGTTCATTAGATCCAGTAATGGGTGTCCTGCTGTGCCATGGCCTCAAATGGCTCTGTTAGAGTGGCTGTGGCTCTGCTGTGGATGAGGCTGGATTTGGGATGATGAGGTGCCGTGGTGGGAGCATCTCCTGCACACACAGGGGGATGGCTGTGGGAGAAGGGACAGTTCTGGACCCGCCATGGATGCTGGAGGAGCCAACTCCAGCCAGGGCTTTGCTCTCAGGGTGCACCCTGGCTCCTGGGGCTCGTGGGGGGTGAGGCACATCTGATGTGCCTGCAGGGTCTGGGGAGGAAAGCAAAGGGCCTGTGCTGGCAGGTGGCTAGCACTTCCGTGCCATGCAGCCTGTGGAGCCAAGGCTGCTGCTGTCCATGTGACAGTGGTGACAACATTCCTCCTCCTGCTCTCCACCCGTGCTGGGCTGACCCATTGCACAGGGATATCCAGGGGCTGTGCTTGTCCAAGTGCCACGGTATTCCTGACAAACACCATGACATTTCTACATGGATAGAGTAGGACACTGTTCATAAATTGGGAAGAGACTTCCAGAGAATGATTAAAACTAATTTTGTAGGTGCAGCACAAAGCAGAGAAGTCCTGAGCACTTGGTTTTGTGCAAACCTTATTAACCCTCACTAAATTACAGTTTGAGCTGTTAGATTTCCCCAATTCCTCCTTGAATGTAGAAATAAACCTAGTATTTCTCCTTTGTTTATGCTTCACATGCTGGGGAGTCATTATTCCTTATGAAGGAGCTGATCTGACCCAGTCCAGAGATTGGATTGTGCTGCTGGTGGGAGCACAAGGACCTGACACAGAATCACAGACTGGCTCAGGTTGGAAAGGTGATCTGGTCCAACCTTGCTGCTCAAGCGGGGCCATCCCAAAGCACACTTCCCAGCCTGGATCCCCCCAGTGCCCCCGATCAGCAGCCTGAGCCCGGAGGATGCCTCGAGCTCTGCAGCTCAGCATCACCCGTGGGCTCAGCCTTTCTTTCCCAGCATGTTCACTGTCGTTAAACACTTATTTATAATCAGACTGTCAGCATCACTTACTAGAAACTGCACTTCCTGCAAACACTGCCTGCATGGTCCCACAGGCAGGCAGCACTGGGAGAAGATAGTGAGTAGAAAGGGTTACATGGGCTGGGTTTGCTTTCATGTGTGTGTTTTATTTGTGGTACTTAAGAGGGCTCTTTTTCATCAGCATTTGTGGAGAGGCACACACAGGAAAGAGGAAAGGAGGTTTGGTCTCTGCTATACATATTTGATGTTTTGCATTTTAATAATTACCTTAACAAGTTACTCCAACTGGCCTCTCACTTTATTTGGGGATCTCTGGGGGCACTCTGTTTGCTTAACACTCCTGAAGTCATTACAGCACTCACCGAGTGATTTATTGCTATTGATTTCTGTGGCACCCAGAGCAAGAGCCATGGCAGGGGGGGCAGGAATTATGGTTCTTTCAGGACCACTCCTCCCACCGTTGAAATAGAGACTCCCCTGATTACCAGGAGAGTGTGCACAGGGAGATGGACAGATTCCTACAATTTGATGACCTCAGCAATTAATTATTTATTGAGCTTTTAATTTTGCATCCATCATTCTCGCTCTGCCTGCCCTGACTTTCAGAGGAGCTGCACGGGGAGGTAAAGCATGGACAGATACCTTTGGAGGGGGAGGTTTGCAGCTCTGTTTGGAGCAGCTGGGCTGTGCCTGGGTTAACCCCTGAGGCTCCAGGACAAGCTGTCACCTCCCTGGGCACTTCAGGTCTTCAGAGCCCTCAGCTTTCAGCCCAAAGAGCTGCTCCCCAGTGCTCTGAGCTGGAGGGCAGAGGATGCTGTTCATCCATCCTGGCCTTGGAGCTGGTGAGATTATGAGCCTCTTTCTCCTCAGGCTGTGGACAGAGATGAGTTGCAATTTTTCATCTTAACATCTCATATCATTTGTAGCTCAGCAGGAAAACTCTGCTTTCCTTGGGTCTTGTGCTCCAGGGCTTCCTGCTGATCCCTGCAGGGAGCAGGGCAGTTTTCCTAAAAGCAAAAGCAGCTGAGGATGTTTTGTCTTGCTTTTTGTCTGTTCTTCCCTGGGTTTTTTTTGAAGGTTCAAGGGTGGCCTGGTAGCAGGGCACTCATGTTTTGTATTATCTGGTGCTGTCGAGCATCAGTTTTCATGGATGGGACTGTTTTCCTTCCTTGGCTATGTCATTTTGCTCATGGATTCAGGGTCGCTGTATCTGTGCCCCAGAAGGAGAGATCTTACGAGACACTCCTGGGATTTTCTTCTTCCCTTACAGCCACTCATGGCACCTCTGCACACCTGATCATTTCCAGAACCTCTGGGATAGATGGAATTGTGTGCAAGCCCCAGAGCTGCTCAGCCTCCTACACTTGTGCTTGTAGGTCCTGGCTGTGATAGAAGTCACAAGAGAAAAGTGCAGGACAGGAGAAGAGCTGATTTTGTGCTCCCCTCTTGCCCCCAGGTGACACTGCAGGATGTGGGCACGGTGGGAGCAGCAGTGGGGGCTGAGCAGCCCCAGAGCCTCTGCACCCACTGAAAGCATCAGGTACCTCTGTCCCTCCAGCACCCAGTGCCTCCCACTGCTCTACTGGGAGCAAGGAGGGTCAGTCATTGTTTTAGGGCAAAAACCCCTCAAATCTTTAAGGATTCTCCATTAGGTGGCCACATCCTCCCACGAGGTTGGGACTGTTCTTGAAAGATCTCTGACATGGGAAATGAGATGGTGAATAAGGAGCTTTTTGTAGTGAAAGGGTTTTTCTCCCAGGCTGGGCAGGTGAACTGTGGAGTCCAGTTCCTCTGTCCTCTGCTCCTAAAGAGGAAAGCTGGGAGAGCTGGGGAGGTTCACCGGGAGAAGAGAAGGCTCCAGGGAGACCTGAGAGCCCCTTCCAGTGCTTAAAGGGGCTCTAGGACAGCTGGAGAGGGACTGGGGGACAAGGGATGGAATGATAGCACAAGGGGGAATGGCTTCCCAGTGCCAGAGGGCAGGGACAGATGGTATGCTGGGAAGGAATTGTTGGCTGTGAAGGTGGGCAGGCCCTGGCCCAGGTTGGGCAGTGAAGCTGTGGCTGCCCCTGGATCCCTGGAAGTGTCCCAGGCCAGGTTGGAGCAACATGGGCTGGTGGAAGGTGTCCCTGCCCATGGCAGGGCATGGAATGAGATGGGCTTTGAGGTCCCTTCCCACCCAGACCATTCCATGATTTTGTGATGCTGCTGCACCCCAAGGAGTCCAAGCAGAAAAGCACAATCCACACCCTGGGCCCATCCCTCGGTCACCTCAGGCTGGTTCAGATCCGGTGCCAGTGCCAGGAACAGCCCAGGGCTGCAACATCCCATCCCATCCCAAACCTCTCACCTCGCACTTGCTTTTCCTCTTGCAGAGCTCCAGTGTTTTATTGATGGACTGGGCTCATTTGCTCCAAAAGATCCACTTCTGAGCCTGTTCCGTTTGGTGCTGCGGGAAGAGCTGCTGGGAATGGCCACAATCAAATTTTAATTAAATGCCAGGCAAGAATCTGCAGCGAGTAAATTGCGGTACCTGCAGTTTGCTGTTGACATCTGTTCCCAGACCCAGAGGGCCATTAGTGACTTTGAGAACCAGGAGAAAAACACAGGTCCACTTACCTTGGTTTTCATTCTTTCAGAGCAGGGCAGACCTATTATGTTGAATATTTTATAGCAGTGCATTGTTGCCATCCTTCCTGTGAGTCATTTTTCCACAAGAACCCCGTGCTCGCCGTGTTATTTAACCCCTTTGGAGGGTTTCGAGGTGGAGTGTAAATCTTCTGCAGAAATGGGCTTTCATGTGCTGAGTCTGTGCCACTGCATTGCTGCACAGAGCAAGAGCTGCCTTAATATTCACCATCTGCCCACCCAGGGAGGGCTCGATGTGCCCTTAGGGTGGCACAGACACCCCACAATCTCTTGGAGGCTCAGGTTGGAGGCTCTGCCACAGGCTCTGCTCTTGTGTTGTTTTTCCCCATGGCTGAGTCCACTGGAGCCCAAAACTGAGATGATTCTGTGAAACTCTTCAGCCTGGAAAGGGGTCTGTCCAACCCAATGGTCCAGCCTTGAGATGCTTCAAGTGCTGGGATGAGCCGTGTTGGAGAGATTTCCTAACATTCCTTCCACTCTCCCCTTTCCCTGTTTCCCTCATCCCACCCAGGTGCATGTACCTTTGGGCTCTCACTTTTCATCTGCTTTCCCCCCTAAAACATCTCCAGTGGCTTTGCTAAATGATGTCTCGAGATCTTTGCAGATTTTAGTGTCAGAAAATGACTCACTAATTGTTTTGGGGCACTGCTTGTGTTTTCACACCGTGTCTGACAAAGAACCTGGACCTGGGCACAATTGGATGTTGTTTTACTGATCTTCAGCAGAGCTCCTGCCATGCAGCCTCATAGGTTTGGGGACAAAAATATACACAAGGTTCATTTAAATAACTGTAGTGGAAACTTTCTATGGAAAGAAGATACCCCAAAAAGCCCCTGAAAGAACAAAGTAAATTGCCTTACAGAATTACTTCCTTTTGCTGCATTGTTTTCCGTTTGCATCAGCCCTTTGTCTCCTCTGGGCTGTGCAGTTGTGGTTCTCCGGTGTGTCATCCAGCAAAAGTGCAGCACAACCTCTGTGCCCACAGGAGAATTGCTGCTTTTTTTCTCTCTCAGAAGGCAAAAAAGAAGAAACCCAACCCAGCTGCACTTTGTACAAATGGAGAGTGTGACATGAGTGGCGCTTAAAAATTAGAGTTAGTTTGGATGTTGTGCTCAGGGTTACACCTTTGTGTTGTCCTCCAGGTGAGAAGGTCGGAGAAAGTGAAAATGGGATAGAAATTGCCAATATTTTGGAGTTTCTGGGCCAGTGAGATGAAAAAACCTGGGATGTTTCAGCCCATGCCATGGGCAGATGTGCTGCTGCTGGCCAGGCTGGGGGAGGGACAGAGCTTTGGTAGGGTGGCTTTGTCACAGAATCCCAGCATGGTTTGGGTGGGAAGGGACCTCAAAGACCATCTCATTCCACCCCCAGCCATGGGCAGGAACACCTTCCACTAACCCAGGTTGCTTCAAGCCCCATCCAAGCTGACCATGGACACTCCCAGGGATCCAGGGGCAGCCACAGCTTCTCTGCCCAACCTGGGCCAGGCCCTGCCCACCCTCCCAGCCAACAATTCCTTCCCAACATACCATCCATCCCTGCCCTCTGGCACTGGGAAGCCATTCCCTGTGTCCTGTCCCTCCATCCCTTGTCCCCAGTCCCTCTCCAGCTCTCCTGGAGCCCCTTTAGGCCCTGCAAGGGGCTCTCTGGTGTCCCTGGAGCCTTCTCTTCTCCAGGTGAGCCCCCCCAGCTCTCCCAGCCTCTCCCTATGCAGAGGGGCTCCAGCCCTCTAACCAGCTTAGTGGTCTCCTCTGGACTCACTCCAACAGATCATCACCTTGTGTTTATCAAGCTGTTAAAGAAGGTCCTGGTTTCTGCTTTGGACCTCAGGGTGACTGCACAGCCCATTGCAGGGGGTGTCATCTCTGCCCTTGCTGCTGGTGGGGTGGGGAGGGTGGTGTGAGCTGTCTGGCTGCTCCCTCTTAGAAGGAACCTGGATATTTGTATTTTGGAAAGTGAAATTTTTCATTTTTCACTACTGGGAAGATTAAGCAAAGATTTTTATCTTGATGAGTCTTTAGTACAAATGTTTGGTCACATTTTTTTGCAGAACTCGCTGCCTATGTGACGTTTTCTGCTCAGAGATGGAGACCAGTGGCCAATGTTGTGCAGAGACATTCTGGGGGTTTTAACACTCCTTTCTCTAAGTAATTGCATCCTAAACTGCTGGCTCAGTCTCACTTCACGGCCTCACTTCACTTCCTTTAGTTCAGCCAAGTCCTTTTACTCTGCAGAAGTGTCAAAAAAACCTAAAGTGGCTCACACACCCCAGGCCTGTGACTCTCTTTGCTCCTCTTGACGATTTCTAAAGGAAAAGGTCATGTTGAACAACTTCCAAGCCACCACTCTTAAGTAAAATAAGCCCAAGAAGCACCAGAAATGTGCCACGTGAATAATCTTTCTGTCATTCCTGGTACTGTGGGGAAGATCAATGAGCAGGAACTGCCACACACACTGTCAGGATTGGCAGCAGATTTCTTTTTGAGAACATTGTGTTTGTCATGTGTCCTCAGAGCTTGGGAGGGGGGGGCTGTAGGTCTCCTGGGGGTCTTTATGTCAAGACATCAGCAGAGTTGTGGTGCTGTAGCTCTGGCTGCATCATCCGGGCAGGAGAAGTTTGATGGATCCCTGCCAGGCTGGAGAGGCTGGAGCTGCCTGGAGGAGCCACATCAGAGAATCACAAGATGGGTTAGGTTGGAAGGGACCTTCAAGATCATCCAGTCCCACCCCCTGCCGTGGGCAGGAACACATTCCACTAGCCCAGGTTGCTCCAAGCCCCGTCCAACCTGACCTTGGACACTTCCAGGGAAGGGACAGCCACAAATTCTTCTCTCCTACAGGCAGGTGACTAATGGACTTGTATCCCACCACTTCATCCCACTTTGTTACTTGGCTTGAACTTGCAATATCCTGCTGAGCAAAAGCCCAGAAGATGAGAAAGACAAGACTTTCTGCTCTCCTCCTGCAAAAGGCGCCTGGAAGTTCATAGTTTAAATGATAGTGAGTGACCTTATGAGTTTAAGAAGCCTGCTTAGGTTTGAGGTGTATATTGGAGGAGAATCCAGGGAAATTTCCCCCTCAGCTGCTAAGCACTGGTTTCAGAGCACCACAGACTGCTGGGTTTGTTTTTGCTTTTCATACTGGTTTGTGGCTTGCAGCATCTTCAGCTTGAAGTGCATCTCATTGACCTCAGTCCACAGCTTCAGGCTCCTGCATGGCTCCTTGCTTCCTGCCTGGAAAACAAATGGTGCTGCTGCTTTGGAAGAGGTGCATGGGCAATAAAGAACCAGCTTGGGGAGATTGTCAGAGTTTCTCCAGAACAGATTTGAGCTCAGCTGGGCTGGTTTCACCCAAAAGCACCAGCTCTCTGTGGGTGAGCAGAGTTAGCCCAGCCCTGCAGTGTGGTCAGTCCAGCATTACATGAGCTTTGGTTTAATTCCCTGGAAGATGACAAGAAAGTCCTAGTTAGGCATGATCTTAATCTTGACAGTGATGTTAATTAATCCTGATTCATTGTTGTAAGACTATGAGGCCAGGCAGGAAATGAGCAAAAAGCATTACTGAGAAAAAAAAAATCTCTGATTTCACACTTGAGGGTGTGGGGAGCAAAGCTTTGAAGATGCTGTTCTTGCTGCAGAGTAATATATTCACTTTTTTTTCTGGTTTTGGCTCATGGAGTGCTCTTTTCCCTCACCCTTAGAAGCATCAGATGCAATTAAGCTCAGAAGCAATGGCCCTTTCCAGCTCTTTCCTGTCAGCAGGGTGAAATAGCACAGAAATGGTGGAATTTTATTTTTTTTTGTCTGAGTGGGTGAATATCCACTATGGAAACTCAGTTCCTCAGTGCTGCTGCCTCCTGAGAAGCCCAGCTTTGCTGGGACCTGTTCTCAGCTGCTCAGTCAGGACCCTGCATGGCTTCACTTGCTCATTTATTGCACAGGATCCCAGGAGATGCTGAGCTGGAAGGGACCCCCAAGGATCACCCAACCCTCAGCCCTGCCCAGGCCCAGCCCCAAGAGTCCCCCCCTGTGCCCCAGAGCATCATCCAACCCCTCCTGC
>JAWWMP010000529.1:0-10261 GCA_035047865.1 Dendrocincla tyrannina
GGTGCTCCTGCTATTGCTGACAGGCTCTCTGGGAATGGCAGTTCCAGCTGCAGAGTCAGGCCCAGCCCTTGGGGCTCTCCTGTGCAGGTGTGAGCACAGCAAGGAGGTGTCCCAGCTCCCTCTGCCCTCTGCAGCTCTGGGAGGCTGGGAATGAGGACATTCTCCCTGAGTTTTGGAAAGTGGGGAACTTTTTTCTCTGGCACAGATCCCTCTGCTCTTAGCAGTGTGTGCTGGCTTTGCAGGAGTTACACAGGAGTGTAACTGCTCTGGGTCTCAGAAAGGTGCAAGCCCGGGGCATCTGGGAACAGGACAGAGGGTCAGAGTAGCTCCCCTCCCTCTGCACTGAGCCTCAGACAATCCTCCTGCCTCACAGAGATCTCTGTTCTCCCTGAGTGCAGCAGAATATCTCATTCTGCCTTCTGCCATCCCTGTTCCTTCCTTCTGGCAGTGCTGTTGTTGTCAAGCTCCTCTTCCTTAGCAGCAGGGTTTACCCTTCTGATTCTCTCCCTGGTCCCACAGGTGCTGTAGTGAGCGAGTGGCTGTGAGGAGCTGGGGTCTGCTGGGGTTAAACTACAACACTGACCCCTTCTTTACACCAGGTACATTTCCCATCTTTAAAAACCCACAAGACTCCAAACTCGTACAAGGCAGGACTTGAATGCGCTTTAGAGTTTTAACACTCACCACTCAGTCCTTCCTTACTCCAGAGCTCCAGAGTGAAAACCCTCACTGAGGGCAACCGGGATGTGTGGAGATCAGAATAGCTGGAAGGGACAAGTGACCTCTTGTGACAGAATCATGGTTTGGCCTGGGTTGGAAGGGACCTTAAAGAACATCTAGTTTCAATTCCCTTGCCTTGGGTAGGGATACATTCCCCTAGTCCAGGTTGCTCCAAGGTATGTCCAACCTGGCCTTGAACACTGACAGGGATGGGACAGCCACAGCTTTGCTGGGCAACTTGTGCCAAGGTCTCACCACCACTGCAGGGAAGAATTTGTTTTGTATCCCATCAGGTATTCCACGTTCCATCTGGGGTTTCAAATTTTTAAAGAAATTTTTGACTCTGGGCTCTCACCTTCATTCAATGGGTTTATTGGCACAGATCAAACACAATGCCTGGTAGCTTGAGCTGGAGCCTTAGGAGAGGGACCTGAACAAAGAAATCCCTGGGCAACTAAACCCTTACGATCTGAACTCCACGTCCTGCACACGACAGTCCAGAACAATAGAGATACCAGCAACTGAGCTCTTGTCCCTCTGCAATGGCTTTGCTGTTTTGTTACCAAGTGATTGCCACGGGGTCACTTTCACACACCTAAGGTGGGTTTTGGTGGGGTTTTGGTGGATTCTGCAGTCCCTGTTGTGATATGGTTGTTACAGTTCACAGACTATGATCTCTGGTCTGTCCATTCCAGACGTTAATTTTTAAGTAACATTTAAGCTGCAGCTTTGTCCATTCAATTATTAATATTCAGCTTCTCAGATCCAAGTTTCACTATGATTCACCTTTGACTTCCATGACAAAGCCATAAAATTCTGACAAACTTCAATAATGAGCATAATAATTCCAGCCACTTCTGTCTACTCTCAAAGAACACCAACTTTTCCACTCCTCTTGTGGTCACTGCACTGCCACACAGCAGGACAGACACCGAGCAGCCAAAGAGCTGAGAGGGAACACAAGGGCACAGGAGGAGAGTGTGGAAGTGGAAAGAGCAGCTCTGAAAAGCTGGGGCTCTCTGGAAGCGCTGCTGTCCTGGGACTCTTTCTCTCCCCCTCTGCACAGAGCCTCTCACCCTTCCAGGTTCACATGAGGTTTCAAAGGCAGGATTTTTGACAAACCAGATGCTGCGGGATCTTTTATTTTGCTAAAGTGCACAGAGAGGTCTCACTTACACACTCTGTGGGTAAAACTTAACACATAAAGAAGGAATTAGACATGAGATAAATACTCAAGTCTCATCTTCATCAAAATTAAAAAGCAATACACACACACACACACACACACACAAAACCAAGCAGAAAAATTTCAGAAGGCAGACTGGGCCTCTAATTGATGCCAAAATAGCACGGAAAAACTGCTCAAAGACAGAATTTTATCTTTAAACAGCAAAGGTGTTTCTTGGATAAAACATTGGAGAGGCCCCGATTCACATCAGGCAAAGAAGCTCTGAAGTTCCAGTGTAAAGTTAGGGGTTTTATAGTTTTTTGGGGAGGGTTACAACATTTTATATACTTTAGTTCCAGGTATCTAATCACAATATTCATGGTAGGTGGGGTTTGGACAGAGCCTGGGGTGAAGCCATCTTTTGTGGAGGTTTTCTGTGGTCATTCCTGTTTCTTCGTCCTTAAAGCTGTCTTCCTCGGTTGAACTTTTTACCTTTTCTCTACATGTCCGGGCTTGCAAAGAAAACCTCCTGATTCATCCTAACTCTGGGCCTACTTATCTCTTTGGATGCCCACTCTCCATGTTATGTCTCTTGTAACACAATGGGAGGCATTCCTTTGGTCAGCAAATCTTTAGAAACTTGTTTTCCTAGTTTAAAAACAGCATATCTCTTAGGGCAAAGTACTGAGTCATCTTCTAAATTAGCTTTTTTCCCTTGCCCTGTTTCATAATGAGTCCCAACTAAGAGCTGTGGCAGGGGAATCCGGCTCCTCTACTGTCCCATGGCCTCCCAGGGTCTGGAGGGGATTGAGAAATCCCCATGTGATCAGGAGTAAAGAGATGTAGCAACCCGAGATTGAGTGGTCATAGAAAAGCCTTTAATTACTGGTGTCCAGGGTATTTAAGCCCTTCAGAGGAGGTTTGGGAGGTAGGATGTGATAGGGTAAGGGTTCAGGGGGCGTGGTGTGGGTTTGGGAGCACAGGGGCCAATAAGGGAGCAGGAGGACCAGTGGGAACCCAGGAATAGGGAATGACAGATGATGCATCCAATAAAGGCGGGAAAGGGGCGGGGCTGGATACCCGGGAAAAAGGAACAGTCTCTTCACATGTGTGCAGGGGGTTTCTAGGGGTTGCAATCTAAAGAGGGGAAAATCCATATATAAAAGATGCAGTTAATGCTGAATTATAAAGTCGCTGGTCCTTTGGAAGTTGTCACAGTGGTGGTCTTTTCTCCAAGGGCTTCTTTTTCTACAATGTATAGTCTGGATAATTCTCTGTTTCGCATGTACTGTGGTAGAAGTCTTTCCCTACACCAACGTATGCTATGGAGAAGGAAACAAAGAGTTTTTGACTTCTGAAAAGCATCCAGTCGTCGTTCACAACAAGGCATTGCTGAGCTCCTGGTTCCTCAGGCTGTAGATGAAGGGGTTCAGTGCTGGAGGCACCACCGAGTATAGAACTGACAAGGCCAGATCCAGGGATGGGAAGGAGATGGAGGGGGCTTCAGGTAGGCAAATGTGCCAGTGCTGAGGAACAGGGAGACCATGGCCAGGTGAGGGAGGCACGTGCAGAAGGCTTTGAGCTGACCCTGCTCAGAGGGGATCCTCAGCACTGCCCTGAAGATCTGCAAGTAGGATGTAATAAACTGCCCACGCCAATATGCAGTTTATTAATTTTTATTGATTAATGAGCAAAAGCAGCGCTGGGCAACAGGCGGGAGCCTCCAGCTCCACAAAAGCGGTGGCGTGCAAGTAACAGGTTTCAGCCCGCTTTTCTACCCCTTGTCCCTCTGCAGGTCCTCCAGTCACAATCCGTTTCGTTCCCTCTTTCCTTTGAATCCTCCACCTGCAGTCCATTCTGTTCCCGCCTCGGGCTTCGTCCTTGTTAGAGTTTCAAAACCTAAGTGGGAATTCTTTCCAAAAAGTTTGGAGCCAACACCTTGGTGTGGTGGGGATGGCTAACAGAGGATACAAAGGATGCACATATCTTGATGTTATCTGCCTTAAGCACAGCCTTTTGTCCTGATTTCCCCTCAGTCTGGGTGGGGAAAGACTGACTGCAGTTGGGGGAAGGGACTGGTTTTTCTGGTTTTCTGCGCAAGGCAGGAGCTCAGCTCTCGGCGGGGTAGGAGGACGGGAGACACTCACTCCAATCCCAGCATCACTGGATACTGGATGGTGTTCCTTTTTTCCCTTCTTCAACTCGACTGTTTTCATCCATGAGCGATCATAACCATCACAAGGATTGCCGTGAGGAGAAGAGGTGGGAGAAAGCTCCGGTTTCCCTGCCCCTGCAGAGACAGGATTGTTGCTGCTTTGCTTTCCATTTTTCTCATGGGAACTAACCTGGGCACTGCCTGCCACCTCGCCTGAGGGGAGAGCCCAGCCGGTCGGGCACGACATCGCCACCTGCTGTCTGTAAATATAACTGCAACCCCTGGGAGAGAGCGAGTGGCCAGCGGCGGAGGTGCCACAGTGCCACCTGCTGTCCGCAGATATAATCTCATTTCCCCTTTTTGGGGGGTAGCCAAGAGGACCTTTTTGACTGTTTTGCCTTGTCATTTGGGGGTGGAGTGGTTTGTTGCAGACTGTTGTTGTTTTGACTCTTTTCTGGAGAGATATATATATACATATATATATATGTATGTTGTGGTCAAGAACTGTTATCTTTTTCTTTATATATATTTTTCCTAATTAAAGTTCTGTTTTTCTAAATTTAGAGGAGAAGGATTATTTCTTGGCCAACATAGATATCTTAGTTCTCTCTTGATCTAAGACAGTCCTGTTGCTAGGGGGTTGGTTTTTCTTCCTCTTCTTGGTGGTTTCTGAGAGTGCTGAGTCACGGTCCTATTCTTACTGCACCGTTACACCATTGCCTCCCCCACACAGCTCCTTCTATACTTCTTTTTATTGTTACAATCTAGAACTTATAGCTCATATAACACTGATACTATTATGATTTAATATTTAACAATTCAAATTAGTAAAATAGGGTAAAGCTTTTAGTTAACATAACATTTAACAACCTCTCAAGAGAACTTTAGCAAACTTTTACAGGGTTCAAAATAGATTGCAGTCAGCTCAAAGGACATTTTACAACTCTGCATTTTAAGTGGAATGGGGTAACTACATATTATTATCGTTATTCAACAAAATTGTCTATTATAGCTTATCACAAGGAGAAAACAATGAAAAAACCCAGCCAAATGCTGCACAGACAAGAAGCAAAAGGAGCCCAAGTTCCTTGAGGTAGGATTTGGAGCAGGAGAGCTTGAGGATGTGGGGGATTTCACAGAAGAACTGGCCCAGGGCATTGCCCTGGCACAGGGGCAGGGGAAATGTATTGGCTGTGTGCAGGAAACCATACAGAAAGCCACTGGCCCAGGCAGCTGCTGCCATGTCGGTACAAGCTCTGCTGCCCGGGAGGGTCCTGTAGTGCAGGGGTTTGCAGATGGCAATGTAGTGGTTGTAACATATAATGGTGAGGAGGGAAAAGTCTGCACCAACAAATAACAAAAATAAAAAGAGCTGTGCAGCACATCCTGTGTAGGAGATGGTTCTGGTGCTCCAGAGGGAATTGTGCATGGCTTTGGGCACAGTGGTGAAGATGGAGCCCAGGTCTGTGAGGGACAAGTTGAGCAGGAAGAAGTGCATGGGGGTGTGCAGGTGGTGATTGCAGGCTACGGCGCTGATGATGAGTCTGTTGCCCAGGAGGGCAGCCAGGGAGGTGCCCAGGAAGAGCCAGAAGTGCAGGAGCTGCAGCTCCCACATGCCTGCGAATGCCAGGAGGAGGAACTGGGAGATGGAGCTGCTGTTGGACATTTGCTTCCTTTGGGCATTGTGCACTGTCCAAGGACGAAAAGACAATGATAATTAGGACAGATCTCTCAGGTCAAAACCAGCCAATATGGCATAGAATTCCCTGCCCACTCCCCCAATCTCACATGCATTCTCTCTCTTTTTGTGGGCTGACTGCTGCTCTGGGGAGTTAATTCCACTCTACTATAGTGGACACATGGAAGCTGCTCGTGAAAGCTCCGATATTCACAAGGGATGTCGGGTGTAAGAAAATTTCACTATCTGCTCTCGTGGCTGAAGATTCTGGGCTGCAGAAGAGATGCTGAGCTGAACTTTATAAAGATTTTGTCTGAGCTTTTTGTTCTGGTTGTTTCCTGGTTCTTTTTCTACTGTCATATATACCAAGTGGTATTTTTAAGTGTAGAAATTCTAATCTTCTGTGAATGAAATTGTGAGTATCCTGAGGATGGGACAGATAATATTGGTTAGCTCTCAGTGTTTTATTTCATAGTCAGGACAGATAGATATTGTGTCCACTACTCTGCTTCCCATCTGCTCTGCACTTCCACTTGTGGTGCCTTAGAGCTGATTGCAAAGAAAATTATCTGGGCAGGCTCTGTCGGCAATGTCAGAGTCTGCCATGAGGAGGCTGGAAAAGGACACTGATGTTGCCTGTAGGGCACAGCGTGGTGATTTCTTCTATTGCCTGTATTATTCAGTTCTAAGACTAAAAGGTTTGGAGTTTCAGTGCCTGCTCCGGGACAGAGAAATCCTGAGCACCCCTGGCTGCACCCCCTGCTCCACAGCTATTCCAAAGCGCCCCCTAACAGCCCCCTCCTCACACATCCCATCAGCTGGGGCTGTGCCAGCTTTAGGAGATGCCTCCAGGAGCTGCCCCTGCATTGCCCTGCACCCACACACCCACCGTGTCCTGCACTGCAAAGGTTTCTCCTCCATGAGCTTTCAGCCATCCTGCCAATCCTGAGCCCCTTTAAGCTCTGTGTGTGTCCTGCTCATGTCCCTGAGATGCCCTGGCAGTGCTCTGAGCCCTCCTGGGCTGTGCACAGGAGCTGCTCCTGGGCAGAGCTGTCTCTCTACAGTGCTGCCCACTTGCCAGGAGCTCATTCTGTGCCAGGAGCCCAGTCCACCTCAGCAGCACAGCAACGGCCCCAGGCATTTCATGACCCTCTGGGGATTTGGTGTTGTTTATATTGAACTCAGCCCATCAGAGGAAGTTCAAACAACTTCTCGAGAAGTCAAACTGAGATTGAAACACTGAAGTTTCTTGGAGTGCTAATGGGTCCCACTGAGCGACATGACTCAGAAAGTGTCCCCAGATTCAGTCAGAGCAGAAAACTGCAGACAGTGATGACAAGTGTGCATAAACAAGGGAAAGGTGTCTCTGATGCTGAGGAAACCTGGATGTGTTTCACTGATCCAAAGGGCCAAGGCCTGACCCCCAGCCCCTGGGAAGGGAGATCCTGTCCCTCCCTCATTGTTCAGGGCTCTTCCTGGGGCACTGGGATGTGGGATGTGCAATGCCAAGGGCAGAACAATGCAGTGGCACCTGCCAGGCTGCTGAGCAGGGACAAGGAGGCAATGAGGCCCCAGGGCTGCAAGGGTCACTTGTGTCCTCATGGCATCAGTGGCACACACAGCAGCCGTGGCCAAAGGCCTGCAGGAGTTGGCTGTGTCAGGGCCTTTCAGCTTCTGCACATCCCTGTGTGCTCTGCAGCCCAGGCTGTCCTACGGTGACCATGCTCTGCCCCTTTCACTGCAGGCTGTTGTCATCCCCTCGGCTACCCCACCTTTCTGGCACCTTCCTGCACTGACATCTCTCCCTTCTCCCTGGCTCTTCCTTGTAACACAAAGCCTTGGGCTGGCCCAGGCTCCTTCTGGCTGATGCTTCATGTGAGAGCACTTGTCTTGAAGTGAAAATCCTTTCTCCACATGTCCAGTCTCGCCCTCCCCAGCTGCCCTTGATGACATTATTTCTTTCTCATTCTATTTCTGACTACAAAAATAAAAGCTCCACCATCTCTGAAACCACCATTGTTACACTGCAGAACCTCATGGAATCACAGGGTCATTGTGGAATCTCATGGATTTAAGGGGCCACTGTCACAGTGCAGGGCCTTGTGAAGCATCAGGGACCAGTGTGACACTGCAGAGTCTTATTGATCCAAAGGGATCATTGTCACTCTGTGGAAAACTCATAGAATCAGGGGGCCATTGTGGCACTTTAGAGCCAGATGGATCAAAAGGGACTCTGTGACACTGCAGAACCTCATATAATCAAAGGGCCCCTGTGACACTCTGGGGCCTCACTGAACCAAAGGAATCCTGGGACACTGTGGAACCTCATGGGACAAAAGGAACCTTGGGACTCTGGGGGATCTCATGGTGCCATGGAGGAAATGGAAGGCTTAGACAGAGTTTATTAAAGAAACCATCTCATTGAGCTGCGAAGTGCAGAAAGAACCCCCTGGCTTTCTAAATTCCTTCTCAGAGAGGAGCCTGGGTGTGACTGGATCCAATCTCAGCCTCAGATTTTTTCCTGCAGTTTAAATTTAAGGAAGTATAGAGGTGTGATCAAATAACTTCTCCCCACACATTTTAATGATGGTGAATCAGATATACTCCTATAAAATGAACGATTTATTATGACAAATGAACAGACAAAAGAATAGACAAGCAAAATGGGATTATTTACTACACTGTAAAAGCTAAAAACCTACTAGTATAGTATAACACAAAATAACATAATACACTGTATTAAGGCAGCTGTATTAAAGCAACTGTATCAAAGTTAGCAAAAAGAAACAATCATTAATTACAGATTGATGTAAACCACCACACGAATGCAGGCAGATCTCCCTCTTTCACTTAACCCCTGGGCAGTGACCATGAAGAGACATCCTTACTTCATGGGGCAAGCTCCACACACCTCAGGGAAATATGAGGTAGGATGTGCCCTCTGAAAGTTGGGCTGGGCTTTTATAGTTCTACAGTGAGGGATTGCTAGTCAAGTATTTCCAGGCCAGTGAGCAGCTTATCTGTCAAATCCTGCTTCAGAAAGCAGGATGTAGACTTGAAGTTTGGTGAATCAGGTTGGTTTCAGCAGAATTCACACCAAAACAGCACCTTGGTGCCAGAACTGACTCAGCACAGAGAGCTTGCACTGTTTGCATTCTCTGACCAGATTCTGGCCCTCACCAGGGTAGAACATTCTGTCACAGTCCATAAGGGTCTGCAGTGCCACAATGGCACCTTGATGCCATAAGGTTCTGCAATGGCCTGGGTTCTCTTGGTGCCAGGAGTCCCCTCATATCATAAAGATGTCTGGTGCCATGAGGTTCCACCAACCATGTCCCATGGTCCCTTTTGTTCCATGAGGCTCTTCAGGGCCAAAATGGCCCATTGATTCCATGAGCTTCAGAAAGGTCCTGAGGTGCTTTTGTTTCCGAGTGGACTTAGATATAATAATGGCCCCTTGTTTCTATGGGGTTTCAAAATGTCCTTGGGTACCTTTGGTTCCCTGAAGCCTGGCAGTGTCACAATGTCCCCTGGGTATCCAGAGGAGATTCCACAGTGCCACAATGTCCCTTGGGTGCCAGGAGGCCCCACAGTGCAGTGCCACAGTGGTCCCTGGGCACCCTGAGGCCCCCCACCCCACAGCCCAGGAGGGGGGAAATGACTGGGGGGGGCCTGGCACAGCACTGGCTCCTCCAGGGCTGCCAGGGCTCCTGTGGGACACAGCGGTAGATACAGAAGGGAGACACTGAGACATTGGGGAGTGTCCAAAGGAGGCAGCAAAGGTGTTTCAGGGCCTGGAGGGGAAGCATGTGAGGACACTGAGGGCACTTGGTGTGCTCAGCTGGAGAAGAGGAGACTGAGGGGAGAACTCATTGCAGAGGAGGGGCAGGCACTGATCTCTGCTCTGTGGGGACCAGGACAGCACCCAGGGAATGGCTGCAGTTGTGTCAAGGCAGGATTAGGGTGGATCTTAGAATGAGGTTCTTCCCTCAGAGGGTGGTCGGGCACTGAACAGGCTCCCCAGGGCAGTGGGCACAGCACCAAGGCTGCCAGAGCTCCAGGAGCATTTGGATGATCCCCTGGGGCACAGGATGTGACTCTTGGGGATGGTCCTGTGCAGGGCTGAGTGTTGGACTCCATGATCCTTGGAGGTCCCTTCCCACTCGGCATATTCTGGGATTCTGTGACACCAGCTGGGCTGGTCCCAGTGCACAAGTAGTCGCATCCTCCAAAATACTGCAGGTGCTCCCTGTGTGGGGAGGGGTCCTCATATTGGTCAGGTGCTTGAGGCCTCCATACCCCTCCATGGGATGTCTCTGGGCTCTCTCCAAAGTGTTCAGCCATGAAAATGCAGTGCTTCTTGTCCAGGAAAAACAGAGTGACACTGTTTGCCAAGGGTTGTATTGGCAGAACAAGGCACAGGAAATGAAAATGAATGAGGTGAGGTTTGCATTGGATGTAAGTGTCGGGGAACAGTTCCTCAGAGATCTCCAAAGCAATCAAAATGAACAGTTTCAGGAATGGATAGAACTGTCTACCA
>JAWWMP010000530.1:0-10231 GCA_035047865.1 Dendrocincla tyrannina
GGGCACCTCCAGGGCTGGGCACTCCAACCCTCCCTGGGCAGCCCCTGCCAAGGCCTGACCACCCTTTCCAGGGAGAAGTTCATCCTGATGGACTTCCTGAAGGTTTGGGAAAGGTAAGTGAAGGAACTGAGTGTCAGGTGAATGATGGGAGAATCCTCTAGTGATGAGTTCGGAGACTTTGGGTGTTGCTCATTTATTTCTGCCCTCAGGGCCTTCCTTGGAGGCTGCTGAAGATCTCCAGGGCTTCAGGGACAAGGCTTCTTAATGATCTGGGTGGAGAGGGGCAGAGTCATAAGAAACAATGTCCTCACCTGTCTGTGCATCCTCATCCTCCTCCTCAGCGGGGAGCTCTGGAAGGGCTGTGGGAGGAGAGTGTGGCTGCAACCAGGGCCAGGCAGGAGGGATTTGACCCTTCTGCTCAGAAAAACCCAGCAGAGAGCAGAGGGAAATGCCCGTGCAGGGAATTCTTTGGGAATCCTTGGAGAGAGCTGAGAACTCTGGGACAAGAGCGCTGTTGTGGGGATGTGTCAGAGCCGCAGCGACTCAAAGCAGCAATCCAGAGGCAATATTCCTCCTGGCAGCTTGAGATCTGGGGCTCTCCAGCAGCCCCTGATGTGCCTCCCAGCAGCAGGGAGAACTTGGGGAAAACACTGAAATGGGAGCAGAATGACAAGAGAAACAGGAGGAGGTTGCCGAGGCGTTGTGATGCCCAAGGTGGATCAGATCAGGCTAACTGGCAAGGTGTGTGTTGGGATGGAAAGGTGAGATTCAAATCATGGCTGCTCATTATCACCCAAGGAGCCAGACTGCCCCAGGATCCTGGGGAATCTCCTTCCCTGGAGAAATCCAAAAGCCCTCTGGACACTGGGGGGCACGCTCTGGGATGACCCAGGCAGGGCAGGAGGTTGGGCTGGGTCACTCCCCGGTCCCCTCCATGCTGCCCCAGTGGGTGAGTCTGTGATTTTGGTGACACAGCTGCCCTTTCCCCCCCAGTTAGATGTTACCACCCTCCTAGGATAAACCTCTTCCATCTGGCAGAGAGGAAGGCAGAGCCTGGGCTGGATGCTGTGCTGCCCAAGGGCACGGGAGGCTGCTGGGGCTGTGGGTGAATCCCCCGTGCAGGGGGCTCGGAGAAGGGCGGTGGGAGCAGGGCCAGGCTCAGGGCATGGAGCAGCGAGCCCTCGCTCGGGAGCAGGGCTGGAATTAGCTTGCCTGCAGAGCACACAGGGAATCGCTAATGGCAGGGCTTTCTGAAGTCTCTCTGAAGGGGAGGCTGATCTGAAGTGCCATAGTCTGGTTGATCCTTTGTACAGCGCTGCTGTTCTTGTTCTTCTTAAAACTACCCCTGATCAGCCCCTGCTTTCTGTTTCTCTCCCCCGTGATCTGCTCTCACCTATTCTCTCACCTCTTCTTTTACCTTTCTAGCTTACTCTTCATTGCTTTTCTTCTTATTATTTTTTCATTTATTTTTTCCATTGGGGGAATGGGGGTGTGTTTGGTGCTTTGCTGTTCCTTTTCTCTTTTATTTAATTTTATATTTTCCCTGAGACTTACTAACCAGAGATTAGAACATCAAAGGAGAAAAGGGAATAGAAAATCAGGAAAAGAAACCCATACCATTTTCTGATTATTTTTTTTCAATTTTCCATGTTTTTGAGTGTCTTCCAGAACCTCAATTTTGCCCTCAAACCAGAACACCTGCTCTTGCTGCATCCCTTGTATGTCTTGGTACTCATGCTGTGCTCTACTTGACAGTATTTGCCCTCAATAAAGGGCTTTGCAAGCAAGTTCCTTATTGGGCAAATAGACCTAATACTCAATTTCCTGCTTTGTTAATGTCTGCAGTAGTTCTGAAAAATATGATAATAATAATAATGATGACGTTAGTGATGATAAGCAGCAGCAGCAGCTTTGGCCATGTTGCTAAGCACCCATCAAACATCCATTGTGCTCCATTTTTTTGCCATTTTTTTGCTGATTATTGAGTTGCCTGAACAAAACTTGCCTCCTTTTAGCACTGTGCCATCCTAGGAATGCTCTGATGTACCTTAAAAAAGGATTCTAAGAAGCTGTGAAGATGAAAAATGAGTCGTTTCCTATCAATTATTTATCTCTCCAGAGCCTGGATGCGTTGATCAGGCAGATGCTGAGGAGCCTGGATGGGAACAGAGCCTCCAACAGAGCACTCTGTGCTGGTGCTTATTGTAGGGGAATAATTCCTGAGCACAGAATAAATCAAACTTCTCCCGTGTCAGATTCCATAGCAGGGGAGGCCAGGAAGCAATAAAGTGAAAAGCACCTGTTTCATTTCAGAATAAAGCTCATTATGTTTGATTCATAGGGCTGTGGGTAGTGGCAGGATTGTGCAACAAAAAGCTCTACTGAGTGATGCTGAAGGAGAAGCCGGGGAGAGCTGGGGACGCTTACTTTGTAAATCCATCCTTGGTGCTTTCATTGTCACCCAAAGTAACTGGGAGTGTCCCAGGCCAGGCTGGACAAGGCTTGGAGCACCCTGGGCTGGTGGGAGGTGTCCTTGCCCATGGCAGGGGTGGCACTGGGTGGGCTTTGGGGTCCTTCCAGCCCAGACCACTCTGCGATTCCATGATTCCATGCAGCAGGAGGACAGCCCATGCTTCCCAGGAAGAACATCTCTTTGCTTGAAGTGACGGGGCTCAAAAAGATGGAAAGCAGCTGATAATTTTTTGTTGCAATGGAACAACTTAAATGTACTCAAGATAAAAATGTTTTGCTGTTCTGAATTGAAAAGAAAAGTATTTATAAACTCTTTAACTGGTTAAAAATAATAATTAAAAAAAGGGAATCACAGAATGGTTCAGGTTGGGAAAGCCCTGTAAGGTCATTGAGTCCACAATATGAAAACTAGTATCTTCATGTGTGTAGTTATGAAAAGTGGTAAAATGAGGCGGCATGAAGTTACAAAGATAACAAAAATAAATGTTTGTGGTCTGGCGTGGTGCTTACCTTCAAAAATGTTGTTGAGCTGCTTTGGGATAGGAGAGGCTGATCAAAGAGCCGGCACAGCTCTGGATTCTCAGCACCCATTTGGAATTCTGTCTCTTGTACCCCCTCAAAGCCAGCACACACGAGCCCCTAACGAAGCTCCAGGAGCACCAAGCGGCGCATCCAGAACGTTCCCCAGCCAGGGCTTTCCTGCTGGTTGCAAACTGCAATTGCTGCTATTGATTTGCCTGTTCCTGGTTAACACATTCAAGCACAATTCCTTTTTAACCATATCTATATTTTATCACAGCGTGCCCTTTGAGAGGCTTCCCTGCAGAATATTGAAATGCTTTCCTTCTGGTCAAATGCTGTGTTTTCTATTAATGCAGCTGGTATTTTTCCCAGCCGAGGTGCTGGGGTTGCTGGAGAATGAAAACATTCATTTCCAGACTAGCAGGGGTTGGCTCCTTATCGACATCAGAGCAAGCTCCAAGTGCTCAAAATCTAATTTCTTTCTTTCTGTTTTGGAAGGTTCTGATGCAGATTAAGAAAATAAATTGTGGCTGATATTTCTTCCTCTGCTGGCAGCAATAAAAGAGAGATCAGCCCTGAAAGGTGAGGGTCTCATTACCTGTGTCCTGTCACATGGCAGAGAAGGGGGCTGTGACATCTGGGACCACCAAGGCAATTCAGGCCAAAATCCCTCCAGGGGCTGGAATTATTGGGGAAATTATTTGATCAGTTGATTAGAAAAGTACCCTAGTAATAATTATTTCTTGGCAGGGAGCAACCTGGGCAAACCACCAGCCCAGGCTGCTCCAAGCCCCGTCCAACCTGGCCTTGGACACTTCCAGGCATGGGGCATCAATAATTTTGAAGTAATCTCAGCCAGAATTCACTCCCTGGAAGATCTGACCGTACCTTGGGAGTCCAAAATCTCGGTGAAGAGAGGAATCTCAGGGTCCTCCTCCTGTGATGGAGGAGCCAGGAAAATGTGGGAAAGGGAAGACCATACTTCTATTCCCTTTCTCTTGGTCTTTTCCTGTTATTTCTTAGTGAAGAACTGCTCACTTTTGGGCCAGAAGAAATTAGTTTGGACCACAATCAGATTTAATGGGTTTGGCCATTAAATATTTCTGTTTTCAATTATGCATCAACATGTGGAAAAATGGCCCCAACAGGTGCAGTCCTTGGAGTCCTTGGAGCAGGGCAGGGGGGTCCCCCAGGCTGGTCCCTCCAAACCTGGGGGTCCTTATGAGACCCGAGGATGAGTCTGCAGATGCAGAGGCTCCAGAGGAGGCCCAGTTCATAACCCTGCAGATTATGGGCTCTCCAAGGGAAGGTTCTGTTCCCTCGTGTCTGCAAATATTCCTGGTTTATCCTCAGTGCAGATAATAAGACACAAAGCTAAACGCTTGTTTTATGTTCCTTGATGTCTCCTTTGGCCTGTGCTGTTCCATTGGCTCATTTGTGAGCATTTTTCCATTAGCAGAGCCCTTCCCAGCAGTTTCTCTTTCCACAGGATGCTAATTTTTATGTGCTAAATGTGGCTGTTGTGATGCCTTTTTAGTCCCTTTTATTCATTAAATTTACTGTGTCCAATTAAATGCTGAGACTGAGCTGCAATTCCCGTCCCACCAGTTGGGTTCAGCATGGAAATACATTTCCTGCCATGGAATTGGAGCTGCAAAAGGCTTGGCACAAGTTCTAATTTGCATATTAACCATCTTGATGATAGAATAAGAAATTCAGAAAAGGCTTTGCCATCAGGGGCAAATTTGGGGTTTCCTGTGTTTCGGTGGTTTAACCCTGCTGAACAACGCCTGGAGAAGCAAGGGAGGTGGGAAGAGGTGGGGTGGTACCCAGAGCCCAGGGATGCATATAATCAAAACAAATAATGATTGGATTTTTCCTTTTTTTAATGTTAAAGTGGATAAAAGCTGTTATTCTCTGCAGGAAGTGCTTTGAGACAATTTCTGCTGTGAAATCCAGGAATTGGGTTGGACTGAGTGGCCTGCAGTGATCCCTTCCCGATCCTGCTGGGGCGGGGGGGAGTTTATAATGCCAAAAGCTAGCGGGAAAAAATTCCCAGTGCCCAAATGATCTGCTCAGGTTGGCTCCAGCACAGCACTCCGGCAGCTGCTCAAGGGTCTGAGATGCTCCACATTTTGCTTTTACAGAGGAAGCTCAGAGCTCTCCTCCTTCCTCCAGCCTGGGTGCTGGGAAGGAGGGAGAAACAAGGGCTGAACTTGCTGTCAACTCCCTTAAAAGCTTTTTAGTGTAGCTAAAATGTGTGATAATGGTCCCCAGAACTATCATTACAGTTAATTAAAGGTCTGTTTCCTTTTATAATGTGAGGGGTTTATTTTCTGGAGTTGATAACATGGCAATAAAACCTTGCTTTAGGCAAAATCTTGGTAGTCAAGGTCACAATTTAGAAGTAATTTGAAAATTGAAGGGAAAACCAGAAACCAGCATATGGTTCCTGTTATTTCTGAGTTGTGGAAGTACAGAGGGAATGATTTATACTTCAAAAAAAAAAAGAAAGAAAGAAAAAGAGGAACATCAGAGCCTGGGCACTGCTGAAATGTTCAGTGGTGGTCATGGGAAAGGGGTGAATGGAGGACAGGAGGTTTGGGAGCTGTGCTCTGGGAAATGAATTCTTGTCACCTCTTGGTTTAGTTTGGGTTGGAAAGGCAGAGCCTGGTTCCAGGGACAGGACAGAGGTGGGGTGCAGGCACAGAAATGTCAGGATTTTACTACCATTAAAAACTCTGGAGACTTGTAGTCTTTTCGGAATGGAGCTGATGTGAGGTGGGATGTTGTGGGGTGGTGACACATCCCATAGTTTGTTGAGGGTGAATCCACTCAGTCCTTGGAGCCCCCATGATTTCTTTAAGGCTCTTCAGCTCACAAACCCAGGAATTCACACTGAGAGGCTGCAGGATCTCCACCCTTGGAGGTGCTCAAACCCACCTGCACACATCCCTGAGAGATGGGGACCTGGGTGCTGGGAAATACAACCTCTCAGTAAACAATGAATACATATTTTATTGCTTTATGATTTAGACAATATGTTCTCCCTTCCATTCCAGGGCCATCTGAGAAGACAGCAGGTGCTCCTTTGGTCAAAAAAGTCATTTCCTCAGGTAAGAAATATAAAACAAATGCCAGTGGTAAGAGATTTAATTGCTGCAGATCTGTGGAGTGAGGGATGAGCTTTCTGTTCTCCAAAGCAATCTTTGTTGGGATGGCATGTGGAGCTCCTGGCAGGAAAGTGCAAATTAATAACGGAGGAATATTGGAATAGTGAAGTGTGTGGGCACTGCCAGCTGCCTTGGAGCACGTGGAGGGTACGGGGTGGGCACCCCTGTCCCGGCCAAAGTGCTGGGGGTTCCCAGACAAGTGGCCTTGTGTCCCTCCTGGCTCTGCACATCAGGGGCCAGAGCTGGCAGGAGGGCAGGGACTGGATGGCAGGGACATTGGAGTGGCCTCTCCCCACAGGGGGCTGGGGGTGAGAGATGGGCACGTCCAGACTTGTGGCCAGCACAGCTGGGGTGGAGATGCCCCCACTTTAGCCAATTAGTCAGTGGATTTTAATGCTGAGGTTAATCATGACTGAGACGTTCTGTACTCACTTATCAGGAAACTACAGCAGGGTTCGTGTTAAAACATCAAATGTCACTCTGCAACAAACACCCTCTCTCTGCCTCTCCAAATTCCCCTTGCAACACCTTGCCTGCCAAAAGGTTGGGTCTGTGATGAAGCCACAAAAGCCCTGAGTGGAAAGACTTTCTTGTGGGTTTTTGTTTTGTTTCTTTTTTGTTGTTGTTGTTTTGGGTTGGTTTTTCTTTTGTTTTTGGATTTTTTGTTTGTTTGGTTTTGGTACAGAGGTTCATAAGGGAGTAGAAGCTGCAGAGACAATTGGGTGAGTTCTGGCCTCCAGGGTGACTCTAAAATGCAGGAGTTCTGGGATGTAGGACTGGGTTAACAGGATATTTATCTGCCTTAGAGAAGTTTTGGATAGAAACCTTGTAGCTGTAATAGTCTGCAGTAATAAGACAGCCATGAAAGACTATTCATGAAACGAAAGTTGGGGTCTGGGTTTTTGTTTTTTTCACTTTTTCTCCAGGAGATATGTTTCCTAGCACAGAGCTGGGGATTTTTTTCCTAATTTCCAGATTTTGGGAAAATTTCCGGAAGAAGTTCTTACCTTTCCACCAGCTCCAGCCCAGGTGTCATTAAAACTAGCACCGTTGACTGAAACCTTCGGGAACTGTTTGCATGGTGAGTTAATTCCATTTGTATTCCTCCTCCAGGTGTGAGACTCATTTTAATGAATAAATAAACTTTTCTTTTAATAATCTGTCCCGCAGCACATTCCCAGCAGCGGCTCTTCCCGCTGTGCAGCACGAGGAGGCTCCTGCTTGTCAGCACGGTGTTTTCTGTGGCAAAATCCATCCTAAATGTCCATAATTCTCCGTGCTTGCAGCTGTTAAAGCCATTAAACAGAGAATCTCCAGGAAAATCTGGCAGTGTCTTCCCACCCAAGTGCCTCCCGCTGGAGCATCGACGCCGATGGACTCCTCACATGTTCTTGCCTTGGAGGAGGAATTAATCCTGACTTTCAGACAGCAGCAAAGCTCTGGGAACATCTCCATTAATCTCCCTCACAGAAGCTTCACCTCAGAAATCGGAGGTGGGATCATAACTGCGTTTTTCCTGGTTTAGAGGTGGAAAAAAAAGCTGGAACCTTGAGCAGTGACACTAAAGAAGTTCCAGCAGCAGTTCTCTCTCTGTCTCAAGCCCCTCTGCTCTGGAGCTGCTATGGAAATGCCTTCTCCAGTGGGTTTCCTCTCTAGACTGAGGTAGATCAGGAATTATTTAAAATCAGGGATCATGGAATGAAACACAACCAGACTTCAAGGGGATACAGAGGAAATGAGGAGACGCGAGGGAAAAATGGAATTGTTCTCTGGAAAAGACGGAGTACGAGCTCAGGGAAAAGATTCCCTGGGTCAGGAGAAGCTGCTTGGGCAGGAATGGAAATGCAGAAGTAAAAAGAGATCTTGGAAGTCAGCGTGGGGAATAGTGAGGAGGGGGAGAACTCGCTGCAAGCTGAGGTTTAAATTAGAGAAACTCCTTTTGTGCCCCAGAGCTGCCCCATGGCCCAAAATCTCTTGGCTGCCAAGAAACCTGATGTATCTGAGCACCTCAGAGAATCTTCCTCTTCCTTCGAGCAGGGGCCTGAGCAGAGGCTGAGAGCTGCTGGAGCCACGGAGGGGCCAGAGTGCCCGGAATGCTGGTTATTCCCAGCCCTGGCTGGCCCCAGAAGAAGAGGATCCCCCAGGAGAAGGCACGAGAGAGCCCTCGATCCCTCGGGGTGGGCAGGCAGCACCTCCCAGCTTAGTGACAGTCCTCAAAGTGTTACTGCCATCAAAAAAGGGGAAAAAGGGCTCTATGTGGTCTCCAGGATTTGTATAATTAATAAAACGCAGGATAACAAACAGTATTTAATAGGTATTTTCAGTGGCACAGAGTTTGAGAATCAGAACTATTTATTCAATGAAAACTTCAGTTCTCAGAAAATTGTATCAGTGACCCCTAAAATAATTCTGCCATGAACCAAAATACGTTTTCCTCTCCTATGGGATATCTTTCTCTGTAAGTAAAGCATCTTTAGATGAGTTTATATATCTTTGTAACAGTCAAAGCTGTCACAGATAATACAGACATCACCAGTGCCTCTCGGATATATGATCCAGAAGCACCTGAGCTGGGCTCAGCTTGAGTCTCTGATGGCTTTATCACAGTTTTTCTTTCCTTTCCCAAACCATGCTGTGATTTTTCCAGCACTGGAGCGTCTGTGACCATCGTGGAGATGCTCCAGAGTGGTCACTGCCACACCGAGCTCAGCCCATCAGGGGGTTTCTGGGATCCCAGTGGCACCTCCATCCCAAATTGTCCAGACCTGCTCACCAGGAGCAAACAGAAGCTCCTTCCCCAGCAAACAGGTTGGTTGGATTTGATTAGACTGTTGCATTATTAGTAATAATGCTATTTTAGTACTTTGAGGGCCTGAGGTGGGCAGGAGGCACATTTGTCTGTAAAGAATCCCTGTGTGTGTCCTGGATCCACAGGGCCCCCGGGGCTCCAGGGTAAGGAAGGCTGGTTGTCCCAGTGGAATTCATTTGTTTTTCATTAATTCAGGAAGAACTTCACTGCAAGGGCTCTCAGGCACTGGGAGGAGCTGCCCAGGAGGTGCTGGAGGCTCCGTCCCTGGAGGTGTTCACTTGGTGGGGCTGACAAGGTGAAAGGTTGGACTCAACCTCAAAAGCCTTTTCCAACCTCTGTGATTCCTTAGGAAAGGTCTATTCTTAGCAGGTGACATTCATTCATAAAACACCTTCCTAAAATTCTGTGTGTGGATACGGACACACCACCATAAATATTACATTTGTTGGTGGCACTTACAATAATATCCTCCAACCAGAACAACAGCTTGTAAATCACAGAGTTATCACTGCAACCAGAACTCCATAATAACAAAATGATTAGAAAGCCATAAAAACAAAGTTGTTTTGTCAGGATCATTTACTCCCTGATCACAGGCCTGATAGAAAGGGGCTCTGTGCTTAAATGATAGATGAGAGCCATTAATAGAACCAGAGACCTTCCAGAAGGTTTGCAGGCAAAATTAAAAGGGAACTTTCAGAGCCTTGGATGGTTTTGAAGCCCAGAGAGAGGTTGGGTGTTGTGGGAGGCTTAGTATAAAATACAGGCTCTTACAAGTCTCAATGTCACTATTATATTGACTAGTATATTATGGGTTAGAAAATCCCCTCTTACATCCTCTAGTCACCTCTGAGCTTCCCTTGGGTCCTTCAAAGGCCATATGAAAACAGCTGAAATAGCTTCCTGATGACCTGAACCTCATTTTATCTCTCTGGGACTCTGGCATTTCACAGTCTGCTGGAACAGAAAGCCCCATTACAAACTGCACAGCCCTTCCTTTCCATAAAATAATTCCCAGGGTGAAATCCCGGCTGTTCATGGGAAATGGTTGGGGGGGATTTACAGAGGGAGCTGGGGAGGGACCTGGGACATGGATGGAGGGACAGGACACAGGGAATGACTTCCCATGGCCAGAGGGCAGGGGGGGATGGGATATTGGGAAGGAACTCTTGGCTGGCAGGGTGGGCAGGCCCTGGCACAGGGTGGGCAGAGAAGCTGTGGCTGCCCCTGGATCCCTGGGAGTGTCCCAGGCCAG
>JAWWMP010000531.1:0-10229 GCA_035047865.1 Dendrocincla tyrannina
CTTCCTTCCTTCCTTCCTTCCTTCCTTCCTTCCTTCCTTCCTTCCCTCCTTCCTTCCCTCCTTCCTTCCTTCCTTCCCTCCTTCCTTCCTTCCCTCCCTCCTTCCTTTATTTTCTTCTTCTTTTCCTCTCTTCTCTCTCTCCTGTTACTCAAAATCCACTGCCACGTGTTTAGACTAATAGATTAACTTATAAGGATTTCTATGCCAAGTGTATAATTTACTAATAACACTTTGTAAGTTACTATGGACCCTCTGATTTTTGCTGTTTCTTTTCAAAATACAAGCATCTGTGGTGCACCTGCACATTCCCTCCCCTTTTGGGGTAGGATGCCACAAATGGGACCTTGATTCTATGGGCCCTGTAAATAAAAATCATGGTGAATATTTAAAAAATGAGAACATTTTCTTTAAAAAAATCCACAAACAAACAAACAAAAAACCCAAACCTGCTCATATAATTCTCTAATCAGATACTGGACTTTTCATTGCAATCTCTGAGTGCATCGGAATATTAGAAACAAACACAAACAATGTTTCACAGGAGGTATTGTTTCACAATACCATATTATAGTGACATGGCTACAGGGTGTACAATCTCTCAGGCCTCCTTATGTTGCAATGCAAATAAAAGAGACCAGCTTTACCCAAGATGCTTTTCTATATCCTACGGAAGATGGTATGAAGGGTCAAAAAGTGTAAAATATCTGAGGATTTTAGCCTTTCATTTTTTAGACAATTTGGTTCAATACAAAATCCAGCTAGTCCACTAAGGCAAGATCTATACTGACAGCATCAATAAAGAGGTCCTTTCTCAGGCAAAAACTTTCCGCTCTCTACACTGAGAATGCCTGCTTTTAGACTCAATAGCAGTCTTTTCAGATTCCTTAAGCCTGTTTGACTTTCAGAACCTGGTGTAGTATTAACCATACTCTACTGCTAGCATTTCTGCTTCTCTTTTTATTTAGGAGCTTGTGTTTTTGCACTCCTGGCAAAGGAAGCCTTGTAATGATGATTCAAGTTTCTGTTCCTCAGTTCTTGACCTGCAGGGACTCACTCCTGCTTTTTGTCTCCATAGTTTGAGACAAATTCAGGAAGAGACATGATTAATTCTGGGTAAACTAGAATAGTTTCTACAGTTTAGATCTCTAAATAAAAATGTAGTGTTGTAGAGAGCCACGGGGTTCAGTCTAGATGACCTTTGATGTGATTGTACATACAGATTTTTGGCTCACCGACTACACTCAGCACACTACATTGTGTCACACAGTGCTGCTTTCAGTTGCTCTCATAAAAGGTGTGGTCTAGCATGTTCTATACAAATCTACTCAATTGAAAGTATTCAAATTCAAAGTATTGTGTAAATACCCTCCACCAATTTAAATAGTTCTCAAATCACAAACCTATCAGTTTCTCTCTGATGACAGTGTGAATATAGTGTTCTGTTAAGAAAACAAATTGATATGTATACTTAGTATAGACTATAATATCTGGAGGTAAAGACATTTTTAATTTAAGCTGTATTTTCTGGATAACAATGCAACTTGTTAAAAAGAGAAGAAAACCTAAAACCTGCAATTTAGAGTAAAGATAAAATGGACTAGTGGAGTAGTAATTGTAATTGGGTTTTCATTATACCAACACATGTTTATCTAGGAATATTACACAGAAGAGAATTTACACCAGTTAGAAATATAGTTAGTCCTTGTGGGATAAAAACAGACTGGACCTGTTACTAAAATATCCAAACAATTTGAGTTTTATGTGTTGCTTTCAGATATTTGTAAAACAAGTAGGTACTGTAATTAAATCATATTCAGCATGCTACCTGTTGAATTCTTATAGAGAAAATTTCCAGAAAGTCTAAATCCAGGAAAAGCAAAACACAGGTTAATACTAAATATTTAACTAAAACTCCATGATAATTATCAGCTACTATTATAGTGCCTGGAGTTCAATTCTTATTTAAAAATCCATAGTGATAAAATTTTTTTATCTTTATCTCAGGCATGATACTGCTTTCCATTTTGTCACAAAAAGAAGCTATGTAACAACTATGGAAAGGTTAAGAAAAATCTATGTTTTACAAGATAGTTTGAAAATACATGACAAAAGTCAAAAGCAATAAACTGAATTTATTGTCTGATGAAATCAGATTAAATACTTTCCTATATTCATGGAATAATGAGTAATTTCAGGCAAGAGAAGTAAAGGGAATATGATTGCAAAGAGGTATGATGCAAGTATGACTTAAAGGACTAATGAGATTTTTTACTGGTAGCTGTGTTTATTTAAATTGCATTCTTTTCAGTGATATTACAATCATTATGTTGTTACTGTGGGGTTTTTTAATGAACATGTAAATTCATTAGGAGAAAATGATATTACAAAAATATTACCCAGAGCATGATGTATAGAGCAACACATCCAACACAACTCAGCAATATATGCCACTGACACAGCACACAGTTAAAGTGTGCATGCTATACCAGCACTATTTCAAACCTGTCAAATTAACCTGGATACTTTTCATTCATTTCTTCATTTTTCTTTGGATAAGGTCTATGGAGAAATACAAAGGAAAGATGATTGCCCACTTATATGCACACAGGCATCTCTTTTGCACAATCAGGCCAAGAAGTGGGCAGACAACAGGTTGTTTCACTGCAAAACTTTTAGGACAAAAATTTCACAAGCTGTAAGGCTTCATCTAATGAGCACAGTTTGATAAATCAAAAGAATTTTAATCCATCTTCTCCATGAACTACTGAGCATACTGATCCACTAGTGGGTATTGCTGAACACAACAAACTGTGAAGGCACTCACATGAGATAGTCTTAGCTCTAGTAAATTACACATTCTCCCCAACACTAGAGCAAAGAGTAAGAATGATTCTTCTAGATGCTGTTTTACAATGCTTCAGCGTAGGAATATCACCTTCAATCCATATCTTACTGCATTAAAAAAATGACAGATAAATTACAATTTTTTTTTTCAAGAATATCTAGGATATGAGATGGATGTTTAGTTGCAACCTATTACACTCTTCAACAATGAAACATGTTGCTACTTCTCTTAATTAAAGCCTGTATTTCCCTGTTGTTTTTTTTTAGAAAAAAAACAATTTTAATTTCATGCCTTGGATGTCCAACCTGATTCATTCCCTCACCTTATCTGATGGCTGCTGGACTGTGAACACAGAGCAACAACCCTGCCCTGGTCAGAAACCTTTCTTAGTACAGTCGTCAAACAGTAAGAACTAGTCATCCAATGCTTCTTTTATATACAAAAAAAAATCACCATCTAAAGCAGTCACATTGAATCATCATCTCTCCGTTGCCTAGAGAAGGAACTTAATGTGACTGATTTTTTAAGGTACTTAAAAGACTACCTGTAACTCTTCTAAATTTAGGTGATATCAATCAATCTAAAGTCTAGAAAAACACAAGATTCATGTGTAAGCCGTATACTGTCTTTACAGAATTCTATTGGTTTGCCCTCTATCCCTTTAAATAGTTTATAGGCACTGTTAACTTTAAACATGGATAGGATTATATCAAATCCAATTGAGTTAGAGATTAAATGCAAATACATAAGCTATTGCAAGATCAGCACCAAAATCTTCACTATATGAATGAATATTCCTGTCCCACTTCTATACAACTGTAGCCTTCTGGTTAATATTGAGGGGGGGCGGGGAGGAAAAAAAAGAAAAAAGGAAAATAACCATAATAATAAAAAAAAACCACCACCCACACCAAAACTCAAATACTTTATAAGCAAATAACATAAAAATTATTCAGTACACTTGTGCTATAAGCAACATGAACCATACAGAAGTAATATAATCCAGCAAAAGTGAGTATTTGATTTTTGGAACTTTTCTGTTAGCTGTATTAGGTACTAGTCCTGCAGTTAAATCCAAAGTAATGTATCCTTGAGGGCTGCAGAAATGTGTAGGTTAGTCACAGCTCAAATCTGAACCAAAACTGTGGCAGTTTGTTTGGTGAAAATGAAATACTGTAAAACATATACCAAGTATGGACCTGTTCTTGCACCTGCTGGAGACAAAGAGAATATTTCCTTTGATTGTAATGTGTTAGGTATTTAGTAACATTCTACTCAATGCCCTACATTGAAGAAATCTAACTAAAAAAGTCAGAATTATAAAAAAAAAAATATTAACTATTATGTCATCATTAGTAAAATTTATGATAACAGAAGCATTTGCTTTTACAGATACGAATTAAAGGTTTATTAAAATCCATTATAATCTGTATTAAAGACACAGTGCATTACCATCATAATTAAAGATTTTTTATATGATGGAGGTAAGATTCAAGTCTATACATACAACCTTATTTTTGAAGCACTAGTCGAGTTCCTATTGTTTAATTTTTTAAAATATACGCTTTTAGTTCTTAAATAATTTTTGAACTTCCAGAACATTAATCCATCCTTTTCTTGAACAGAAGAAATGCTGCCAGAGTTAAGTATTAAATGACAGTCAAGAACTTGAATAAAACTTACTTGAAATTACTCTTTTAATGTACGTGAACTTTATTGATTGCAGACTTCTTCCACAATCAATGTATCCTGACTTCTTCTAAATATATTGAAATCTTAAAAAACCTCAAATATTCTAGGACTACATAGCTCTGAGATATCTCAAGCAAGGTGTAGTTGGGGAGTTGTTGAAATTGCTCCATTTTTAGTTTTCACAAGATTCAAAACCTGTCCTGACTTCTCTATCTGAAGCATAACTGAAAAAACAGAGTATTGTCTTCTTAGAAAATATTTTGCTCCAGTTCTGGCAGCATAAATAAATTGATATATGCAATATGCTTTTTCCCCTTTTATATGCTTTCCTCTTTAGGCTCTTGGAATATTTAAATATTTATGTATATTTCTTTATTCCTCTGTCTAGGCAGTAATTAACAATTGGGTGCTACTCCCAAAAGTAGATTATTCACAATACTTACTATATTTTTTATTTGCATTTTCCTTCTAAATAGCCTACATTTAGCTGTTTCATATGACATTCTTACATTTTTACCAGAGAACATTATTATTTTTCACCCATATGTAGTTTTCCCTGGGTGTATTGAAGAAATGGGAGAAATGAAAAACTGTTTTGGAAAAGTCTCATCTCTGTTTTCTCTCCTTATCGTGGTGCAGAGGGGAATAAGTGAGTGGCTAGGCAAACATATGGCCCTGAGTCCACGTTAACCCACAACATAGAACTGGCTTAATTGCTGCATTGAGAATTCTCTCTTGAGAGCTGAGATTTGAGTTCTGGTCAACAGTTTGAGCACCTGCACTCACACAGCACAAAGAACCTCCCTATGCTCCATCTAGGAACTACAGTAAAGCTTAAATGTTTACTAACATTTGCCCTGGAATTTTCAGCACAGCTGTGTTTAGATATCCAGCAAAAGAGAAAGGAGAAAATCTAAGATGTGCTTCCACATAGATTACATAGACTAGTCATCATCTGAATGTCTTTTGATGGCTAGAAGGTTACAGAGAAAAACAAAAGAGCCTGTACACAAATATAGACCATATTGATGACTATATATATATTGATGACTATATATATATTGATGACTATATATATATTGATGACAGATCTTTTGCTTCTGCTAAATCTTAGACACAGTTTCTGCTGCTTTTCCTGCTACTTCTGGAATATTTACAGAAGTTTTAAAAATGTTATATACAAATGGAACAGTGATACTATGAAGATATGCATGAATTGAACCTAATTAACCTTGTAATCTTCTTAGTGTGACCCCCTACAGCTCCCACCCTCCCCATTTGCTGTGTTCACTTGTTCTGTCATGTCTAAAATTAGACTTGCCTGATTCTCAGGGCAGAAACCATGTCTTTTTCTTTTGTGAGGTCTGTACCATATTTAGTTCTGGATGGGAAAGCTCTTCTCCAGTTCATGATATTTTTTAAGTTTTCAAATAAAATTTAATATTAAATAATAAAAAAAAAATCTTTTAAGTCAAAAGCCACAAACCGTTGTGTTTGTGGGAGCGTGCCTGAGGGAGGTACTCCTGTGGACTTCCTCATGCTTTAAACTCTTCTGTACACACCTACTTCTGCCACAGAGATAGAGTACTTAGCTAAATTAATTGATTCTCTATTGCATCATTGGTATTTTGCAGGAAAGAGAGAAATGCAAAAATCAAGTTCTTGTTTTTCCTCAGTCAGTAATTGACACAAATGGGACAAAAACTTTTACTCACTTTCGAGGGGCACCTGTTTCTCATTACATTGTTGTCTCTTATTTTTATTAATGTTTCTACAAGGAATATAAAAGTTTCAGAAAAACTACCACATTTTCTATAAATTATTTGCTGAAAAAAAATACATGACTTATGACTCCTGGACAGCTGTGGTCAATAAATAATAATGTCTGTAATGAACAATAATGCACTTGATGAGAATTAAAATATAGGTAATTACTTTTTCCATATCCAAATCAAACCTGACTAGCTCATGGTAAATGTGTGAAGACGGCATACAGAGCATTATAGCAGGAGGGTGTTTTCATACACAGGGATACGCCCTGTATTGCCTTCTCATATGTTCAAGCCACTTTCAGCTCAGAGTAGTCACAGCTTTTTGTATCCTAGAATGAGGCATTTTGATCTTTCTTCCCTCCAAACAGCTGTTTCATAGCTTAACACCTAAAACTTCCTTTCTTGTTCAATAGTCCTGATGTACATCATGTAATAGAACTTCAGCTTCACACCAATATTTAGTTAGACCACTGTAAGATTATACAGTTATCTGCCTTATCCACTTTTTATAAAATGTAAACTAGAGAGAACACCATTCTTTGCTTGGCTCACATTACAAAAACAAAGAAGAATCTCTAAAGGTCATTGTTTGTAAGAAGACACTTATTTACTTTTTGCCTGAAAGACAGGAGATATACGCATGTATCACAGCGGTTTTATTGATCAGTTCCAACCCTTAAAAAAATTACAATACATGATATGTTTTTTAGAGATCTTCCTGCCAAGTATTGATCGGTTTGTTTTGGTTTAAACAATTTCAACAGAATTACAGGCCCAAAGTTAAGTTACACAAAGAAATAATTTCATTTTCCTAAAGGCTCATATTTGACAGATTATTTGCTTAGTTATCTTCAGAGATTATTAATGAAATGGATTTTATAGGGCCTCCATTGCCTGGGCTCAATAGCACTGTTTGACATCATTGCAAATGGGCTGGGTACTTAAAGTAATTACTGAAGTATTTTAAAAAACGCTTGCCAAAGGGAGAAAGCCTCTAAGGTGTTTTGCCTTTTCATAGAAAAAGAAGGCATTACACAGTGTCCTGCATGTAACTATAAAGACCAGACTCAAATTTATGGAAGCTTAATTCAAAGGAAATGTGGTAGTAGGTTTATTTGACATTTTGAATTAAAAGTTGGCCTCCTCTTTAGGAGTTTAGGAGTGAGAGGAAGTTAAAGGGAATTTCATTTCTCTCTTCAATTACATGAAAGGAGGTTTTAGTGAGATGGGAGTCAGTCTCATCATAAAACAAGAGGAAATGGTCTCAAGTTGTGAAAGGGGAAGTTCAGGTTAGATATTAGAATTTTTTTTTTCCACTGGCATTGAAAAAAATGCCAGTGGTGCCTAACTGGTTGTTAGGCATTGGAATAAGATGTCCAGGGAAGTTGTGGAGTCATCATCTGTGGAAGTGTTCAAGACAGATCTGGATCTGGCATTTGTGGGACATGGTTTTGGGTTGATTATGGTCATGCTAGGCGGATGGTTGGACTAGATGATCTTGAAGGTCTCTCCCACTTTGATGACTGTGATTCAGTGTTATTTTGAGTATTATGGCTGAGTTATTCTGGCTGTTTTGATATTTTTAGTAGGAAAATACATTATCCTATTTAAATGTGAAATTAAAATCAGAAGTAAAATTAAATCAGTCTTTTATATAACAGTATGGTTAAACCATGAACCCAATCATATATTACTCCGCTTGTGACTTAATATAATATACATAATGATTTTGTTGCAAGCCCAATTTCAGGAGGAGTGAGGGGATAAGGTAGTATAGCTATCAACTTGTTTCTGCATTGTGTATCTAAAAATAAGCACCAAATGAAGTGCTCTTAGTGCAGGAGTAAATAAATCTTTCTGTGATGTGTCTATACTTATACACATGATGATACACATACACATATACACATATGATACACATACAATGTAGCGCATCAGGCTACAATTTATGTTCTGTCAATACTCGTCAATGAAGAATACTGTGGAGGTTTTTTCTACTTCAATTCTTTGTAATTTGGCACCAAATTAACCAGAGTTAAAATACCAGGGTTGTTGTGTTATGGGTATGTGTTGGGTATGAAGTGTTCTAAAAACCCATATTTGTAATTATTTTAATTATAATAGGCACCAGCCAGAAACATCTCATCTTCTATGCTAGGATTTTATTCTAATCTCAAAATCTGTCAATGCTGTTTCTATATTATAACACTTCATTACTTCACTACTGATTTTGTGGGTTAATTTTATAAATTTCAAATTAATTTCCTCACTGTAATATCAAAATTACAATGGACAATCTGGCACTAGAAGATCTATTTTTAAAAAGGCATTCATTTAAAAAAAAAAAAATTTTGCAGTTGATCAGTGTGTTCTCTCTGGAAAATTATTCTAATCTCTCTAAGTGGGTCTGAGTAACTGCAATAAAAAACATTGAAGATATATTCTTTTCCTTCACACAGTGTGAGGAACTTCTGTAAAAAAACCAATCCCAATTCTCAATTTCTTTGTTTATGAGGCATTACAAGTGTTATTGTCCTAATGGTAATGCTTGAGTGTACAGATAACATGGTCATTCTTAAAAATTGTAGTCAAATTCTTCCATCTGATATTCTTCTACAAAATAAGAATCAATCACATCAGTGCTGTAGAGATCACCCCTTTCCACTAGTTTCCTTTTGAAGAGAATTATTATCTTTAATAAAATAATCATTATTTTAAGGACTAAGGAAAAAAATTACAAAAGCATACCATAGCATTTAAAGTTGAAAAATCCACATCCTTGTTAACATTAGTGGCTCTTTTTTATTATTATTTATTTCCTTGTCCACCTTACCAAAAAAAAAAAAAAAAAAAGGATTTGATTACCATGGATTTTACATCTGTTAAAGCCATTGAAATATGTAGAATTTGCACTCTTCTGAGTAATAAGCCCATAGTGATTAAAACAACAATCCTGTCAAGTGTGGATAAAGTTTACACAGGTAAAAACATGAAGTTGAATTCTGGCAATGTAGCAGGTCTTTAATGATCATTAGAAAATGCAGCTAATCTTTGCCAAGATAATCTTCCTTTTACACTTGCAAACAGGAAATTCCATGAAGAGAAACTACCCGAAAGGTATGATTTATACAACTGTGATTGCATAGACTACCAAAAAAATACGAGGGTGTTGAATTTTCTCTCTATATTTTTCTTGCTACTGCTTATATTATCACTCTGTATCGCCAAATAAACTGAATAAACAATTCACTGAGCTGTGGTGCTCCAGCTGTTCGAGCATAAATTGATATTGCTTTTTAGTATATTGTAAAACATAAGAAACAATTGAAAATACTTTGCATTCTCAGTGTCATATCTCACGGAAATAGTAAACAATCAACATTTAAAAAAAAAAAAAATCAGATATTCAATGTGAAACCAGAAGTTATGAGCACAATCGAAGATAAATTCTGACTACATCTGAATGAACTCAAACTGTTTAGGTTAGCTGACAAGATAACTAGAAATCTTTAGTCCATTTTTAAAATGGAAAGAATAGTAACAAGAAAGACATCGTTGGAAACCAACATCTCAGTCAGTCTTGCATGCAAGAAGTTGTAAGGATACTGTTGCGTGCTTAAAGGAATTAAAAGCATGTTGTGGATTAGACCAACTGCAGAGATAAGTCTGCAGTTTCACTCCGAACTACAGAAATTTACACAATTATATATAACTTGCACGAGCATAAAAACTAAACACAGAAGAGAACCATATGGTAAAAAGAAAAATTAGCTTGAAAAAGAAATAAAATGGGTAAGGAAAATGAAAATTTTGAATATAGACTGTGACAATGACTGTCAGCAGATATGAGAAAGGAAGAAGTCTCAGGGGATGTGGGAATACACTGCTGTATCTCTAACTGATTTATCTGACATGACATT
>JAWWMP010000532.1:0-10183 GCA_035047865.1 Dendrocincla tyrannina
AGCTGACAGTGCCCTTCCTTGCTCTGCTCTCCTGCAGTTGCACAACCATTTTTGTGCAAGCCCTTGGGAGGGCTGTACTCCCTGCCTTACCTGGGGCAGCCACCAACCAAGGCTGCAGAGACCCTGAGCCGTGCCGAGTGGTGGGAGCTGCTCTTCTTTGTGAAGAAGCTGGAAGCACAGGAGCAGAAAGAGATCAACTTTGTCATCCAGCAGGACCTGGGAGAGCAGGTATGGGCCAGTGCCTGCAGTGGGGAAATGGAAGGGAGAGAGCAAGGGAAAAAGACTGGGACCAGAGGAGATGGCCAGCATGAGCTGTGCAGGGACAGTCTGAATGGGGCAGAAATGGGAGAGTGAGTGGGGATGGTGAAACCACGGGAAGCTTAGCCCAACAAAGCTGTGAGGAGAGTGTGAGTCTCCATGACTAGAAGAGTGACTATCCAGTGAGATTTGGGTAGGTGAGGCAAGCCTGTGGGGTCATTCTGCCTGTTCTGGTTGGATGGTGAGTGCAGTTGGGAGGTCTGGACTGGTGGAAGTTGGGGTGGGGACAGCCAGGGGAGGGTGGCACTGGGGAATGGCCCTGGGGACCTCAGACAGTGCAGCCTTTCCATGTGTTCTGCCACTGGCTGTCACAAGAGGCATGAGGTCTGTGGCGAGTCCAAGATTAACTTGACTCCATTGGTGTGGCTGTCGGAGGTGGATGAAGAAGCCCTGATCCAGCTGTCGGTACCTGCGGAGCTGGCCCAGAAGGTGCTGCAGGTCTTGGAGAAGCAGTGCCAGGGCAGCACTCTGCGTGACCTGCGTGGGTCCCACGTCTATGCCAGATACTTCCCCGGGAGGAGGGCCAAGCAGGATGGTGGGGGGAGCACCGCAGTGTCCTCAGAGGGTGATGACTGCAGGAGAACTGGCCCTGAAGCGTCGATGGCCAAGGCAGCAAAAGAAGACCTTTCTGCAGCCACAGTACTGCCCCAAGCCCCTGCTGTGGCAGTGAAGTCGGATTCCCAGCTGTTCAGCGAGCTTTTTGAGAGGGAAGGGCTGTTCTTCCCAGAGGTGACAGAGGAGCAGAGCAAAGGTAATGTCCTGCTGAGCACTGGGGTACACTTGTGGTGCTGGCAGTGGTGCCCTTGCCTAAACAGAGGAAGGCTCTGGGCAGGGCATGGGGGCTGGGCAGCTGGTGGTTGCTTGAAGTGGGAGAGCCTGCGGGTGCTGGGTCTGTGGGTGCCTGGCACCCTGGGAGCTGCTGGGGGTGTTACTGCTGCCCTGACACCTCCCTCCCTCCGGCCAGAGTTGGGCAGCTCCAAGGGGGTGAGCGAGAGCGGCTCGCTGGCCGAGGTTGCAGCCATGGTGGACGTGATCCAGAAGAGCAGCTCAGCGGTGGGGCTGCGCTTGGCTGGGCTCAAGCAGATCTTGAGGATCCTGGAGGAGGAACCCGAGTCCGAGCAGCAAGTTGGCACAGCCCGAGGCGGGCTGGGGACCGGGAGTGCTGGGTGAGCCATGGGATGCTGTACACCCCTCCTGCTGCCTGGGGAGGGCCGTGTCAGCAGGGTGGGGGACTGGACTGGAGCTGGGAGTGGAAGTGTGAAGGCTGGTATGTGCCTGCATGCTTGGCAAGAGGAGAGGTGGATTTTGTGTCTCTCCGTCCCAGGCAGCCTCATTCCTGGGGCTGACCCAGCTGCAGTGGAGCCGTGTGGGCAGGGAGGAGGTGACTGGCAGGGCCCAGGGTGCTGACGAGCCAGCGGCAGTGGCAGGAGGCTCCTCCTGAGTTATCCTTTCCCGAGCAGGGAGAAGCTGGTGCAGGTGGCAGTGGAGCTGCTGAGCTCTGAGGTGTCAGAGAAGGTGCTGGTGGCGGTGACGCTGCGGCTGCTGGCCGTGCTGATGGCACAGCACGACTGGCGGGTGCCGTTTGCCACGGAGGGCGGCGTGCGGGCCGTGCTGGCCTGCATGCAGCAGCACAGCTCCTCGGCCCTGGTGCAGCAGGCTGGCCTGGCGGTGAGTGTCAGAGGGGATGCCGTATGTGGGCAGGCGGTGTGCGGGCTCACCCGGGTGTGGTGGAGATGCCCGCTGTCCTCTTGGACTGCTGTTGACCCCACAGGCCCTGAAGGTGCTGGTGGGAGCTGCAGACGGAGATCCAGGAGGTGGCGGTGGGAAGTCCTTGCCCTGGAACCATGCCGACACGCAGATGATGCGGGAGATCTTTGCCAGCATTGGCTCTGCTTCCAGCGAGGGCTCTGCCAGCCTGCTGAGTACCATCCCTGCTGCCCTGAGCACCATGCAGAGGGTCCCAGGGTAGGGGCAGAGTGTTGACAGCAGCTGGGGTTGGGGGGAGCCTCTGCAGTGGGGAAGAATGGGCACGGCAGGCAGGTGGCTTGTGGGTGCAGGGGAGGCTGTGTGCCCGGGAGAGGAGAGTGCCTGCATGGTTTTGTCCCTGCAGGGGCTCTTCAGGGGTGCAGAACGGCTTGCTGGTGGTGAACATGCTGATGGATGGGCACCGGGGCCTGGCGGAGCAGCTGGCGAGCTGCGATCTCCCCGCGGTGCTGCAGAGCTGCTGGAGGGACGGGCAGAGCTCCGGCTGCCCTCACGCAGTGCTGGCCCTGCGCGCCATCAACCGCCTCGCAGAGCACCGGCTGCCCCTGGGCCCCGAGGCAGCAGGTACTGAGTTGCCCACCCTCCCGTGCCACGCAGGTGCCGCAGGAGGGGCTGCCTCTCCTGCCAGGGCAGAGCACCCTGAGAGGCTGCTGCCTCTCAAGCGAGTGCCTGGACTGGGCCCACGTGTCTTGTCATGGCAGGCAGAGAGGCCCCCCTGGACCTGAAGGGCGTGCAGACGCTTCTGGGCGGCCTGGAGGATGGCACCTTGTCCAAGGAGGTGGTGGTGGCCCTGGAGCGGCAGCTCTGCGGTGAAGACCCTGTCCCCTCTGGGCAGGAGGCCCAGCTGCTGCAGGACCACAGCTGCTTCAGGCTGCTGCTGCAGAGCTTGGAGCTGCTCGGGACAGAGAAGGCTGTGACCCTGAGCATCCTCAGGTGGGTGCAGGGGGATTTAGTGGGGGTCTGGGGCCAACAGAGCAGGTGTGTGAGTGCTGATGGTGATGTTGTGCAGATACAGCATGTGTTTGTGGGTCCTGGTGGTGGTGTTCTTCACCAGGGGCAGGAGCAGGGGCCCCCAGCACATAGGCAGGTGCTGATTGAATTGTCTGGGGTGCAGGGTCATGTGGGGCCAGAGCAGCATGTGTCTGGGTCCTGGTGGGGACCTGCAGGGGCTGCTGTTGGGGTGTCCGAGGTACCTGGGGAGCCTTGCTTCCCAGTCCCTGAGAGGTGCCTTCCCAGTGCCTTCTAAGTGGGGCAGGGAACCAAGGCTGCCTCTGGCACTTCTGTCCATGTGCCCCAGGCCTGAGCAGACACCCTCTGTCACTCAGGATCCTGAACAAGTTCCTGGACAGTTATCAGGAGGACGTGCTGCCCTGGCACGAGTGTGTGGAGCCCTGTGTGTCTTCCCTGAGCACCCACAGCAGCAGCTGGGAGGTGAGGAGGCCCTGGGACTCCCAGCAGGCAGGAGCAGCTGTGCTGGCTGTGCCGTGCGTTGGCCGGGCCCAGCGTTGGTGAAGCAGGCCCCAGCCTGGCCTCGTTGTGTCCAAGGTGCTGGGAGAGGTGGGGAGCAGCTGTCCTGGCCGTGCCCATGTCCTGATGGCTGCGTGCCCAATGCTGTGCTGGCCAGGCTCTGTTGGGCACTGGTGCAGTCAGGGTGGGAGGGAGGGAGTGGCAGCACCCACTGCTGGGGGGCCCATGGAATTCCTGGCATAGCCCTGGCTGCTCAGCGCTGTGGCTCAGCAGGTGCTGCAGGAGATTGTTGGCTTCCTGCACCGGCTGGCCACTGCCAGCAAGGACTGCGTGGTGGTGATGTGCCATGTGGGCACCCACGAGGCTCTGTCCAAAGCCCTGGCAAAGCACAGCACGGTTCCATCGCTGGCGCCAGCCCTGCTCACCCTGGTGTCAGACTGCGAGAAGTACGCCAGTCTCTACAAGAAGCTGACGACCAGCATCTTGGCTGGCTGCATCCAGGTGGGCCTGGGGAGGCCCTGCTGTGCTGGGGCTCTGGGGCTTGGGGCTTTCAGGCTGTCCCCAGCACTGAGCGTCAGCCTTCTGCTCTCTGCCTGCCGCAGCCCTGCGGTGGGTGAGGGGAGGAGGACCTGGGGCTCTTGGTAAGAGCCTCGCCCCATCCTGTAGCTGGTCCTGGGACAGATTGAGGAGCACCGCCGGAGCCACCAGCCCATCAGCATCCCTTTCTTTGACGTCTTCCTGCACAACCTGTGCCGAGGTGAGTGGCAGGAGTGGCAGCTGACCTTGTGTGCTGGCTTTGGTGGCTGGAGGCTCCATGTGCCCTTCCCACAGGCTCCAGCATGGAGATGAAGGAAGACAAGTGTTGGGAGAAGGTGCAAGTCTCCTCCAACCCGCACCAGGCCAGCAAGCTCGTGGACAGGAACCCCAAGACATTCTGGGAGTCAAACGGCAGCACTGGCTCGCACTTCATCACTCTGCACATGCAGTGTGGTGTGGTGATCAGGTAGGGCTGGGCTGGGAAGGCTGGGGGGCCTTGGGGCCGGGAGGGCTGTGTGGTGGAGATCTGGGGATCTGTGCAGGTGCTGCCACAATGGTCCCCATCCTGGGGGCAGCAGGGCATGGACAGCAGTGCATGGGGACGTTGTGGGCAGGGCAGGGAGCTGGGGACCACTGGGCAGCCCTGTGTTTGCTGTGCTGCAGGGAGATGAGCATGCTGGTGTCCAGCGAGGACTCCAGCTATATGCCATCCCGGGTTGTGGTGCTGGGGGGAGACAGCCCTGCGACCATCAGGACGGAGCTCAACACGGTGAGTCCCTGTGGGAGTGGCGTGCTGGTCCTTGCTGTGTCCTGTGGAGGGCTGGCCCTGGTGCAAGGCACTGGGAGGTGCCCATGGAGAGGTGGGGATGGCAGGAGCTGTGCTGCAGGAGCCTCCTGCGGGCTTTGGCTCCAGCAAGTGCAGGAGACTCGGGCATGGGCAGCCTTGCAGCCAGTCTGCAGTAGGCTGGTGTGCTGGGGCTGTGAGCCAGAAGTGAGGCCCAGGTGGGGGAAGGCCCAAGGCTGTGCTGGGGCTGCGGGGATATAGAAGGGGTACAGGGTGGGTATTGAGGCCATGGCTTTAACGGGGGTGGCCAGGGGAGCGTGTGGCTCATGCCGGCTGCCTGGCATGCTGAGGGCTCACTGCCTGCCTGCAGGTGACCATCCTGCCTGCGGACAGCAGAGTGATCCTGCTGCAGAACATGACCCGCTTCTGGCCCGTCATCCAGATCCGGGTGAAGCGGTGCCAGCAGGTAGGAGAGCACAGGGCCGGGCCAGAGAGCTGGCAGTGTGGGGTGTCAGGGCCGTGCCTGAGGAACTGAGGGTTCATGCTCTCCTGTAGGGTGGCATTGACACACGTGTGCGTGGCATCGAGGTGCTGGGTCCCAAGCCCACTTTCTGGCCCATCTTCAAGGAGCAGCTGTGCCGGCGGACGTTCCTCTCCTGCACTGTTCGGGCTCACACCTGGTGCCGGGAGATCTGCCGGGACCGGAAGCAACTGCTGCGACTCTTTGGCAGGTGAGTTGTCTCCTGGCTGTGCCATCACATCCCTGTTGTCCCAGGGCCCACTGGAGTGTTACCGGCAGCCTGCGAGGGGACTGCATAGCTAGGAAAGGAGCAGCTGGGTTCCGGCCTGGACAGGGAGGAGCCCTTGTTCCTTCCCAGCCACCAGTGCTCCCAGAGGGCCAGGACCATCTGGGCTCCCCAAGGTTTAAGCTGGGCATGTGGGCTCATTTAACCCACCAGAGAGGAGTGCTTTTCCCCCACAGGGGCTGGCACGTCCTGCCATGGCAGAGGTCAGCCAGGCACAGTAGGATCTCATGGTCACGGGCACTGCACAGCCCCCCAGTTTGGCCCAGGCACCAGTGTGGGCAGTGGACAGCAAGGGGCTCTGGCTGCTGGGGGAAGTGGGTTGGCAGAGCCATCATGCCTGGCAAGGGGCAGAGCAGGGAACAAGCACCATGCTCTGCTTTGCCACGGGAGTTCTCCCAGCCATCAGCACTGTGTGGGGCCTGGTCACTGTTGCAGACTGAACCAGGAGCTGCAGCACGAGCAGGGCTTTGCCGACCGCTTCCTCCCTGATGATGAGGCAGCCCGGGCATTGGGCAGGACGTGCTGGGAGGCCCTGGTGAACCCCTTGGTGCAGAGCATCACTAGCCCAGGTACTCTGTGCTCTCTGGGACCCATCCATGCTGTGCCCCAGGCAGAGGCACCTGACACTGAGTCTGGTTGGCCTTGCAGACGCTGATGGTGTCAGTCCCCTGGCCTGGCTGCTGAGCGAGTACCTGGAGAGCGTGGAGCCGCCCCGCCGTGCCACGGGACACGGGGCTGCCTTTGGTTCCTGCGTGCGGCGCCTGACCCAGCTCCTGGTGCACGTGGACCCTGGGGGCCCAGAGCCAGAGGAGACGAGAGCAGCTGGTGAGTGAGGGGCTGCCCTCCCATGGGGCTGGGCTGACGGTGCTCCAGGCTGTGGCCATGGGACTCCTCTGGGGAGGGCCCTGTGGCACAGGAGGCTCCCGAGCGAAGAAAGGCTTGTGGTCATGCCCCAGCAGTGGCCATGCCTGCCCAGCTGTGGTTGGTCAGTGCGTGAGGCCTGCCCACAGAGCCATGCTGACGCCAGGGTTGACTCTTGGCAGGTGGGAAGGCGAGGAAGAACAAGGAGGTGCCAGCCAGGGCTGCAAAGGCAGTGGTGGAGAAGTCGGGCGGCCTGTGGGGAATCTCGCGGTGCTGGCGTGGCGTGGTGCAGCAGCAGGTAGAGCTTGGAGGGCCAGCCGGGAGGGGTGTGTGGGACCCACACTGGGTGGAGCAGGGAGTGGGGCCTGCTCTGGGAGCCCTGGGAGCATAGGGAGGGCACAGGGCTGTACCAGGCCTCCACGGAGCCTGGAGCAATGGGACAACCCTGCTGCACTTGCCCCCCTGGCATGCCTCAGGTGTCAGCCAGGCCCTGTGCCCAAGCAGATGCTGCAGCAGGAGAAGGGTATGGTGTCAGACCCCTGATTTCCTGCTGGGTTCCTGCTGTGCTGCCGTCATGCCCGCACAGACCCTGCCCAGCCCTCACCACGAGCTCTCAGCAGGCTGCAGGAGCACCAGGACCCCAAGCTGGTCCCTGGCAGGGACCCGGGCAGTTGTTGGCAGAGCAGAGCTGGGCATGTCCCACTGTGGGGCTCACCCCTCTTGCACTGTATCCCACAGGTGCAGCAGTTCCTGGAGGCAGCAGGGCAGGTGCCAGACCTTGCAGAGCGATACTGTGGGCTGTACCAGCGCCTGCGCGGTGCCACGGAGGAGCTGTTTGGGCAGCAGGCTGCCTTCATGCTGGCTCTGGGCCAGGGCTTCGCGGGGGCTTTGCTGCAGCTCTCCTTCCTGACTGCCCTGCACGTGAGTCGAGGGAGCACAGCACGGGTCTCGTGGACCCAGGGAATGCAGAGCTGGGGAGCTGCCCTGGCCCATGGCCGTGGGGCGAGCTCTGGGTGAGTGGTGTCCTCGTCCCCACCGAGCCACAGAGCCCTGCCCTGTGGTGGCCCAAGATGGTCCCCAGCTGCAGGTGTGTGGCGTTTGTCACAGTGTGGGCCCAGCCCCGGCACACTCCTGCCTTGGGCTGGTGCCTAGGCACCCTCGGCCCCTGCCTGAGGGCGCCAGAGTTTCCCAGCTGGTCCCCCAAGGGATATTCTCCCAGCCCATCACTGTGGCCACCCGGTGAGTCCCCTCCACAGCCAGCCCTGTCCCTCACAGGTGAGTGAGCAGTTTGCCCGCTACCTTGACATGCAGATCCAGGAGCTCCGCAGGGCTGCAGGCAGCACAGGGCCGCTGGAGCGGCTGCAGCAGTTCTTGGAGCCCTTCGTTGTCTTCAGTGGCCTGGAGCTCACCCACACCTTCGAGCACTTCTATAGGTGAGGGTGCTGTGTCTCTGTGGGACCAGGGACGTGGTGCAGTGTGGCGTGGTGTGGTGGGGGAGCCTGGCCCAGTGTGGCAGTGGTGCTCCCGATCTGCTTTTCCTGGCTCTGTGTGTGGAGGGCTGTGGGTGCTGCCAGTCTGCAGAGGCACCTTCCCTGCTGGGACAGGGAGGAAAGACGTGTGTGCTGCCGGGCCTGTGTGCTGTGGGGTGAGGCCAGGGCTGGGTGTGTCTCCTGGAGGGTGGCTGATGACCGCAGGGCTCAGGCCCACCCCTGACCTGACGCTGGTGGCTGTGGCAGGCACTACCTGGGGGACCGGCTCCTGACGCAAGGGCCGTCTTGGCTGGAAGGAGGGATCGTGGAGCAGATCGGGCTGTGCTTCCCCAGCCGCTTCCCTCAAGATATGCTGAGCAACTTGGCTGAGTCGGAGGACCTCCAGCGGCAGTTCTGCCTCTTCCAGCTGCAGGAGCAGGATAAGCGGCTGCTGGAGCTGGGCACGGGCCTGGATGAGGTGAGAGTGAGAGTGGGGAGGCTGGAGGCCACCGGCATTCCTCGTGGGGGTCCTGGACCCTGACCTGAGCTGCCCTTGTGTCCTTGTGCCCAGGTGCTGGGGACAGCCTCGGGGGCGGATGTACCAGAGGTGAAGGTGCTGGCCCTGTCCCCACGCTGCTGGCCTGTTTCCCCACTCTGTTACATGGATAACCCTGGGAGGTTTTTCTCAGCAGCGCTGAGCTCCCCCCTGGATGAGTTTGCTGACTTCTGCCAGAGGAGTAAGTGCTGCAGCAGTGAGTGTGCATGTGGGTCTCACCGGGGCCCAGAGCCTCCACAGCGGCTCAGCCAGAAGTGGCGGCGTGCTGGGTGGGCTGGGAGTGCCAGTGAGGGCTGGTCCCCAGCCCCGGTGCTGACACTGTCCCTGGCAGGCCAGAGCCAGCTGGGCTGGGAGTGCACGAAGCCCCGGCGATTGCAGTGGACGTGGCTGGGCCACGCTGAGCTGCAGTTTGGAGACTGTGTCCTCCACGTGTCCACACTACAGATGTACATCCTGCTGTGCTTCAACAGCGCCGAGGTAGGAGCTGGGGCCACAGTGCGGGGAGGGAGATAGCAGATGCTGGAGCATGGCAGGGCTGCGTCCTTCCCTTGCAGTGGGGTCTCCAGCAGTGTTTGGGGCACAGGATGCCCCTGTTTGGCTGGGCCTGCAGCCAGTGGGTCTTGGGCAGCCATTCACCTCCCATGCCCTGCTGCAGGAGGTGGCTGTGGAGTCCCTGCTGCAGGCTACAGGGCTCCCTGCTGACCTGGTGCACCACGCGCTGACACCGCTGACCGACAGCCAGGGCATCCTGGTGCAGAGCTGCACACCAGGAGGTGAGGGTGGGGCTGGGGCACCCCTGGGCAGGTGCTGCTCTGAGCCCCGGGCGGGTGTTTGGCTTAGGGGGGCCGAGCACGTAGGGCAAGTGAGTTGGCTGGGGTGAGTGTGTGTGTCAGGTTGAGGCCTGAGGCCAGATGTGGGGCTGGGGGTGGTGTGTGGGGCCACACACAGGGTGTGGGGGGTTGAGTCTCGGGTCTGTGTGTGGGGTTGGGGATGGGGCCAGGGGTTGTGGGTGTGGCTGTTGCTTGGGGCCAGGGGTGGGGGACAGGGCTGTGGCAGCCAGCTGTGCAGGCAGCAGTGGGAGGCCCAAGTTGGGTCCGCCAGCCACACACGTGTCCTGGGGCTTCTTCAGGGCCCAGCTGGAGGCTTGGCTGACCCTGGGTTGGGTGCTGGCTCCAGGTGCACTGCGGCTGAACCAGGCTGCCCTGGCCCAGGCCTCTGGCCGCCACCTGTGGCTGCTACCCCAGCAGAGGTACCTGCGGACTGAGAGGGCTGAGGTGAGTGCCCTGGAAAGGAAGAGGAACGTCCTCTGCTGCCTCATCACCCGCATCCTCAAGGTGGAGAAGCAGCTGCACATCGACAACCTGGTGTTCAGGGTATGGAGGTTCCCGGGGGGCAGAGAGGGGCTGCATGGGTGCCCCAGTGCGCTGCAGTGTGGGTCCCTCTTGCTGCCATAGGTGATTGATGCCTGTCAGAAGGGCGAGTTGGGACCAGGTGTGCAGTTCCTGAGCTTCTGCTGCCACAGCGTGGATGTGCTGTCCTGCATCCTGCACCTGTTGAACCAGGGCTATCTCCGGCGCCAGGAGGGGAGGCCCCATGTCTTGGAGTACATCTCTGCTGAACC
>JAWWMP010000533.1:0-10175 GCA_035047865.1 Dendrocincla tyrannina
GAGATCCCACCTGACCCTGCCCTGACACAGCTCCAGCCATTGCCTGGGTGCTGTCCCTGGTCACCATGCACTCTTGGGAAGCCAAATTTTCTTTTAAAATTAGATTGAGTTGATTTTAAACTGGTTAAAGTTGATGCATGGCAGCAAACAGATTTTGGCTGCGTAGATCCTGGATTTGGGAGATTCCTCCTCGAAGGGGGGTGTTTACCCCAGGAGATAAGTGCTGTGTGCAGTTGTGGGCTCTCCCTTCTCCTTTTCCATGGTGCTTTTCCTACCCTTTATCCATCAGGCCACAGAAAAATCTCTTCTCACCCCTCAGCTGTGGCTCTTCCACCCAGTTTCTCCTTTCCCCCTCCTATTGTTCCATCCCCTCTCCTTTCTTTCACCCTGCTCCACTTTTCCCGAGCTTCCCGAGTTCAAACCCTGGTCACAGTCACAATAGGACTGAAATGAGGCCAGGCCAACCCTCTCTATCCCCGTTAGGGAGGACGAGGAGCATTTTGGATGTTGCAGAATCCCTTTCCAGTGTCCCTTTGCGTTGGACACGAAGGCAGTGCTGGCACAGCCACTCCTTGCTCGGGCACCAGACACGGCTCCCTGGCTGGTTTGGTGCAGAATTACAGATTTTCACGTGTTCAAAGACAAATGAGGTGCTCAGCAGGCAGGAATGTCTCCTCTGGTGCTTTTCCATGTTATTTATGGTGTCAGTGGGAACTGCAGGGGCCTCCCTGTGTCACTCTGGGTGCTGAAGGGAGTTTAAAATGGTCCAAGTTGTAGCTCAAGGGTTTGGTGTTCAGAGGCCACGATCCCCAGCAGATCTAAACCCTGCTGTGTGCCCAGTGGGCTTGGAGATGATCTGAGATCTCCAGGGAATGAAAGCCAAGGATGGAGAATAGAGAGGGTTAAAGAGCATGGAAGGTTTGGGACCTGCTTTGGGTGGGACCAGTTGGCACCACGTAACCTGTGCTGCTCAGGGCTTTGGGGACCCTTGGGGGACATCATGACCCCATCAGTGCCCCAAAGGCCTGAGCAGCCCCACAACAGCCCTGGCACGGGCTGTGCAGCTGACCAGAGCCATAAATACGGAGTTGTGTCAGCTTTATCCCTTTGTGTTGGCATCCAGAGCAGTGAAAACGCCTGATCCAGCATTTATGTGCTAGAAAAACCCCAAAGGCAGCATTATTGGATGTCAGAGGAGCCTTGGTGTCCAAGGCTGTCATTTTGATATCTTCTGCCTTTCCTTTCCAAGTGGGAAGGAGTGAATGTGCCCTGGAAAGCTGGGAGGGGCTGGAAAAAGGCTGGGAAAAAACCCTTATCACCCTCCTGGAGAATTTTTGAAAAAGCAGTTTGTGAGAATTTTATTCACTCTGCTTATGGGTTTCTTTGGGGGTGGGAGGAGTGTCTGTGTCCCACCACTGCAGCTCTCAGGGGGCACTGGGCCCTGGGGGTGGCCCTGGAAGTGGGAGGAGGCAGCAGACCCCCCTTTTGGCTCCTCCACAGCTTAGAAGGGGTTAATGGAGGAGTTGGGGAAAAAGGGGAAAAAAAAAATCCCATGGAGTGTGTGTGTGTGTTCACTGCTGAGCCATAAACTTCTGGAAAATAAGGACTTATAAGGCAGCACTTGGAAGAATCTCACTTGGAGCCTGGTGGCATTAATGGGGAGTGGGTCTATTTTTAAATGAATCTACAAGAGGAGAAATCTTCCCTTTTGTGAAATGGAGCAAAGAGAAAAGTGTGCTGAGCCTGCTGGCTTGAACTGGAGCAGCCCCACTTTGGCAGCCCAGCAGCCAGTGAGCAAAGCTGCTGCTTTTCCTTCAGCTCCCGTTTTTCCTGGGAAAATAAGGAGTTGGGAAGGCAGTGACAGGTGTGGAGCAGGTGATGACAGGGAGAGTGGTGACGTGGGGAGGGCATCTCTCACATCCCAGTGCCTGCTCCCACTGTGGCTGCTGTCTTTGCCCTGTCTCTTACCAGTTGCTCCCAGTTGGAAATGCTAAATTTGGCTCCAAAGGGGGTTTGGAGGGGAGGGAGGAGCAGTGGGACCATCCCTTGCTGTCTGTGTGTTCATCCCTGAGGATTCCAGGGGTGCTCATGTATTTTCTTGATGAGTTTGTGTTAATGGTGCTGCACTGGGTGAGAAGGAGCTCAGGTGTATGCCCGGGTTTAAGTGCAGGGGTGACTCCCACCTGCAAGAGTCACCTATTAATCAATTGGCATTAATTAGTGAGCAACACCAAAAGCTCTGCGTGGAGAGAGGGCAGGCATCGAAGTGCTGGCTGCTGGGATTTACAGAGCATCATTTGGGGCCTGCTTTGTTCCAGAAGTCATCTTGCAGAGAGGGGAAAGCAGGCTTGGATCCTGGAAGTCCAAAATGTCTAAAATGGCTTTTTTAGCCCCTTTTTGCAGCTGCCCTGCCAGGGGCACAGAGGGGCTCGTGCTGGGGGTTCTGCAGAGCTCTGCTGTGCTGTGAGGTGCTCCAGGGAGGGGGAGCCTTGTGGGAAGGCAAAGCTGAGTGTTCAAGCAGGGTTTGTGGGCGCTGTGACATTCCAGGTGGTGCCACAGAGCTCCCTGGGAGCTGCCCCTGAGCTGCCTTTGCGGGCAGGGCTGCGGTCACAGCGTGGCAGCTGCTGCAGGGCCACCCTCAGGGGACGGGGAGGTGGCAGCCAGCAGCCAAACCTGTGCTGGGAGCGACTTTCTTGGCTGTAATTCCCATTTTTTTCATAAGCAGAGGTTTGTATTCCTGCAGCCTGGTCCCAGGGAAGCATCTCCTGCCCCATCCTGCTCTCCCCAGGGAAAGGCTCTCCCCTAAACCTGCCAAGCTGCACTTTGGGGCTGAGCTCAGGGAACCAGCAGCCCCAGGAGCTGCCACCCCAGAGCGGGGCTGGCTGAGGGCAGCACCCTTTGGCGTGGCAGCAGGACAGGGCTCTGCTGGGATCCTGGTGCACAGAGGCTTTTCTTGGCCCCTCTCCCATCTGCCCAGACACGCCACAGCCCTGCACGGCACGGCTGGAGACACTGGAGCCCTCCCAGGCGCAGAAACTCGATCGGGCGCTTTAATCCTTGGCTGCCCCAGTGAAAATCTCAAGGTCAAATGTGCACTGTCATGGAGGTTCCATCCCCCCGCTCCCCCAGCCTCTCCTTTTATGTGACATCCATATGTCAGCGTGGCTCCTCTCCAGCTGACAGGGCTCAGCTGGTCTTTGTGTCCCCACTGCACGTGTGGACGGGAATTCCTCCCACCAGGAATCGCCATTCCCTGCCTGTCCCAAAGCTCTGTGCTCGGAGGGATGAGCAGCCCCAGCCAGCACAGGCAGGCCACTCATCTCCCCTTTTGCATGGCCAAGAAGGTCTTGTAGAGTTGAAGGCCAGGGTCTCCAGCTGCATCCCATCCCTGCCAGGAACCATGGAGCAAACCCAGAGTGGCCGCAGGGCCCGTGCCAAGCGGCAACACTGGGCAGGGAAGGGCTGGGCTGTGTGGGCAAAGCTGTGGGGAGGGTTAAAAGCCACCCCATCCCTGGCTGCGTGTGATTCCAGCCCTGCCTTGGCAGGGGAAGGTTATCCCGTGCAGGGACAGCTGCGTCCCATAAGAGGAATGTGTCCTCCTCCTCCTCCTCGGAATGCCAGGCTGGCCATGCCTCCTGCTCCCACCCCAGCGGGATCCCCATCCCTGAGCATGGGAGTGGGGGCAGCTGGGTCTGCCAGCAGCAATCCGAGCCCCCTGGAGCCCTGGGAGAGATCATGGATTGAGGTGGGAATTCTGCGTGGGAGGGAGCAGAGGCAGTGGGACAGCCCCGTGCCAAGGCAGGTTTGCTGTCAGCAGTGTGGGCTGGGGGTTTGGAGTCACTGAGGGTCTGCCAAGCCCTCCTGGGGCATCCCCAAGCCCCTGAGGTGGGGTCTCACTTAGAAGAGCCCATAGCCACCTCTGGAGCCAGGGAAGCCACAGTGTGAGTGGTCAGATGTCACTCCTGTGCTGCCATAGGGTCTGTCCGAGGCTGGAAGAGGAGCTTTTCCACAAGGTGGTACTCAGGGTGGGCAGTGTTGGTGGCACAGGGTGCCCAGAGAAGCTGTGGCTGCCCCAGCCCTGGAAGTGTCCAAGGCCAGGTTGGACAGGGCTTGGAGCAACCTGGGCTGGTGGAAGGTACAACAAGAGGAGCTTTAAGGTCCCTTCCAAGCCAAACCTTGTATCATGCTGTGATCTTTCCCTCTGCTCTCTTTTGCTGATCCCAGGCTGCTCCCAGCTGTGCCCGGACATGGGGATGGGACACCGGGCTCTGTGTCACCCCAGTGCTGTCCCCACCCTCACCCTCCTCAGCACAGCAGCCGCCGGTGCTTGCTCAGGGAAGAGCCCAGATGTGTTGGTGGCTCAGAGCAGGATTTGGGAGGCAGTGGAGGGACAGTGTGTGCTCCCGGTGTGTGGGAAATCTCTTGATATTAAACTGGAGGGGATGGTGTTTGCAGACTTTGTCACCGGGTTGGCACAGCACTGAATGAGCAGGGACCTGGGGAGGGGGTTGAAAACCTCTTGTTTGCCACTGAGACAGGGACAGCTTGCGTGGGGAATCCCTCCCTTGGGAATGCCATCCCTGAAGTCCCACGTTGTCCTTGAAGGCAGTGCCTCAGGGTCCCTGCTCTGTTCCCCTTCCCTGAGCATCTCCACCTGCAGGACAGCAGGGAATCCGTGCTGGAATGGCACAGCCCTTGCTTTAACCTCAGCCTGGAATATCTCCAGGATGTTCACCTGCTGCAACACCCTCTCGCTGTATTTCTACACACTTTGTGGTGTTCTGGAAGGGCATTTTAGTGCTGAGAGGTTTCTCCCCCAGCAGCAGAGAAAGTCTCAATGCCAGCTCCGCCTGTGAATTCCTGTTTGGTGCGTGTTGCTCCCACTCCCTGCTGCCAGCCGGGATGTCTGGCCCACAGGGAACCATGCTGAGCCTGTTGGTGCAATTTGCTGCCTGCTATAATTATCCTACCTGAGTTCTCCACGACTTGGAGCCAAAGGGTTGCTGCTGAGCTTGGCTGGCAGCCTCGTGTCGGTGGGACAGCGGTGACGTGAGCTCAGGTCACGAGTGCCGGGGAGAGGAGCCAGGGCTGCGGCTCAGGGACAGATGTGCAGGTGATGGGCAACATCTGGCCTGGCTAAACACAGCAAATAATCACCTTGTAATCAGCCAGCCAGTGAAATACCTGGTTGTGTCAGGAGGATGCTCTTTGTGGAGCATTTACGATCCCTGGAAGTGTTGAAGGGGTGACTGGATGTGGCACTCAGTGCTCTGGTCTGGTTGACAGGGTGTGGATCAGTCAAAGGTTGGGCTTGGTGATCTTGGAGTTCTTTTCCAACCTAATTGATGGTGATTCTGTGGAGAGGGAATCCGTGCTGGGGTTATTTTTGGGGCCTGTGTGCTTTGCAGCTCTCCCAGTTCCCTTTCCCTGCACCACTGGCAATACCCAGTAGCCAAGCAGGCTTTAATCCCGAGGAAGTGTTTTCTCTAGATCTTTCAGAATATCTCCTTCAGCCTGAATTTCAAATAAACATTGCCATGTTTGGCCATGTCCCTGGTGTGCCCCCCCTCTGCTCTCTGCATGAACTTGCAGGGTGACTCATCACAGTCCCTTCCCTGACAACAGAACTACCCGGCTGAGGACCAGGAGGCTTTGGATGCCACAAAAGCCAAGCCACTCACATGCCCTTGGCCATCACATGGATTTCCCCCTTTTATTTCCCTTTTTACCCCCATTTTTTTATCCTTTTACCCCCATTTTTTATCTTTTTACCCCCATTTTTTTCCCTTTTTCTACGCCAGTTTTCTCCTGGGCTGCCCTGGGATGGATGTGCCATGGGGATAAGGTGTGATCCCAGGTTCTTCCCAAGCTGGAGGCATCTTTCCCCCCTCAAACACAGCCCAGGTTTATTTATCCCCCTCCCTGCCCTCTCTGCTCTGTGCAGAGGATTTAAATGCAAATATTAACTCCTGGCTTTAATCCTCCTGAGCAATGGGTTGGGGAGGTGGATGAGCATAACAATTAGTGCTGGTCACCCCGGCTGTTTAATTAATGCTCTGCAAAATTACACTTTGATGAGGGATAACTTTAAAGGTGTAATTAGGGCAGTGCAACAATTAGCCAGGCTGGTGTGGATGTGAGAATTCCCAATTTGCAGCTGCCACAAGCTGGCTTTGGCAATCTGTGGGAACACACCCCTGAACTCTGATGGTTCAGAGGGGGCAGAATCAAATCCATCCCCAAACCCATCAGATGGTGCCCCAAAAGTAGGAGAAATGGAAGTGATGATGAGCCAGGAGTGATGAAGGTGTGAGGATACATTTAGATGGGATATTGGGAAGAATAAACATGTGGAGAGTCCTAGCCCAGAGAGTGGATTTAATGTTTCTCCACTCACTGGAAAACAGCCAGAAAGGAGGAAAAAGTGTAAAAACAAAGGGAAAAAAATGAGGAAAAAGCAGTGCTGCCTTTACATAGCTTATATTTCTTAATTTATTTCCCAGAATACAATACCCAAAGGTTCCAGCTGCCAACTTTTTCTCTTTGATGGCCTCATAAATCCTTTAAATTAAAATTTCCCCCTTAAATTACAGTTAAAATCTATTGATTTCGTGGAGAGGATGAAGCTAAAGATCTGTTTGTATGTAGGGCTGGACTCGACTCGAGCCTTTAAAGGGAAGAGTTTGGGATTTATCCTTCCTGCTCCTTGATAATTCCTTGCCTGGTGGTCACTCCGAGCTCTCCAGGTGGGAAACAAGGATGTTGCCTGGAAAATGGTTGCTTCAACTAGAGGCAATTCCAGGGATATAGAGAAAATAAAGAGCTTTTCAGGAAGGACATGAACTCCCCCTGTCTCGAGGGGGAAATGCTGGTTTGCAATTCCAGGGTGCAATAGCAGTCCTTGTAGCAGAATTCACATTTTGGTTTAGGTTTGTGAGCTTAAATTCAGCTTTTTTTTTGGGGGGGGAACAAACCTTTCCCACAAGATGTGCAGAATTCTGGATAAGACCATGGCTTGTGGGTGCTGCCTGTCTTTGGGGTTGTTTTAGGGCTGATTTGGGGCTGCCATCCAGCCCCAGGCATTCCCTAATGGCCTGCAGTTATTTTAAGGATACCTCCTCTGGCAGAAAGTTGCTTTAGTTCCTTCCTTCATTTCTCGGGGCTGGTTTCAGCCAGGCATTTGTCTGCCAAGGCACAGCCGGGGCTGGAATGGGAACAAGAATTCCCAAGGAGTCGGGAGGGAGGGAGCCCCAAGGCTCCCATGGCCCTGTTTGCACCCCATCCTTGATCCAGGAAAAAGAGGCTCCTTCCTCTGCCCGTAGCCAGTTTTCCATCATCATCATCATCATCATAATAATAATATTGGTAGGAATAGCAAAGCTGGGCATCAATGTCGGGATCCCAATTCCAGTCAAACTCCCTCTCTGATTTCCAGGACCTTTCCTTGCCTTGGTCTGTAGTGAAGGGGACGGTGCAACCTTAAAAAAACCCAGGAAAAAAGCACTGAGGTTTCATTTTTAGATCTTTTCTTCCCCTTTTCCACTGAATTCCTCCCTATTTAAGGAATATATCCATATATTTATGTCTCTACTGCCGTGATGGGTGTCGATCTCCCCCCAGCCCTGAAGGAGGGCAGAGCTCTCTTGTGCTCCGGGCTCCGAATGCCAGGCCTGTTTTCCCAGTGGATTTGGCATTCCTCACGGAGCCAGTGGGATGGTTTAGGCAGGGAGCCACAAATAACACGGGGAGCAAAGCCAGCACTGTGACTGTTCCTGAGCTCTGCCTGGAGCTCATTGTCGTGGAGCGGCTTTGGGATCACCGGGAGCGCGGTGACATTTCCAATCTTAATTTCATTTTTCCAATTAATTTCAGTTCTCCAAACGCCCTTCACCTGGTGCTGCCAGGTTGAGAGCAAGTTTATACCTCCCTTCCAGAGTGATTATAAACCAGCTTCCCTACGGAACCTCCTGGGAATGGATTTAATTGGGCTCTAAACAATCAAATGGGAACTTCATGGATTGTTATGCATATGTGACTTTTTTTTTTGGTTGCATTTCTACCTTGTCAGCAGCTTGTAACTATGGCAACAACAGCCAGATGAGACAGAAACTTGATTAAATCAATACATCAGACAAGGACCTACCAGAGACTCTTCACCCCAAACAGGAAAACCGCTGAAAAGTGACCTTGGACTGGTTTTTCTTTTCCCCTGTTGGCGAATCATCCACGATCGCTGGATTTATTTTTTCAACTCTTGCTGTTTCGTTTTCCCCCCCTTTTTGTAACCAATTGGCCTGCCACTTCCATGGCGATGTTTTGCATAGTTGCAAAGTCACAGGGCAGAGGAGAAAAATGAGCACGAGTTGGTGGGGGGTTTTTGCAGCTGGGAAGTGGCTGGTGGTGCCCAGGCCATTGAAACACGGTGGGTTTGCCCCGGTGAGGAAGCACTCGGGACCTGCTCCTTCTTTTGGCAGGAATTTCCAGGGGAAGAGGTTGGATGCCACATCCACCCTCCCCGTGGGGTGGTCACACAGGGGTCACAAAGGGCTTTGGGAATTACTCGGGCCTGTCATAAATGATATTAATTTGGATAATAATTTGGCTATTAATGTCCATGAGGGGGACTGTGCAGCCCCTCAGCACCCGCCCTGGGTGGGTGCTGTGCTTCCAGCTCTCGGGATGCTCCGGGAATGCTGTTCCAACTCCACGCCGTGACTCAGCTGTGGAAGCAGGAACTGGGCTCAGCCTTCTGCTCCCCATCCCCCTGGGAATAAACAATTCCGGTCATCTTCAACCTCCCTATGGGTTTGTAAAAGCCCCCTTTTTTAGCCAGGCTTGAGTTCCCTGGGATGCCAGGGGGAGAAATGCTGGGAGAGCTGGCAGGGCTGGGAGCCTGGCGAGGCATTCCAGGAGTGTTGGGAGGAGAGGGATCAATCCAGCCAGGAAATATCACTCCATGCTTAGTCTGTGTGCTGGTGCACAGGGAATGCAGGATGTGACCCACAGGACTGATGAAAAGAGGCTTCAGAGTCTGTGAAGCCTTCAAATAAACCCATGGAGAGAATCGTAGGATCCTGGAATGGTTTGGATTGGAAGGGACCTCAAAGCTCATCCCATTCCAGCTCTCTGCCATGGGCAGGGACACCTTCCACCAGACCAGGTTGCTCCAAGCCCCATCCATCCAGCCTGGTTCTTTTTTTGGGATGGTTTTTATTCCCTGCACTATGCCAACTAATTTTTCCTCGGTTTCATTATTTTCATGGAGAAATTCGAGCTGGCCATGGTATGCAACTCCAAGGAGCCTCAGAAACCTGAGCAATAAGGAATCTGGGATGAATGTAATTCCTGCTCTGTTTCTCCCCGGAGACTAAATAAGAAATGCCAAGAGCCAGACTCCTCCCTGGCCAGGAGCACACAGGGTTGGGGCCCCGAACTGAAAGCACGTTCTTAAATCATGCTTAAATCATGGTCCTGGGATGTGGCTCGTCATTCAAGCTCCTTTGTCAGCCACGGGAAGGCTCCTTTTCCAGGTTGGCCTGGAGAGTTTGTTCCTGTTTGGTAGAACCAGCTGGTGAAATCACAGCCAGTTCCCAAAATTGCCTCATTAAAGAATTGCTGCGTGCGAGTTTCGCCCGCGGCCTTTCCCGCGCCGCCCCCGGCGTGAGCTCAGCTGGCATCTCCTCCTGGCTCTTCCTGCCTGCTCAGCCTCAGGCAGGGAATTCCCCAGCCCTTCCAGGGTGCAGGGAAGCCCTCGGTGCCCCCACAGCTCTGCTGCCCTGCGGCTCTTGGGGTGTGGGCTGGAGGGTTGGGTGATGCTCCTGTGGAACCTCTTGAGGCTTGCTGAGATTTGGTGCTGCTCTAAATGAGGCCACGCTTTCCATCAGTGTGGACTGGGGTCTTCCCTCTGCCCTGCTCTGGGAACGCTCCTCTGATAGGCTGGCATGAGTCTGGCTCGTTCCTGTCTTTTCTTTTTGGACGCTTAAAGTTCCCGACGCTTTGGGGGTGCTCTGAAGCACAGGGTGTTACAGAATCACAGTCACAGAATGGTTTGGGTTGGGAGGACCTTCGAGATTATCAAGTCCAAATCTTTCTGTAGGAAGGGACACCTCCCACCAGCCCAGGTTGCTCCAAGCCCCGTCCAACCTGGCCTTGGACACTCCCAGGGATCCAGGGGC
>JAWWMP010000534.1:0-10168 GCA_035047865.1 Dendrocincla tyrannina
CCACCCCCGGTACCGGTGCCCAGCACCAGCAGCCCGAGCAGCAGCCCGTGCAGCAGCCCCAGCAGCAGCCCCGGCTCAGCCCCGGCGCTGCCCATGCCCGGCCATGCAGCTCCGCAGGCCGCCGGCAGAACGGGCCCGCGGCATAAGGCGGCGACCGCTCAGCGATACCGGCCCTTCCTCCTGCCCCTCCTCCTCCTCCTGCTCGGCCCTTCTTCCTCTCGCTACGCCGGGCCGGGCTCGTCTCAGCTTCTCTCGGCTCCTTTCGGCTCCTTTCGGCTTCTCTCGCTAGACATCTCTCGGTTCGGCTCTGCTCGGCTCGGCTCGACTCCGCTCGGCTCTTCTCGCTGGGGTTCGGCCTCTCTATGCTCTGCGCGTGCGCACAAAGGGTAGGACCCGTCGCGTGGCCGTTGCTCGGCGCGCGTATCGGCCCCGCCCCGCCGCGTTCCATTGGCTGAGCGGGCTGTCCGTCAGGGGCCCTCCTCCACTCAACGCGCCCAAAAGGCGGCCCCGCCCCGCCCACCGGCCCCGCCCCGCAAGGTAGCGCGCGCCCTACCCTGACGGGGGAGAGAGGAACGGGGCGGGGCGGGAGGCCGAGCGGTGAGTTTAGCGTCGGGATAACGCCGGCAACAGAACCGGGACAGGGCAGCGAACAGCGCCGGGATAACGCTGGGAACAGTGTCGGGGTAATGCCGGGAACAGCGCCGGGAACAGCACCGGGGTAATGCTGGGATGACGCCGGGAACAGCGCCGGGACGGGGCAAGTGGCAGTGCCGGGATAGGGCAGAGAATAGCTCTGGGATGGGGCAGGTGGCACTGCTGGGATGGGGCAGGGAATAGCTCTGGGATGGGGCAGGTGGCACTGCTGGGATGGGGCAGGGAATAGCTCTGGGATGGGGCAGGTGACACTGCCGGGATAGGGCAGGGAATAGCTCTGGGATGGGGCAGGTGGCACTGCCGGGATAGGGCAGGGAACCCGCGGCTGGAGCCGCAGAGGGGTGTACGCCATGCAGGGGTGCGACCTGCTGAACCTGCATTTCGGTTTGAACTTGATAAACAAAGGAGAACCTTCCCCAATTCCAAACCATACTTAAAACCCCAGAAATGGCACTTTCCATCTTTAGGAAACAACGGACCATTCAGAAGTGAATGCAGAGCTTCTTCACAGGGTGACAAGGAAGGGAATCTTCCAGCGGAGTTGGCATTTTATAGTTTTTATTCTAAGTCCCATCAGAGTAGTTGTCAAGTCAGATCAGAGTAGATGAAATCTGTCCTCGAGTTGTTGGTTTCATCTCTTCTACTTTGTCTGCTGCTTCACTGCTATGATCAGAGATGCCATAGTGGGGAGAGGCACGGCTGATTTTAAAAATGAATGCTGCCCAAAGAGAAAGAAAAGAAAGAAAGGAGCCATTACTTTCCAAACTCAGTTCCTCACAGGCTCAAGCAGCATTCCTCTGGCTTGCAGAAATACACCAAAATAGAACTGAGGGGACCATCTGGATGGTCTCTGTCTTCATGTCCAGGACCTTGTCTTCTCAGGCAAACATGGCCCATAATCCTCTCAATCCATTCCTCAAGGACAAATGCTGCTGGGATTCATGGAGCTTGCTGGGATTTTTACCCTGACAGCACTGTGGGGATGCTGCTTGCTGTCCAGGGCTTGGTTCCTTTTCTTGGGAAACTGCAACACTTCTAAGATATGCCGATCCCAGTGGGATTTAGGTCCATGTGTTGTTCTGAAGACCACTGAGGTACAGGTTTTCAGCACCAAGTTGTGGTGGAGTGCTGATGGACTCAGCTCTGGGAAAGATCAGTGTCTACCTTTCCATCCCCTGCCCCTGCTGTGCTGCCTGGCCCCTTCCTTCCCACAGGGACAGCCAAGTGGCTCATTCTGCAGCTCCCCATCTGCCCCAAAACCTGGCAGTAACCCTGCAGGGTTACTGCATTTCCTTGACTGTGCCAGGCAGCAAATGGGGCTGGGACAAGTCCCATTCAGTTGTCCCTGTTTAGTGCCATAAACCTCTACAAGTGTGGCTTGGTGGCAGAAACCCCTAAGAGCTGGGCAGGAGGGACCAGCTGGGGCTCCTCAGGGGCCCTTCCTTCCCACAGCCAACTCTGACTGCTTGGCTGGCACTGGTGTCATTGGATTCTTCCACCGCCATTTCAGGCCTCCATACCCAACATCACCACGTAAAACTGAATGCACCACCAAAATGCAAAACAGTTAGAGGATGGAGCTCCTGTCCTGTGAGGAAAGGCCAAGAGAGCTGGATATGTCCAGCCTGGAGAAGAGCAGACCCTGAGAAGGCCTTATTGCCGCCTTTAAATACTTCATGAGGGCTTATAAGAAAGACAGTGGCAGCATTTTTAGCAGGGCCAGTTGCAAGGGGAACAGGAGAAATGGGTTTAAACTAAAAGAGGGTTGATTCAGATGGGGTCTAAGGAAGAAATTGTTTATGAGGAGGGTGGTGAAACATCAGCACAGGTTGACCAGGATGCTCGTAGGTGCCCCCTCCCTGGCAACATTCAAGGTCAGGTCAGATGGGGCTCTGAGCAACCTGATCTACTTGAAGATAGCCCTACTCATGGCAGGGAACTTGGACTGAGTGATCTTCACAGCTCCCTTCCAGCCTAAACCAATCTAGGATCCTCCTTAGTTTTCATCTGAAAACCAGAGAGACTGGAAGTTGATATGAAGGGAGCCACCTGGAGCCTTGGGGTTTAGCCAAGGAGCCAACCCTGACTTCAGGCAGCTGTGTTGCCCTCAGCCACTCTGCACTGTACCTGCAGGAGTTCCTCGGCAGAGCCTCACCAGTCCTCGTCTGTCTGCAGGCAGTGGTTCAAAAAGTGATGCAAGAGAGATGAGCATAGCCAGGGTTTCTGAAGCTCTGGTGCCCTCTTTTGACTATCAGGACTAGAGCCTGAAAGAAAAAGGAAACATGAGTGCCTGTTCCTTCCAGCTCTGTAGGTGCTCACCTACCACTCTTTAAGCTCCAATCTTCACTGGCAGCTTCTTCCCAGCCCCACAGCGCATCCTAAGAATGCTGCAGCTGACCAAGAATACCTGCCCAACCTGACAGATCTGGATATCCAGGCCCAGGAGAATGCTTTTGCTTTTGATGTCTCTGTGGATCACCTGGTTGGAATGAAAGAAAGCCAGACCTTGCAGGCACTAAGAGAGAAAAAAGAAACAGGAAGGTAAACGTCCATGATCTGATTTCATCACACAAGAAAGGAAACTAGGGGAATGGTCAGGAATAGCACAACAATGGTGCTGTCATGAGGATGAGCTTGCTGTTCCAACAACCTTACAAGGGCAATATCTTTCTAAGAAGGGAAGGCCTATCAGCATTTGAAAGAGGAAGGGCAATTGCTTTTACAGACTGTGCTTTGCAAACCCAGCCAGAATGACTGCTACTGCAGTGGATGTGCTCTCTCCATGCAGAGGACAAACAAGGGTTTGCCAAAAATAGTGTTAGGTGGATCACTTTCGGGCAGGAGGCTGCATGACAGATTTTGTTCCTGGGCTCCACAGCAGATTTGGAAGTAGCATAGTAGTCAGTTCTCCAAAACTGCATTTTGGGTGCAATTCCATCTTTTTAAGCTGAGGACTTTGAGAATTGACTATTTCCCTTTGCTATTAGTTTAAAATTCTGCCACCAGCATGTTTGGTCTTCCAGGCAAGGAAGGCAGTGCAGTGCAGACAGGCTGCAGGCAAATGTTTAGAGAGGCAAAATGGAGAAGAGTAAATAAAAATAAAAAAGAGAGTGAGAAAATATGACAACAGTATCATAACAGAGAATACGACACAGTATAAAAACAGAATAATTGCAGGGAAACTGGTGGGCTGTTCACTTCAGATGCTCGCTCTTCTTCAGATCATAACAGCAACACAGAAACAAAGCTCTGAGTATGAAATCACTCCTGTTCTTACCACCTGTCTCAAAGGACAATCCTGCCCAAGTCATCAGAAGCACCAGAGGGATTCCTTACCTTCCTAAAAACAGCTGCTATCCTTCTTTCATCCATCCTCACCTTGATAATGATGTCCCTTAAAAAATGTCTGTCCATGTACTCCATGACCAGCCAGAGTTCTTTACTGACGAGGTGGCTGAAAGGAGAAAACAAGGACATGGAGATACATGTGCACAGCTAAAGTGTCTTATGGAAAAGACCACAGCTGAGTTTTGTTTGCAGGTCACTTGTAAATGAAGACAGATTAAAAGGGAGAGGCATTCCATCTAGGCTATGCAGTGTTTGCAGTCTGTGCAATCTAAGTGAGAAAGGCACATCCGTGAAAAAGGAGATGTCTTAAATGGCAAGCGAAGGAAAACGGCAGTTCAGTAATGGAAAAATAAATCTGGAACCGGGACACATCTCCTCAACTGGTTCACTGTTTTAAGGCAAAAATTCCACCACTAAGTCCAGGAAGAAGGAGACACAATTTCCACTGCTTTTGTCAGGGGAGGGTGGGGTGCATCACTGAACTCCAGGTCCAGCAGGTTGCATCCCTGCCTGGCATGCACCAGGTGCATTTTGCAGGCTGACACTGGTCTGTGCTTCTTTGGCCTTTGCAGCAAAGGTCTACCAGTGATCTAAAGCTCCAGCCACAGCTCACACCAGAGAGGAAAGCATGGGAGAGCTGGGGAATCTGCGGGACACTTCCCTGTCCTTCTGGGGCAGTGTTGAGGGCTTTATGAACAGTTTCAAAACCTCTAGAAAGCAAAGAAGAGAAACAGATTAGTCCCTAGGAGTGAAAGCCAGCGCAGGCAGCACATCTCTGCTGCCTGGAGTATTCTTAAAACACTGGCTTCATCTGCTCTTCAGCTAGCAGCACAGCAGCTACCAGCCCTCTGCCATGCAAGGAGGCCAAGAGCAAAATTCGATCCAATAGGAAGAAAAAGGGCTGGTGCCAATCTCAAATCTACACCTAGATTATGTGAGATTTTCTATCCCTTTTTCCTTGTTGTGTCTGTCCATGTGTGCGTTTTTGCCCCACTGTAACATACAGTCCTGTTGGGTCTTCTTACACCTCTCTTTTGAATCTATCTGCCAAACTCAAACACCACTCAGTCATTCTGAGAAGCCTGAACACATGGGACAGCTGTTTGAGGACAGCATCTAGACACAGCTTTCTCCATCATGCAAGGAAACCAGTCCTCAGCCATCCTGTGAAATGGCACTGTCAGAGGAGGGACTGTTCCACACATAAATGGAGAAGTAATAATGCCTTCTGGCCACAGTTAAAAATTTTGGTCAGTACTGAGAGACGGGACAAACTAAACCCAGTGTCTGAGCGTTCTTGAAGCTTTCCTGACTTTATGCTTGATATTACACCAGCAAAATACCTGGCCCATGGTTTTGTAGAAGTAGCTGTACTTGCTGTCACCCACTGCCAATATTTTTCCATCTGATGTATTTCTTCAGTGACTCTCCCATGCTCACTATGCTCCCTGAAAGAAACAAAATGCAAGATGGTCCCTTCAAAGCAGAGCTACCACCTCCCAGCAGATCCAAAATGCATCCCCACTGTCTGGGGCTCAGAGCAATTTGTGATCAGTTGGGTAACTACAACAAAACCAAGAAGAAGACAGGCAACTCCACAGTACAGATGCCCTGCACAAAGTCTGATTTTCTACAGACCCTTGAAAGGTTACGTTGACAAGAAAGCAACCACAGAGAGATGCAGACAGAAATCTGAAGAGAACAGGCAAGTAAGTTTGTAATCTATAAACAATAAGGAGAGCTGGAACAACAGCCTTTCTTTTCTTGGGAATGAATACTCTGGGAGATTCAACAAAAGGTTTAATACTTCTGAATGTTGTATGGACTTTATTATATGCTGAAATCTGAGCACTAAGGAAGGCTCCATTCTCTGCAGTCACACCAGCCATCAGTGGCAGGACAGGTACAACCAAAATGTTGGTAATGCCATAGCCAGACTGAGCCCCATTACAAGCTGTTTTCCCCAAGTAAGATAGAACGTTCTTGGCTTTGAGATCAGACCCTGGGAAGAGCAGATCAATCCACTTTTTGCCCTAACAGCCAGGAGTCTAAAGAGAATTTAGGAAGCCAAATATTGTGTTCAGTTTGGCTGCAAGCACACAGGGCTTCCCTAGGTCATTCACTAGGTCACAGCCTTCTGCTCACCCAGGAACAATCCCTGCTTGTGCCTTTAGCCTAGAGGAAAGCTCAGACTGAGCTGCCCTCAGGGGCAGGAGGAACACTCGGAGTGCTCTCTGGCTGCTTTAAAGCACACCACCACTTTCTGTGGGGAGGTGTAAATGCCTCTGTGACACTCAGTTGGGGAGGAGTGTTTGGTACAACTCATGCTGAGGCCGGCACACAATACATTGCTCCATCAGACAAGAAATACTCCAGACGTACTTAGTTGCTTTAGGGTCTCCTCTGTCGTCTCCGGCTTCCAGTCTGTGCTCCTGGATGAACTCTGTGTCCGAGTTTCCAGGCTGGGGAGTGGAGGCTTCTTGAGGCAATGCTGCTGCAGCAGCAGCTTTGATGACAGAGCCTGTGTAGATCTGAGACAAGAAATGAGTTTGTGTCAGAGAGGTGGCTGGCAGAGATTGCCCTGAGATCACATTTCAAACGCAAGCCCTTAGGAAGAGAGTCTTCAACTGGTTAGGGTTTTTTTGCCATGCACTTCTCAAACTGAATGGGCAAAACCAAGATTGTGCTTTTACACAATTTTGTAGCCAGTTTCATGTTACATTTTCACAGATTTTCTGAAAAATGACTGCAACAATGACTGCTCCATTTCTTCCCAACAGTTCCTTTCCCCCCTCCGAGGACTGCAGACACACTTGCAGCTCTTTTTTCTGATGTTCTGCCTCCTTCCACTGACTCCTCTTTTCCTCCACAATCTTATGCAAGTGCTCAACCTCCAGCACCTTCTGACTTGATAGTTTCTGTGCTTCATTCAGATTATGCTGAGCTTTGTGGCCAATTACTTGCTGGGACTCACAAAATATTCTGAGTTGGAAAGGGCCCACATGGATCATCAAGTCCAGCTCCTAAATGAATGGCCCCTACAGGAATGAAACCCACAACCCTGGCATTATTAGCACTGGGGAGCTTCATTTCCTCTTGGATGTTTTTCATTTGTTCCTTGTGCCTCTTCTCTACTGCCTTTATCTTAAAGAAACAGAAAGTTACTGGGACCTGCCAGCACGTTCAGGTTTTCCCTCTTTTGCTCTCCCGATCACATTCCTGCAGCCACTTCTTTCTGCTTCTCTAGCCAGCTCTGCTTCCTTTGTAACCATTGCTTCCTGGTACTGATGTTTGGAGCCTGCCAGGCTCTGCTTTCAGTGTCCATGGTAGTCCTTACCTCCTCAGTCCTACGTTTTATGCCCTTGTTACTGCTCTTCACTCTGTTACCTGTCTAGTCAGGCATACCTGCCCATTGTATTGACCCTCTTCCTGAGCTGCTCTAGCTGCTGCCACATTTGGAATATCTCTTTCCGAGTGTGGAGGAGCATGTGTAGGAACTCAGTCTTTTCATGCTCATTTTCAAGCAGCACCTGCACAAAAAGGAAGAGAAGGCTGGTTTAAACTTCCTATACAACATTTGTGTGGCAAGACTCAGAGACTGAAGGGCTCACACATTCCCTAGAAAAACTGTGTCACTGCTGTCCTGGAAGGCAGAGACTGTCAGTACAAGCATGGTCCATGTATGAATGAATCTCCAACAAATTTTTAGGCAGCTAACAGGAAGTGTGTGGTATTTCTCAAGGGTCTGGCCTTGCTGGTGAGGATTAATACCTGCACTGTTTGTGCCTCTGTGTTCACACAAGTTCTTTTGAACTCAAACAGACTCACACTGTTAAAGTGGCTATGAGGAGAAATGAAGCCCAGCCACACCCAGCCCCTCTGATCCTCAAGGGAATCTCCCCCTGGAATGCACAGTGGGGGATTTTCTGCTGAATTCCCATACTCAGGACACAACACAGTCTAATAACCTGGGTTGCCAAAAGGAACGGTCACTGTTAACTGGAAGGGGATGTGTAAGTGCCTGGCACTAGAACAGCTCCTTCATGGCAAGTGTTCTACCCCAAAACTAGGTGTTTTCATGCAAAACTCCTGCATCTTCTAGAACTGCAACCTTTCAAACTGAAATTCTCTCAGAATCTACTCCAATGTCACCTACTTCAGCATGTAAAGCCATTGGATGCAACGAGGGAATGCTTGGCAGGAAAACAGCCCTTGTGGTGAGCCCAGTCACTTAGTGATTTATGGAAGTCTGGCTGAAGGTCTCTCCTGGGCCTCCTTTTCTCCAGTCTGAATACCCCCAGCCCTTCTGTGGGCACACTCCAGCACCTTAATGGCTTTCTGGTCATGAGGGGCCCAAAATGAGCACAGCACTTGAGGTGTGACCTCACCAGGGCCCAGTACATGGGACAGTCACTATCCTGCTCCCACACTACTGCTGATCCAAGCCAGGATACCTTGGCTGTTTTGGACACCTGGGCACATGCTGGCTCATCTTCAGACAGCTGTCGACCAGTGCCCCCAGGTGCTTCTCCCCCGGGCAGCTTTCCAGGGACAAAGTTGCATATATGCCTTAAAATACAATCAGGAGTTCAAGGTATCATTCCTGTTCTTAGCAGTACAAGGGAACAGCCCAGGACTCACAGCTCTCTGGCTCAAACAAATGGAGTGTGCGGAGTTGCAGACTTCACAACAAAAAGCACCAACAAAGACAGGCAGCCCCATTTTCTACCTCAGAAACAGGCATTAGAACTACAGAGTTTCTTTGGCCATGTGGGAGAAGAGTAGCCCATGCAGATTCATGGACAACACAGTCCCCTCTTTGCAGCTTATCAAAAACAAAAAAGGAGGCCAGCACTGACAGGCAGACTAAAAGACTCTGCAAAAGCAGAGGATGACTCGGAGAACTGCAGAACAGCTCTGCAAGCCATCCACAGGTCTGCAGGAAGGCGTAAACCAAGCCTTCAGACCATTAGCACTACCATGTGCCCCTGTGACAAAAGCACTGCTGAATCCAACAGATACAGCTTCACTGGGCCAAACAGCCAGTTACCCACCCAGATGCACCAGCTTTTTGGTCTTACCTGATGGGGTTGCTCTTGGATTTCTGCCTTCTCCTTCACCATGATCATCAGATGCACCCACAGCTCCTCCCGTTTCTCCTCTGCTTCCCGGAGTTGCTGTTGGATTTCTTCCTTCTCATCAGCCATGATCATCAGATCCACCTGCAGCTTTTCCTGTTTCTCCTGTGCTTCCTCCAGCAGCTGCTCAGGGCAGGCTTCCTTTTCACAGACCCCTTTGTTTCTTCTTTCACACGAGTTCATCTTCTTCACCATAGGGATCTTTGCTCTCTCTGTCTTGTCCACTTCAGCTGATGGAACTTCCTTCTCTTGCTCCAGCTACACTCAGAAGCACAGAGGAAATTAAGTACAGGAAGATTTACCATGAAGAAGGTTTGGCTCTTACACAGAAAGAAATGTTGCCGTATTCAGTCAGTTGTGCTGCCAGAAGGCAAAAAGTCTGAAGAGAAGAAGCAGCTGGAGAGAAACACCTGGCAAGCTCTGGCAGCTCTGCTCACCTGCAGCCCACATTGGTTCAGGTGCTCGTAATGCTGTGCAAGAGCTCCACTGATGCCGCCCATCTTCACTGCTGCAATGTGGCGATCTGCTATTACTGCACCCAGCTGCCTCTGAGTCAGCTCTGCTACCGACTGCTCTGCCTGAGGAGGCAAAAGAACAGCATGACAACAGGCAGCAAAATCCCTGAATTCAAGCAGCAATGCCACATTCCCAGTGTGTCTCTGTAACACGCAGATAATATAGAAATAGCAAAAGTAATGTTCCTCCATTGTTTTCTGCCTCTGCCTGTCAGAAACTTCCTACCAGAAATTCTCTCTCAGCTTTCTGCCAGAAGTTCTCACCAGAACTTCCTGCTGGACTTTTCCTGCTATTGTTTATGGTTATCATATCTCTTCAAACATCTCAATAGGGCTATGTGCCAAGAAACCACGTAAAACCTCGTTTGAACAATATAAAAGTTGAAGACAAATTTTGGAAAATCAGGAGAGAGGAAAGGTAGAGAAAACTTCTCCCCTCTACCACACAACAATTCAGAAGAAAGGTAGTTTTTGGTGATATCTTTTTTCTGCTTTTGAAAGTAATGTTAGTGT
>JAWWMP010000535.1:0-10155 GCA_035047865.1 Dendrocincla tyrannina
TGGAGAACTGTCGCCCATGGGATGCATTCCCATTAGAGAAGCTCCTGGAGAAGTGTCTGCTGTGGAAGGGACCCCACGCTGGGGCAGGGGAAGGACTCCGACCCCTCTCCCCGAGCAGGAACAGCTTGGGATGAGCTGAGTGTGAGCCCCATTGCTGTCTCTGTAGGGAGGAGGCAGAGCTGGGAATGAGGGAGGGGTGGGGGGAAGGTGTTTGTGAGGTTTGTTTTATTCTCATCCTGATCCGATTCTGTTATTAATAAATTGAATTAATACCCTAAATCCGAGGCCATTCCGCCCCGGCAGTGACCAGGAAGGGATCCCTCCCTGCTCTTTTCCCAACCCAGGATATCGTCCTTGTGTTTCCTCTCCCCTTCCCTGTATTTTCTCCCCCTGTCCAGCTGAGGAGAGCAGTGAGAGTAGCTTTGGGGGTACCCAGTGCCCAACCAATGCCACTGCCCCACAACCAGCGCCACCATCCCCATTCCCTGATGGATTCAGTCCCATCCCAATCACACCCACAATGAAAGGGCTGAGGAAGAGCTTTTTGGTTACCAAAGACACTCCTCAGGGCCAAGAAAATCCACATTCCTCAAGTCTTGGCTTGTCCCTCCACCTGCAAATTGACACGAAAAACCCCCAAAATGAAGACCTACCCGGGCAGTGACCCCCAAAAAGCAAAACCTCATCATTGGGTGAGTCTTTTGTTGGTGTCATTTGAGTTTTTCAGAGTTGAACGAACCCCTCAAGCTGCCAATTTCTCTGGCAGAGCCACCAGATCAACTCAATTAACATTTACAGATTCCAGGGCGCTTTGCATAAATGTTTGTTTAATCCACGAGTCAAAAATACCCCAAAAATGAGAGTTAAGGAGAGTTAATTGCTGCGGCTCCGCAGGGGTTTCCATGGCACCCAGCACTCCGTGAGCCCGCACGGCAAAACTCGGGCTTAAAGACAAACAACTCGGGCTTAAACACAAACAACTCGAGCTTAAAACGCACAGAGAGATGTGGATTCGTGTCCTTTACTCAACTTCATCATTCCCTGGTTCTGTTTTGGGGCAGATTCCAGCAGATTTTGGGTTCCTGGACACCATCGGGGCCACACCGAGGAGAATCACTGGCACAGCTTTGTGGTGGCCTCGTTGTTTACACAAGTAATTAGTGTTTATTACTGAACTAAATGAATCAAGCAGGGGCTGATGAAAGATTTAATAATCCTCAACAACGATTCCAAAACCAACCCAGGGGGGTTTGGGAGCGTGAAATGAGGATCAAGTGCAGTTTTTCTCAGTGCTGAGGAACCACATCAAAAGGACTCTCCCTCTCCGCCAATTCTTGAGAGAAGGGAGAGGGTGGGATGGGAATTACTCCAACAGGATGCTCAAGTGTGGCAACAACGGTAATGGGCCCGATTAGCAGTTAAATGTTAATTTGAGCAATTTAATGGGCATGGAGGTTTTTGCAGAAGGATCTAGGAATTCCTGGTGGGATCTGTGCTCTCACTACACAAGATCAGGAAGAAATTCTTCCCTTGGAGGGTGGGGAGGGGCTGGCATGGAATTGCAAGAGAAGCTGTGGCTGCCCCATCCCTGGAAGTGTCCAAGGCCAGGCTGGACAGGGCTTGGAGCACCCTGGGCTGGTGGAAGGTGTCCCTGCCCATGGCAGGGGGTGGCACTGGGTGGGCATCGAGGTCCCTCCAAACCCAAACCATTCCATGATTCATCCTGGAAGACATCCCAGGATGGAGAACCCAACCCACACAAGCTCCCCATGGGCACAATTACCACACCTAAACCTGCTTTCCCTTCCCTTTTCCCACATGGAATTCCAAAGCCTGACAATTACAAGGTTCCCAATAAAACACATCCTGGTTACACACACCTGGGACATCAGGAAGAAATAACTCCCTTCCCTTTCCTCAGGAGTGGGAGCATTTCAGGCTGAGAGGAGCATCACAGGCAAAGCACTTGCCAAAACTGTTCCCAAGCAGATTGTGCCATCCAGGCTGATGAAGAAGCTCTCGGGGAGGGACGGGGAGGGTTGTCAGGAACACTCCGTGTTCTGCAGCCACAGATGATGCTGCTGGTGAGGGACGAGGAGCCTCTGATTACAGAGCTGTTCACCCTCCAAAAGCTTCTCTGAGCCTGGAATAATCAAAGGCTGCGAATTTGCATTTAAATTGTGGAATTTAGGAATCCACACCCCGGAGAGGAGCAGGTTCTCGATGGGTGGCACTTGTGATGTGTCACAGCCTTCACTGAGCAAACCAAACTTCAAACCACCCCCCAAGGCTCATCCCACTGCACTTAACCAGACACTGGTCTCCAAAAGATAGGAGTGATATCCACACCCAAACTGGGGCGCAGCAACAACCCTCTGGAGAGTGAGATCCACCTCAGGTGGGTCTGTGTGGAGGGGGTTTTGTCCGTGTTCCAGCCTCTCCTGCCAGAATCCCATGGGGTTCCACACCTGGACAGAGGTGGGTGATGCTCCCCACACCACGGTTTGACCAGCAGCGCAAGGGAAAGGCCCCAGAACTGGTGGCAGAGGCACTCTGGGCACATCTCCAGGGAGTTCTGAGTCACTCAGCACATCCAGGGGATGGAGACAATGCCATGGAATCCTTGAGGCTGGAGAAGACATTTAAGGTCACTCCGTCCAACCATCGGCCACGTCTCCTCAGGTGCCACATCCACATCTTTTGAACATGTCCGGGGATGGTGACTCCACCATTTCCCTGCCTGTTCCAATGCTTGACAAGCCTTTCCATGGGAAAAAAAAATATGGCATAATATCCCTTCCAAACCTCCCCTGGTGAAACTTGGTGTCCTCCAGAGCAGCTCTGGTGTGAGATGCTCTCCCAGATCCGTCCATAAAACCCTCCCAGCAGCCTCACCAATCTGTGTGGGCAGACAGGGATGAAGGAATTGTCCTGCTCTGCAAACACTTCTTTGCTCCCCACCCTCTGAAAACGCCGGGTTTGTGATGCCATCGCAACAACTCAGAGCCCAACATACCACAAACTTCCCAAGGACGTTGGGAATCACCAACTTCACCCCTGGATTCAGATCCAGAGGGCTGTGGCTGCACCCCAGTTCAGGCGTGGCTATCACTCCCATCTTCTGGAGACCCGTGTCCCGGTGAAGGGCAGCAGGACGAGGATGGTTTGGGGGATGGTTTGAAGTTTGGTTTGCTCTGTCCAGGCTTCGACCCACTGGCAGTGTCACGCAGGGAGAACCTGCTCCTCCGCGGGGTATGGATTCCTAAATTCCACAATTTAAATGCAAATTCGCAGCCTTTGATTACGACCAATCAGTCCCACCCTCCTCTACTCCCTGCTCTGTGCTGCAGGGTCTCAGCTCTTCTGTCCCCCAACTCCCAGGAAGGGTCTCAGCTCTGCTGTCCCCCCATTCCCAGGCAGGGTCTCAGCTCTGCTGTCCCCCCATTCCCAGGCAGGGTCTCAGCTCTGCTGTCCCCCCATTCCCAGGAAGGGTCTCAGCTCTTCTGTCCCCCAACTCCCAGGAAGGGTCTCAGCTCTTCTGTCCCCCAACTCCCAGGAAGGGTCTCAGCTCTGCTGTCCCCCCATTCCCAGGCAGGGTCTCAGCTCTGCTGTCCCCCCATTCCCAGGCAGGGTCTCAGCTCTGCTGTCCCCCCATTCCCAGGAAGGGTCTCAGCTCTGCTGTCCCCCCGTTCCCAGGCAGGGTCTCAGCCCATTCCCAAGCACCAGCCTCACCTGAAATGATCATTTCATGGAGTTACAGAACCCCAGAATATCCTGAGCTGGAAGGGACTCACACGATCATGGAGTCCAACCCTCAGCCCTGCACGGGACCATCCCCAAGAGTCACACCCTGTGCCCCAGAATATCATCCAAAGGTTCCTGGAGCTCTGGCAGCCTTGGGGTTGTGCCCAAACCCTGGGGAGCCTGGTCAGTGCCCACCACCCTCTGGGGGAAGGATCTTTCCCTGAGATCCACCCTCAGTCTACCCTGACCCAACTCCAGCCATTCCCTGGGTGCTGTCCCTGGTCCCCACAGAGCAGAGATCAGTGCCTGTCCCTCCCAATGAAGTTGGAACTGCCATGAGGGCTCCCCTCAGTCTCCTCTCCTCCATCTGAGAGCCTTAAATGACCAAGTAAATTGAATTAAGCCACTGAGCCAGCCAGTCCACCTGGCAGCCCTGGTTCCTGCAGTCAGGAACAGTCACTGCTGGATTCCTCGGGGGCCTCGGGATGCGTCCAGACCAGCCTGACCATTTTTTTTTCCCTTTTCTTCCACGGGAAAGCTGCCAAGGACAGTGCGCGCCGCTGCGCGGGCACAGCCCGAAGCCGGGGGAGGCACAGCCTCATCTCGGCAGCTCGGGAGGATTTACAGCCCCTCACCGCCCTCATCTGCCTCTCCCCTGATTGCTCCGTTGGGACCTGGAGGACTTTTCCCGGGCTGGAATTGCGAGCCCACGCCCGGCCCCGCTCCTGCCGATTCCCCCTCGGGAGCTGTCGGGATATTTGAGTTCGCAGCCGCTGCCGAGGCTGGGGGGCCCTAGGGTTTACGGCAAAGCTCTTCATCTGAGGAGAAACCACAGAAATGAGGGCACCAAAGGTCTCTCCTCGGGAATGGGGAGCGGGGATAAGGCAGGGGGGCCACCCCGAGGTCTGGAATCCCCAGGGGAAAAAACCCATCCTGTGTTAACGCAACCTGAGCCAAGGCACAGGAAGGCGGCTCGGGAACAGACCTGCCTAATAAGACCTTGGAGAAATCAAAGCCATTTACCTCTTCCGAGGTTTCAGCCTCTTCCCATGAGGTCCAAACACGGCAGCAAGTGGGTCTGGAGCAGCAACCAGGAAGGACGAACAGCTCTGGAAGGGGAATCAGAGGCTGAACCAGAGTTGTGTCTGCACCGAAACCCCAAATCCAGGCACTTCCCTCTGGCTCTCAGCCACCGCAGCAGGCATTAAATGGCTTTTTGTCACCGAGATGAGCTCAGGATGGTTTGCATCTCAGCGGCACCCGGGGGTTAATAAACCTCCCGCACACGGAAATTACCAGATGATGTCCACACTGCGGATCACTCGCAGAGGGGTGGGGGAGACCGATGAAAGGAGACCCATTTGTGTGGCATCAGCAGCCCCAGCCCCTGCAGGACGTCCCCAGACACCTCCATGAGGGACCCCAAACACCTCCATCGGTGTCCCCAGACACCTCCCTCAGATCCCAGAGACACCATCAGTGTCCCCAAAAATCCCATCAGACCCCAGACACTCCTATCAGTGTCCTCAAACACCTCCATGAGGGTTCCAGACACCATCAGTGCCCCCAGACATCTCCATCAGTGGCCCCAGATATCCCATCAGTGTCCCCAGACATCCCCATCAGTGACCCCAGATATCCCACCAGTGTCCCCAAACATTCCCATCAGTGTCCCCAGGCACCTCCAGCCCTCAGCTCCCATCCAGTTCCAGCTGGGATCTGATGCCCACAGAGGGCAGAGGCCCCAGTAAACCCAGGAGGCTCCCAGTTTGACCCTCCCAGCTCTATTCCCAGCTGGGGAAGGTCCCCATTGCACATTATCCCCGTTGAGGGTCTGGAATGATCTGAATCCCACCCTGGGACCCACGAAGGAGCAGCTCCATCGATGGGAGTGACGAGGTTTCAAATCCCTCCTGGCACCTGTGACAGCCACACAGGGCCAGTGTCTCCCTTCCCACCCTTCTCCTGAACTCCCCACCCCCTCCAGCCCTCGGGTGCAGCTTGGAGACATCCCGTGTTTGGTGTCCCCCCAAACATTCCCACTTCCCTGGCACGGGGAGGGTGGAAAAGTACCGGCTGTGGGTGGACAGCGGGTTCCACTCCTTACTCATCCTGCTAGCTCCCAGAGCAAACCTCAAACGAGCAGGAGAACCCCCACACACACCTCCAGCTCCCGAGGGATTTTCGGGAATGCATCATCCCCTGGCAACCCCCCACTGGAAGGCTGGAGCTGTAAATCAAGTTTCCCGAGGTCCTGCCGGTGATTTATGAGCTGAGCAGAGGCCGTTTGTAAAAGTTCCTGTCAGGGGTGATGCATTCCCTTAATTTCCAGTTAAATACTGGGCTATTTCTGCCCTCCCAGCTCCACCAATGGCTGGGGGAAATCAAACGCTCCCCACGATGTTGTTGCCAAGGCAGGAATAATCTATTTGGGCATTAAAACCCTTCAGAGGTCCTTCAGCCTCTTTGCATTCGGATTCAGCTGCAGAGATTGATTTGTTTACTGCAGCCGTGAAAAGCTTCCTTATCAGGGCTTTGCTCCCAGGAAAACACATCCCAAAGCACAGCTTTGGGTTCGCAGCCTCTGCTTTATCCTGATCCACCTGGAGCAGCCACGGGAAGGGGCCAGACCCCTCTGCCACGGCCCCGAGTTATTTGGAGACACAAACCCCCCCGGGTCACTCAGTCCCCCATCCTTTAGGGCCTCCCCAGTGCTTGGGATGAACATCCAAGCAGACTCCAGACTCCAAGGGTTTATGCCTTTGCCTTTTTTGGGGGTGGATGGAGCCAGAACACTCCCTTGGCCGCCCTGTGTGGGGAGGATCTGCCAGGGCTGGATCATTCCCGAGTGCTGCTCCTGGGGAATGGAGCTGGGATGAATCCACAGCTTTTCCTCCTGCCCCATCCAGTGGTTCTATCGGGAAGAGCATGGAGCAGGCGGGAAAAACATGGACATGAAACTGCAGAAAGTCCCCAAAATCCACCAAGAATTTGGCAGCTGCTGCTTCACGAGCTCTGGGAATGTCGGCCTGGAAGGGCTGGAAAAGCTTCTCATCTTGGTGGTTGCACTGGAGAAGAAGCTGCTCTTCCTTTTCCATGGGGATGGAGGGAGCTGCACATCCAGGCCACCAAACTTTCTCCTGAAGCTCCCACAGCACAGGAGATGCTACAAAAATAAAATCATGGATTTATTTCTCTCTTTGCCTCAGGCACAGAGCTCAGCCTCCAGCCCAGACCCCTTTCCAAGGAACGTGTCCCCTCTGCCTACAGCCTGTGCCTCAGGACCAGGATCAGGGGAACAGGGCACAGCTCTGCTGGGAACAGGAAATTCGAGGAGCACCAGCTTTCCCTGGCAAACTTTTCCTGTTAAGAAGTGCAGGGAAAACATGGCAATGCAAGTAACTTGGGCTCACCTGCTGGGAATGGGAAGGACGGGAAAAGCAGAGACCATGGAATGGTTTGGGCTGGAAAGGGCCTTAAAGCCCATCCAGTGCCAGCCCCTGCCATGGGCAGGGACACCTCTCACTAGCCCAGGTTGCTCCAAGGCCCGTCCACCCTGGCCTTGGACACTTCCAGGGATCCAGGGCAGCCACAGCTTCTCTGGGAATTCCATGCCACCTCCTTCCCAATATCCTATCTATCCCTGTCCTCTGGCAGTGGGAAGCTATTCCATGTGTCCTGTCCCTCCATCCCCTGTCCCAAGTGCCTCTCCAGCTCTCCTGGAGCCCCTTTAGGCACTGAAAGGGGCTCTCAGGTCTCCCTGGAGCCTTCCCTTCTGCAGGTTAACACCCCCAGCTCTCCCAGCCTGGCTCCAGAGTAGAGTGGCTCCAGCCTTGGAGCATCTCTGTGGCCTCCTCTGGACTCTCTCCAGCAGCTCCACGTCCTCCTGTTGGATCCTAGGGCTCGAGGCAGCTCTGCAGGTGGCCTTGGAGAGGCTGTCATGGCTGTCTGGGATCATCTCTTTGTCCCTGTGAGAACCAGAGATGATTTTATGGCTTACATGCTGTTAAAATCACCAAAGGCCTCCTGTCCCCTGCTGCAAACTGTGCAGAGCAGAGACTGCTCAGCAAAGCCTGAACTGATAAAACAAAGGCAGTGCCATTGTTCAGTTATGCCGGGAGAAGGAGGTACTCGGGAGAGTGAGGGACTGGAATGCTCCAGGTGCAAGCTGAGGATGTGCCAAGGGCCTGCACACCCCACGGGGGCACAGCTGGCACTGAGCAAGGGTGTTTGTGTTTGTGCTCACCCCAGCTGTGGTGGGTGATGGAGGGTCAGAGGTGCAACAAGAGCTGAGTGTTTGTAACAGAATGTGCCCTGGAAAATTCCAGAGCCAAGGGAGTGAAAAGAAGGACAGAAACAATGAGGGAGGGAACTGAGGCAGCCAAGCAACACCCCGTGACTTTATAACCAGGTGGATTGTCTTGAAGAAGTTCATGATGCTGTCACTGAGAACTCTGGGGGCTCCAGGCAGGGACGGCCACCAGGTCAAGCCCCTCAGAGACCTTGTAAGGATATGCATATATGCTAATTAGTGCTGGGAAAGGTCATGAATATGTAACAGGGGGCGGCAGTGAATCATCAGGTCTTGCAGACAGTGGAGACACCTTTGTGTGAAATGATTCCCAGGGCACCCGAATGGAGAACCTGCATCTTCTCAGTCTCACAAAGTGGGTCTCAGAGGCTTCTTAAAGAGCTGATTTCAGGCTCCTCTGGGGCAGCACCGGGACAGTTCCCAGGCAGACTGAGGACGCTCATCTCTGCTGTGAGTCAACTGCACTGATGCAACAGGCAGCTGTGAGGGCTTGAAAGGTGTCCAGGACTCCCAAAATGTCCCGGGATCCAGTACTGCATCATCCAGTGCAGAACTCCCCACCCCAGGGGCACATCTGGCCCGAGTATGACAGAACCCACATGGACTCCTTCCCTCTCCACCCAAACTTCTCCCCTCCCCACCCCAGGCTTTTCCCTCCCCATGCCAGGTTTCCCTCACAGATCCAGAATCCAGCCATCACTTCCACGAGACTGGGACTCTCACCACGGGAACCACCCCAAGAGGAGGATCAATAGGACACTGCCGGAATCCACGGAGGGGGGATATTTTTTCCACTTAATCTGTCTCTCTGTCACTCTCCTTCTTTCCCCTCTTCTCTTTTCCGTTTCTCTCTCTCTGCCTCACATTTACTGTTCAATGAAACCCATCCTGTTGACTTTGGCACATGGTCTCGTTTGCACCATACTGTGGGCAGAGGCTGCTCCAATCATTCTCAGAACTGGATCACAACAGTCCCTTCACGCTGCTTCCATGCGGATCTGCTCCATGAGCCATATCCATGTTCCTGCCCACCCCCAGCCCACAGAGATGGAGACCATGCTTTGATAGTTGCTGGACGTGACTTTGTTCATTCCTGGGATACTCGGTACCATCGGGATGCACCTCTGGAGCAGGACAACCTACTCCATGGCAGGATGATCCAGCAAGGAGAGAGAGGGGTGCCCTGGCAGGGGGGTTGGCAGCCAGGGAAGGGGGGAGTTGAGGTGTCCCTGGCCTCCTCAGGCTGGCATTGCCCCTCTCCCTGGGGGATGCTCCATGTTGGGATACTCCATGCCAGGATAATACATGCCGGGGTGCTCCACGCCGGGGTGCTCCGTGCTGGAATGGTGCAGGCCGGGGATATGCAGGCCGTGCTGTTGCGCTTCGACCACGCGAACAGTGACAGGATGCTGCGAGGAGGGGGACAGGGGAGCTCAGGGGGTGTCCACGGCCGGGAGAGGGGGCCTTTGGCGGGGTTCTCACCGAGGAGAGGGAGCGCATGAGGAAGAGCAGCAGGAGAGCTGCCAGCACCAGCCCGGCCCAGCCGCAGTAGCGCCAGCGGATCCCATAGCGCAGCAGGCGGAGCGGGGAGCGGAGCCACAGCACGGAGCCCTTGGAGCGCCTGTGGGGTACGGGGGGCTCAGAACCCCCTGTGCCCTCATCCTGACCCCCCGCTCCTCCCGGCCCCACGGCACGGAGCCCTTGGAGCGCCTGTGGGGCACAGGGGGTTCTGAGCCCCCCGTACCCCCCCCGACCCCCCGCTCCTCCCGGACTCACCTGGGGGGCGGCAGCACCGGGTTTTTATTGGGCTCCTCCCGCCCCTTCCCCGCCGGCCGCTCCTCGGCCTCCTGTGCCGTCAGCAGCTCCAGGCTCAGCTCCAGCTTCCCCTGGAGGGATTGGGGGGGTTTGGGTGTGGGCTCTGTCCCCACCACCGCCCCCCCGGTGTCCCCGCGTTCCCAGCCTACGGAGAGCCGCCAGCTGCCATCCTCCTGCAGCGTGCAGGGCCACCAGCCCCGCGCCCGCCGCGCTCGGAACAGGTTGATGGGCCCGGGGGCCGGGGCCGGGGCCGGGGCCGGGGCCGGGGCCGGGGCCGGGGCGCT
>JAWWMP010000536.1:0-10144 GCA_035047865.1 Dendrocincla tyrannina
GCCCTGGCCCAGCCTGAGCCCGTTCCCTCTGCTCCTGTCCCTGTTCCCTGGGAGCAGAGCCCGACCCCCCCTGGCTCTCCCCTCCTGGCAGGGACAAAGACAATAAGGAAGCCAACAGAGCCAGCACCTAAACAGGGATCTCCAACAATATGCTCCAAGAAGAAGCCAACCAGAGTTTGGCTATGGGCATTAAAAAATAAAAGTAAAAAAAAAAGGCACGATAAGTTTTTGACTTCATCAAGGCTGAGATCAAGGAAAAGAAGAACACCAAGCAGCACCATCTAAATTTACTGTAAAACTATGCCCCTATTAAATTCAGAAAATAAAATGTATTATTTTCTATAAAAAGTATGATCCAAAGTGCTCTGATTCCTAGAATTAAAAAAAATTAAAAAAATAAAAAGGTTAAAGGCTGCTCCACAAACAGACTTGTCATTCACTACATCCAGCTCTCTGAATTTTCCCTGGCTGAAAATTCCTATGAAAATGATCCTACATGATTTCTTTGGGTCACTTAGCATTACAAGAAAATAACTTCATTTTGCAGATAGGCAAGAACAATTTTTCCCATCATTGCTGCAACATCCCCAGATGCAGCAAATGGAAATTTTCAGCAGCACACATTCAGCATAAAAAGCAAAAGCATCCAATGAAAACAGACACCTAATGATGGAAATACTGTAGTATTAATTCCTCTGTGCAAAGGTGTGAAAGAGAGTTTTGCCTACCAAAATGGCTCATTTCAAACAATCAGCAAACAAAATTTTGCAGACTAACAGATGTCTAACAGATCATCAAACCAGCCCCACTTTATTGCCATTGAAACAGTCAATGCTTGAAGGATGTGTCCGTGAGGAAGGATCCTTCCCAAGCGTGCTTAAGGAATGCCTGTTTAGATAATGGGGGAGATTAAAAGGCCACCTCTCTCACTGCAATCAAAAAATCCCACTGCCTGGGACAAGGGCAAGGAGTCAGGGGGAACCACAACATTGTCTCCTGGAGGTGTTACTGCGGCTCCAGCCACAGAGCATTAAGGGTATCCTTGGTTCCACATTTCTGAGTTGGAATGAACTCCATGTCCTATGGAAATGTTTCTACAAACCTTCCTGCTTTGTCACAGTAGGTCAAATACAGAATACACTGGCCAAAAGGATAAATTACACTTGTTAACTTTGCCTTTGGGATCTCTGAGATCAGACACATGTTCTGAGCCTGGTTCTTCCCCATCGAAGAACAGTTCTTGCAACAGCAAATCAAGGCAGGGACAGAGAGCTGTAATCCAGTGCTAAGTTAATCAAGCTTGAGATCCACAGGCAGAGGGAAAAAGAGAGGATAAATATTATATTTCAATGTTAATATTTCTGAGCAAAGATAAGTAGCATCTTGCCAAGCAGAAACCAACAGGATGGCACCACCACAGATCCCCGCACTGCAGGGTCCTTCTCCCTGAACAGAGTGTCAACCACAAGGTCATCAAACCAACGCCCAGCCAGGTCCTTCTGGCTGTAGAAATGCCCCAGTTAAGGTGGCTCTGCATGTCCACAGACCTCCTGCTGCACGTGGGTCCCACTCCTAAAGGAGATCCCGAACTGTTCAGCTCAGGGATTTCCTCTCTCCTCACGAGCAGTTCCATCAGGTCCCACAGCACTGGCCATAACAACTCTGCCTTGGCCCAGTAATGATTTGCACATACTGGTGGACACCAGAATCTGACCATCATACAAACAGTGCAGGGTCTCAGGACTTGCCAGAACAAGGCAGTGATATTCACACTGAGAAACTGTTTTTCAGAGGTTATTGAGCATGAAATTTGACACTGAGTTACGTGGCACTAAACCAGCTGCATGTGCAAGAGTGAAGACAGTTAAGGACTGAGTGTTAAAAGCAGCTGGGACTCTAACAGCATCCTCCTTTACCCTCGTGGCTTTTCTCATAAAACCCAGTAAATCTATTTTTTTAAATTTCCACCTTTCTGTCAGTTCTGGTTGGAACTGTTCAATGTATTCAAAACCTGTTAGTATGAGGCAGAGACATGAAACCAAATGAGGAGGCACAAGAGGCTGATGATCACATGAGCCATATTTCCACAGATACACAAAACTAGGAAAGCATGAGGGAACAAAACCAGAAAGACCACAGGGGAAGAAATTGCACAGAAACCACCTTATTAAATCAGCTCTGTGATGAACAGAGTGAGCACGAGTCCTGTTGAAGTCTGAGACATATGCTGTGTACTTATTGAAATTGAGCCGATACAGCTTCAAGAGTATATTTGAATGTTGTGTTTTTGCAGTCTAAAAAAACTTACCTTTCCCTTGGTTCAGATCCCAGTGAACCTGTATTATTAACTCTCAAGTCACATCAATTATATAGGAAAAAACATATCAGAAGTTTGGCAAAATTAGATCAGCTCTTTAGGTCTCCCTTATCTGAATGCTCAACTGAAGATTTTTCTGAAGTTTTATTGTCCAGATTCTCACATCAAATAACCGATGACATGTGATGTAGGGTTCAAGGGAAAAGGTAAAATAATCACAGGACTGAGTATAATACAAAGCACATCAGTACACAGCAATGATCAGGAGGCAGACTTTCCCCCTCCAGCCAAAACGAATTATCTCCTTTTTCAGCCCTCAAATGCAAGACAAACTCCTCTTTCAGAAGCACAAGGAAATGTGTTGCTGCCACACACACACAAGCGAATGGGTTGCCTTTAGTCTGCTCCAGCTTCCTAGCAGTGGAAGCAGTGAATCCAGAAGGGAGAGCTCACATGGAAAGCCCTGACTCCCTGAACTGTGGGGCCCATGCTGATGGATTAACAAAGAGACATGTTTATTTACAAAGTACAAACTTCACCACTCAAAGATGGGAGACACTGGGCTGTATAGGAAGGACACAGAGGCTGCTGGGAGTCAGAGGAGCTTATGCCTTCAAGAAAATCAGCTTATCATGAGCAGCCTTCTGCTATAGAGGGTGAAAAGAAACAACACCTAATGGAAATTATAAAACAAACCCAAAAAAGTATTATTAAATCCTGCAACTAATAAGTGCTCCCTTTCTTTTAATTGAGATAAATGGTTCTTCCCTGCCCCCCCTCCCAACAACAACAACAAAATTCTTCAAATATTCGGATTGAAGGAAAAACAAAAAAAAAAAAAGAAAAAGAAACATAAGGAAAAAAGATTGTGTTTTTAATCATGGATACACAGATCTCAGGAGAAATAGCATGAAATGTAACACTGCTTTTTGCTGTTACTTTCTTTTCCCCCTTCTTCATGCTTCACTGAGTACATACAGGCACAGTGTTCTACTTAAAAAAAAAGGATAAAAAAACCTGCTGAGTTGCCAGGAGATTTTTATTTTACAGTCTTACTGGTTTCTTTTTCATATAAAAAGGGGTACAGTTTATAAAAAAGGCCTCTAGGGGTTCTCATACTACCTGCGTCATTAATAATAATAATAATAATATAATGATAATGATGTTAATAATGATAATAATAATAATCTTTAAACCTGTCTGTCTACAAATAATGAGGAAGGCCTATCAGCCCTCCTCAAGAGAAGCAATAAACAAATCAGACAAACATCCTTCCAGCAGTTTCCAAGGTATCAGTTTAACAAACAGCTTCTGAAATGTACTTTTTAAAAACTGCTCCAGTGACACAATAAATAATTGCTACTATCTGTCTATATATAAATGCCCTATTAGCATATTGAACCAAAAGCAGGACTCCTATTTTTCCCTTTATGAAAAATCTTTGGGCTGATAAAAGTCACTGGAGATGATGCAGGTTGAAGGTGTCAGCCCCAGTGCTGACTGAAGGCTGAGCAATGGTGACCATCTTTCTGAAGGCCAAGGTAGCCAAAAGTGAGCTAAAGTCATTTAAAGGCCTAGTAAGATGGTATGAAAGTACCAGCAAGGACCAGTCAAAGCCAGCAAGGGGGTCTGTAACCAGCAGCCAGAGAGAAAGGGCTTGTGCTGCTTTCTGCAGAGAGAGGAGGATAAACATTGAATCAGGTGTTAAAACCTTTGCCAAAGGAAACACTCTGGACCCTTCTGGTCTGTCCCTGTTACATTGCTAAGATCTGGACAATAATACACATCGTTCCAAAACAAAGGCAGGTCCAGAACTGCAAACTGAGATTTATTTGGAAAAGATTATGTCCGAGGGCTTCAGCAGCTTAAGCTGCAATTCTCTAAAGTGCCCACAGTCACCCAACCCCCAGCGCTGCCAAACAGCCCTTAAGCCTAATTAAAGACATTCCAGCATGCCAACAAGTTCCTGGGCTCTCCTGAGCCTCCGGTGCCAGCTGCACAGCTCACCTCTATTTCACTACAGAGTTCTCTGCAAGGGAACCAAAACACCCTGCTTTGTTCATAATTATATTTTGATCCCTATTTCCAAACCCCAATCCAAGTCAATTCTTTGGGACGACTGTGCTCTCAGCTCTGTGTTAGTGTTCCTGCTCCCACTGGAATAACGTGGCTCTTCTTTGGCTCTGTGAACTTTTTAATTCCCTAAAGTACAGTATTTTTCTCCCCTATATTGCCTCTTAGGGTTTTTCTAAAAGAAAGAAGAAAGATATAAAAACAAATGGTAAGTGTAGGAATGATTTTGTGCAAGAGCCTTTTCCTAGATAACATTTTTTTATTTTACAGTATTAGTCTGTCTATAGAACAAGCTGGGACACTCCAACAAAAACATCAGAGCTTCAGATCCACTCCATGCCCTGCCCAGTGCTTGAGTACAGAACAGGGAAGAGCCTGGGCTGCCACTCTGACCCAGGGCTGTGTCAGACTGGAATTTGGGAGCAGGAACACTAACAGCCCTTCCAGGCAGTCCTGGAAAGGCCTGTGGGGAAGGGACTGGAAATGACAGGGGAGAGAAAAATTATTTATGCTGCAAAAATATGGAGGAAACTTGCTAAATGAGTAGTGATGCTGATGAGAAACAGAAATATACTGGTATTGGAAGAGTTCTGTCCCAGTCATAACAGAGGTACAAGTGCCTCCCCCTATGGCGTTCTGCCAGGAGACCCCTTCTGTCTCCTCAGGGAGAAGGGGGGAGCACCCCCACCATCAGCACACACAAAGTGACCCAAACCACACTCCCTCCTCTCCCTTTGAGCAGGTGCCATGCCTGGAGGGGAGCGTACAAACAGCCCAGCCAGCTCAGTGCCAACATTTCAGCTGAACCTCCTGAAACTGCAGCCCATCCCTGCTCCAATACTTCCTCCAAACCAGCCCAAGTGCCCACTCCTGCTACAAAAACGTTTGCAGACTCCATCCGTTCCCCACCCAGCTCCCAGAAACTTCAAAGATGCATTTCAGGTTCTTCTGCACAAGGTGACCAAAATTCACCTGAAGCCCTGAAAATCTCTAGCCTTGGAAAGACAGGGTTTGGGATCACTCCAGAACTCAAGAGATTAATGTGCTTTCCAGCTGGGCTTTGGTAAAAGGGTTTAGGCACCACTTTCTCAACATGCACTGCACCCTGCTCATAGCACACATTACATTTTAGGGCTCCAGGGACGACAGAACTTGCTCCCAATTTCAGGTATGGTACCACTGAGATTGTTCTCCACCATGGGTACAACCTGCTCTTCCTCCTTTTTTTAAAAAAAAAAAAAATTATTTTAAGTCTTAGGAATATTTGGTGTTAACTTGACAAACCTACTGGTTTCAATGTTTGGATTTATTTTTTGGCAGTTCCCCTTTTTAACTTACAACAAGGCCTTTGCTCCTACAACTCAGAAGCACAGAATTATTTAGGTTGGAAAAGACCTCTTAGATCGTCAAGGCCAACCATTTCCCTAACACTTATTTCCTTTAAAGAAACAGCCCCTCTCAGCCACTTTCCCAGGGATACTCTTTCTTATGCCTTTTTAATTCACATTTTCTTTAAAGGTCATTGGCAATGCACACACAGCCAAAAATACTGTGTGAGGTTACTCTCACAGGTAAAGAGGTTGGGCAGAAATAATGTACAGGGTTTTACTGTTTGTTATGCAGGGCTCCAGCTGGAATTGTGCATTGTGCTGTGCCTGTGGACTGCAATGCTCAGTTAACTGAGTAAAGAAAGGGGGTTTACTTCTGAACAAAGATTTTCGCACTATTTTGCCCTTCCTTAGTAAGCAAGTACACTCTCTTGAGAAGCAGTACACCTTTTTCTTTTATCTTTTGTTTAAAAAAGGTGAGAAAGAGTAGGAAGGCCAAAGGACTTTGTTCTTCAGTTCAAGAGGTGTTGGTAAGCTGTGGGCCAGATGACAACACATATTACATCAACATAAAAAAAGTCAAACAATCTCCTCACAGCAACTTCTTCAGCAACACAACCCAAGTATTGGATTTGTGCTCCCCAGCAACATAATCAGAGTGTTATTTTCGCCATATCAGTCATTTTCTGGTTCCTCACTCCTGCACTGTGCAAAGAACTTTCAAACTCCTAAATAAAGCATGTGGTAGGAAAAGAAGATTTGATGGTAAAAGACATCTCTGCATTCCAGCATTGCCGTGACAGCGCGAAAAGCAAAAGGATCGGATTACAGATAACATCTGTGTTTAAATAATTCATTCTTTTGCCATGTACTCCTTTAAGTCGATGTCAAACATGAAAACATGAACAAACTGGCACAGCTCTTTGCTGTGCTTCTCCAGCCCAAATGTCACTGCTACACAGACCTGGTATTATTAGCTTGACTGTTAAGGTTAGAGATTACACCTCTGGAGAGCACAGAGCAAAACTTTTCATCTAGACAATCTAAGAATGCTGCAGACCTCCTTCTGCAAATATTCAACACATGCTGTCCCCCCGAGTGCAGCTTCTCTGCTTGCCAACAGCTTTTTACAGTTTTTCTTGCAGTGTTGGAAAAGGGGCAGAGATATCTAAATATTATATCTAAATTTCTAAACTCTGATACCTTCAAAACATGCAATGTTTGGAGTGATTACTCTTCATTTAAAAACGAGGCACTTCAAAACAGTTATATCCTCAAAATTAGTCAGCCAAATATCACTGGAAAGACTCATTATATTATTCCTACCCTACTTAAAATCTTAAATGCCTTTGACAGCTTTCCCAAAATAACAGAGAATCCTGTGTGGGGTTTGAAAACCAGAGAATAAAAGGCAGGAACAAATGGCCACTGAAGTATCCCAGGCGCTGTGTTCAGGTTTGTGTCATGAAATCCATTCCTAAGAAAAGCCAGAAAGGGGATGGGATGGTGAGACGGCACCCTCAATGATTGCAAAAATGGGGTTAATTATGGGATGGCTGTGATGGGCTGCCACTGGGAGGGGACAGGAGCACCCATTTGGGGTGAGAAGATGTCTTTGGTTCTGTTCTTCTCAGCAAATCTTTCATCTTCGCTCACTGACAGACATCCCCAAGACCCGAAAATGCGTCCCTAAGTGGCTGCAGAAACAGCTGAAGGACTTGAACAAGTCTGTCTTACACTAAGTAAGATCTCAGAAAAGTAGTTTGGATTTTGTAATGGAGAACAGCACTAATGACTTCCAGTCCAGTGAGATTGAAAAGAATTACTTCTTTTCAAATCAAATGTCTGTACCTGCCTCCAAGTAGATTACTTTTTTTGCCTTCAATAGTCTATTTGAAGAAGAACTCAGAAAGCATTTTCACTGAATGCCTCTCAATAGTGAGAACATTTCACTTCATAACATGATACAGGAAAAAACCCTATGAAGTTAATAAAAAATCTCATGTGCTCTACCATTTCTCCAAAGCAAGCATCCTGTCCTTATTTTTAAGTTTTAGGGGGGTTAGTTTGACACTTTGAAAGCCAAACTAAGGACTGGGGCCCTGAGATCCAACAGCTTTTCCTGTGCAACTTTCCAGTTTGGGTTGTAAGCTAACAATGAACTGACTGAGTTCAAATTCCTTTTAAAGACAAAGAAATTAATTATTTTTATTCACAGAATCATAGAATGGTTTAAGTTGGAAGAGACCTTGTGAATCATCTTGTTCCAAACCCCCTGCCATGGGCAGGGACACTTCCCACTAGCCCAGGTTGCTCCAAGCCCCGTCCAACCTGGCCTTGGACACTTCCAGGGATCCAGGGGCAGCCACAATTTCTCTTATAATGAATTCAAAGCAAAACCTTTACTTTCAGATAAGGCTCCCCACCACACCTCTAGAGCACTGAATTTTTGCTGCCAAGACCTGGCATCAGAATAAACCCCTTTATTTTATGGTTTTACATTCTATTGGCTTTACTGAAACAATCCAAACAAGAAAGACTCTTTGCTCATAAGCAACACTGTTCTAGATTTGTCCTTTCAAACAGCAAAGGTGAATGTGCCCTGATAGACCCGGAACCTGTATCCATGTAGGCTGCTCTAGGCTCCTCAGCACAAACACATCCAAGCCAATCTCCTTTGGACTGACCATCAGCTTCCACAGGATCCCACAGAATGACACCAAGGGTGGAAGAGACCTTCATGGTGATTGTGTCCAGCAGCCAGCCCAGCACCACCACAACCACCCCTGAACCGTGTCCTCGAGTGAGTGCCACACCCAGGCACCTCTTGACCACTTACAAAGACAGGGACTCCATCACCTCCCTGGGCAATTGAAGACACACCTTTTTCCTGCCCTTGGTCTTGGAGACTCAGATTGCTAAAAAACCAAACCGGTTATTTCTCACATTCCAGAAAAAGCGCTCTATCAGTACAATCCTGGCATCACGTCAGCAGTTCTACACTGTAGCACCTATTTTATTAACCTCAAGAGCACGTACCAACACCATGGGTTCCTGTAAAACTACTGCTGAAGTCCATATCACCCAAAGAAACCCATGCCCAAAATTCCCTAATGCCAAGCCCTTCCAGGCTACAAGACAAAAGGAAATAAAAACACTATGCAATGCTGACCACAGTATAGGATGCTATAGATATTCAGGTTTGTATCAGCATAATAAATATATATAAAAGCACAAATCACTACTGCTATAAAATAAAAAAGCTGAGCCTTATTTTTACCTTTGCCAAATGCCTAAAATCCATCAAAATGAGGTGAGCATTCTTTTTTCATTTATGCTAAATTAATCCACAGATAACAGAGAGATAATACATTATGAGAGCAGCAATAAGACACCAGTGTCAGCTCTGTCCTACTGCTGTCCCACACCCTCCCCTCACACAGGAATTAAATGTTGGTGTCTTAAAGATGAGTCAAACTGTGCCCTACAACAAAAGCACTCTAAACCAGTACAACCTGAAGAGACCCCCATTCTGACCTGTGGCCTTTGCCCTCCACTTCCATTGTGAAACTTTGCTTTTAGGGCAGAAATCTGTTCTTAATCCTATTGCCAGCATGAGAAAAATCAGGTGGCACAAGCAGTGGAGTGCCTGGTTCCATGTTCGTATGTTCAACCAGAGTAAAATAAACATGTAAGCTAAGCTGATTTGAAAACAGAAATAAATTAGTAAGACAAAAGCTGTATAAAATTAAATAATATGAATCCCAGTATTAGCCAATTTAGATCCTGCTATAAAAGGAGGCAAACTCAACACCAGACACTACCACTAGAAAACATCTTAAAGAGCACAAGAAACAAGTTCAACCCAATTCTATAAAACCCAGTATCCTAAAATTTGATGTCTCAACTGCTTCACTCAGTGTTCCTGTCTATAGATTTAACATTGAGATTTCACTGCTAATATTTTGCTCCAAGCCAAGGTTATTTAGTGCCTGGAATGTTTAACTGAAAGAAGCAAGAGGAGGAAAAAGCTGCACCCTAGCAAAGCTGGGAAACACTGAACAGTGGTATTGCCATGTGAGTCTTTACCTCACACAGACTTTTATACAAACCTACTGCAGTTTATCTGAGCCTTTCAACCCCAGACACACAATTTAGCTTTTTGAAAGCAAACCCGAACAATCATCAGACCAAGAAAAATGTTGTATATAACCATAGTTGGTTAGACATGGCCTTGGTCATGGTCTGATCCCCATATGGGCCATTCAGTTGAAGAGCTGGGCTCAGTGATCCTTGTGGGGCCCTTCCAGGTCAGAATATTTTGTGATTCTGTGATAAATGCACAGATATCAGGGAAAGGTTCTTCCCCCAGAGGGTGGTGGGCACTGCCCAGGCTCCCCAGGGCAGTGGGCACAGCCCCAAGGCT
>JAWWMP010000537.1:0-10103 GCA_035047865.1 Dendrocincla tyrannina
GGATCCCTGGGAGTGTCCAAGGCCAGGTTGGATGGGGCTTGGAGCACCCTGGGCTGGTGGGAGGTGTCCCTGCCCATTTTAATCCGGTTTATGTTGTCCAGTGGGTTTTTAAGAGCCCTGCCCCGGCCTCCTCCAAAGCCATTAATTCCTCTTTGTGGTCAGTGAACACCACCAGGGGCATCTCCTGGGGACCTCAGCATCTTCATCTGATTTAGAACAGCTTTCTCCACTCTCTACAACCACCTGCTTTGATCTCACCCTCCTCTACTGCAGCTGCACTTCCAGCTCAAGGTTTTGGGGATTTTTTGATCGTAGTTATCTGAGTGTTTTTTCTCTGATCAGCCTCCCACGGGCGAGGCTGGGCAATGGATGCAGCCTCGCAGTATCTCTCACTGTACCTGTCTTGGGGTTCTTTTCCTCACCTGAGCAAAGCCTGGATAAAATTTAATTCCTGGGAATGGGGTATGGAGTGCAGCTGTCCCAGGCTGGGGTTTGGTGGCCCTGGCACACGTGGCTGTGCCATGGGCAGCTGTTGGGAGCTGAAAGTGAAGCCTGGAGGAGGAGCACAGACAGGGTTGTAGCTGCCTGACCCAGAGCTCCAGGTGAGCCCCCCTGCTCCTGCAGGGGCTGCCAGGGGACTATTAATGGCCAGGGCCTCTGACAGCCCCTTTTACATCTCATCTGAGTACACAGACTGCAAAAGTAATTTAATTCAGGTGTCGCAATTAAGGAAACAATTATCTTGCGTGTCTTGGGCTGATCTCCAGGTCATCTCAGCATTTTCCCTTTTGATCTCATTATGAATTTAAAATACGTAATAAATTGGCTCTTAATTCCATGGGAAAGGTCAAGCTTGCTTTCTACAAGAGACAGGGGTGTATTTAATGCAAAGATCTCAAGGACAAGGGAAACATTTGTTCATGACTGAGGGAAGGAGTGCCAGCCACCTCCTGGGGGGCGTTGGGCAGGACTTCTGCATGTGCACCACCTTTCCAAGGGCAAATCCAGCCTGAAGACATTTTCCTGAGAAGTAAAATCTGACCCAGGGAGCAACTAAATGTTGGTGTTTCATCAGAAGTTACTCTTGGGGGATCCAGTAGAGGGGGAGCCAAATTGTGTCCAGGGAGCAAAGGGGTGACTCGAGACTCGGGGAACTTGAGCTCATCATTCCCTGGAGATCTTTGACAACCTCCTTGAGGAAGTGGGTTAGCAGGTCGTGTTGTGGCCAACAGGTCATGTTAAGGTGAGCAATAGCCTTGGCAAGCCCAGTAAGATCCATTGCACTAAGCTGAGCTATGTTGACTTTCCAGGGTTAAGTTCTGGTTTTGTGTAGTTTTTGATTTTTATTTTGTTCACACATTTATACCGTTATGTCAGAATCAAAGCATCCATTCAAAGAAGGCTTAGTATAAGCAACAGAAACCATCTAACCTTGTTTACTCTCTCAGTGAGCTTTAAGGTCCCTTCCAGCCCAAACCATTCTACGGTTGGTGGAATGATCAATAATTTCACCAGTTGTGTTTCTCAGGATGGGGTGTTATGAGTCCATGCTTGGTCAAAGCTCCGAGGCTGATAAAGTGATCTGAAGAGCTTGCTGGGTGATGGTTTCCCTTCCTCTGCCTTCCACAAAGAAAGCATATTATGAAGAAAAAATTCACTAGGAAAGACTCTCTGGCTTAGTCCCGCAAATGGAATTAGTTAGATAATAAATCCCACTGATCAAGGTTTTAATACAAGCATAGAAACCCTTTGAAGTGTAAAAGGTGCTGCTAAAATGCTGCTTTTGTGTAACTTAGGTAAACTTCAATTTAAAAGAAAGAAGATGAGAATTTTTATCTTTGATTGGTTATTCTATTCACTTCTGGTTTTTATGCTTTCCAGGATGTAAAAAATAATTCAAAACTGGACTTACAGCAGAATTCTCTATTCAAACTATTTAATATACATTGCCTGGCTGTGCAGAGGACAGTCAATTAGGTAGGCCTATCTTTCCTGCAGAAATGGATTATTTAGATGCATGTTTTAAAGAGCACTGAGCACACAAAGTCCTGGTTGTGGTGTGAGGAGCTGGACACATCCCAACCTTCCCAGAGCAGCTCCTGGGGCAGAACCCACCAGGTCTGCTCCATCCTGGCTCTCCTGGCTGAGCTCACCACTGATGGTGCCAAACCATCCAAACCACCCAGACTTTGGTAAAGCTGAACACTGAGTAAGAGTGGCCTAACCAGACGCTGGGGAGTGGTACCCAGTGATGTGGGGCACCCATTCATGGGCAGGCCCACAGTGTTCATCATCACCCCTCTCACCTGGGGAGCGACCTGCCCCTCTCTGCTGTACAAGAGTGCTAAAACACCTCAGCCTGGGGTAATTTTCATCCCCCTGGCTCCTGAGTAACGTCAGGAACTTGGTTGATTTGGTGACATTACCAGTGGGTGGTTTAACTTGCCTAAACCAATGCATTTCTGAGGGGTTTGGACTTGTGTGTCATTGCAGGACCAAATCCTTTTCTCTCCCAGAGAATGAACTCAAGGCGGAAACACAGATGTTAACCCTGCAAAACTTATCCTTTGAGCCCTAGGAAGTGTCCAAGGCCAGGCTGGACGGGGCTTGGAGCATCCTGGGCTGGTGGAAGGTGTCCCTGCCATGGCAGGGGGTAGAATGGCATGGGCTTTAAGGTCCCTTTCCAGCCAAACCAGTCTGGGATTCTGTGATTCTGTGAAGGCAACAGGAGAGAGGAACAAGCTCGCTGCTGATTTGGATCACTGGCCACACACACTCTTCGTCCACTGGCGATGGGAGCAGTGGGATGATGTCCCAGAGCGTCCTACAGCTGTGGAGCTGCAGCTCTGGACACCAGCAAGGGTGAGGTTTGTGTGCCATGAGCTGTTGGCAGTGAGGGATGGTGGCTTTGGGACAACTGGCTCCAGACACCTGGGCTGGGAGTGTGGGAGGGTGAGCCTGGGAACCCTCCTGGGGTGTATCACGTGCTCAGACTCCTCTGACCATCTCCCTTTGGCTCAGGTGTCTGTGCTGTGTCCTCAGCACCAGTATCCCCCTGACTCCCACGTGCCCAACCCCTGGTGGTACCCGGGGAGCTGGGCTGCTGCCATGCCTGGGGGAGCCTGGAGGGGTGCAGAGGTGTGGGGATGAGTCAGGGGTGAACTGGTGCAGCATTTATGAGCAGCACGTGAGCCAGACTGGAGTCTTCCCTGCTCGATTGGGGATGGGCTAAATCCATCATTTATAGGGACAAGATTAAAGACCCCCCAGACAATCTGCATGACCTCTTGGGTGCTGGGGCTGCTTCAATGCAATTTTAGGAAGGCAGGCACACCTAAAGGGGTGAGGAAACCTGGTTTCCATGTGTTGGGGAGTTTTCTATCCCCAGCACAAGGCTAGTGTCTTGGGAATCCTTTCCTGAAGGCAAAATGGATATGAGTACAGATACTTTCATGCCCCATGTGTTTAGGCAATTCTAAACAAGGACAAGCTGCTTTAAAGGAGTTAAAAATTAAACTTTAGCTTTTTTTAAAAGTTTCCCTTTCTACCACCTTTTACAAGCAATACTTTATTTCCCTAAAAATGGGGATGAGCCACCAGATCTTGTCTGTCCTTCACTGAGAAGCAGGCTGGGTCACCCCCACAGACAGAGAAATCTCTTCTGTACCACAGACCCTCTTTCCACAAATTATTATATCCACAATCCTCTTTCCATAAATTATTTTGAAGCCTAATAATAACGAACAAACTTATTCAGGAGATGTTTCACAAAGTTCAAAGCAGGGGAAAGCAAAGGGCTGTGTGTGGATGTTCCCAGAGTGAGCGAGCCTTAGAACAAAACCCTGCAGAGACTCTGGGATTTTTATTTTTCAGTAGTTTTTCTCTTTCAAAAAAAATCTGGATTCCTAACGAGCTGCAAAGATGAAAAGCTTTCAACCTCCTTATATTTATCTGGAGAAATACTCCGCGAGGGCAAAGAAGCGGAACAGGCTCATGGACTCATTTCGCTTTCCTAAACTGATAAATATATTTATTGGCCGTGCCTGCTGGGGGTGTCCCAGCTCCTCCTGAGCAGGTGGCTCCGGGGAACCCTCCCGAGCATTTGGCTCCGTGGCAGTCAGGCTGTGAGCCCCAAACTGCCCTGACAAGGGTCGTGTTTTACCTCGTCGCCTGCGGCGGGTCTGAACTCGAGGGGCTTTGGGGGTCTGGGCTGTCGCTGTGAGTTTGCTGGGGTGGAAGGTGGCCAAGGGAGCAGCTTTCTGTGGCTTCAGTGGGAGATGTTCTGGTTTGGGGTGTGTGGGATGCTCAGAACCAGGGGATGCAGTGGAGCATCCTCCTGGCACAGCCGCTGAGCCCCCTGTGTGCCGAGACCCCCTTCCCAGGCACCCCCCGGGCACTGGGGTGGGAAAAGCCTGCACAGAAAAGTGCTATTGGAAAGAACAGAAATATTGAAAACAGTATTTCAAACCTGCAAATGTTCCCAAGGCAAAAAGCACCGAGCTCCTCCCCTCCTGCTGGGGCAGGAGCAGGAATTGGGCATTCCTGCAGTGCTGGGAGGTGCATTGAGCCCCCAGCCAAGGTCTGGTTTGCTTTTCCAGTAGACAGAAGGGTCTGCCCTGCTGGCCAGCCCAGCCCTGAGGAGCAGGATCTCCTCCTGGCTCGGCCCAGGAGGAGATGCAGCTCCAGATGCTCCAGGGCTTCCCGGGCAGCCACGAATTTCTTGGCCTCGCTCGTGTTCCTGCTGGGAAATTAGAGCTCAGGAGCTTGTTACCATTCTAAATAAAGGATAATAAAAGTTGGCTTGCTTAGACCTCTGAGGGGCCCTCTAGGGTAAGGTATCCATTGCACTAACACAGAAAAATATATTTGTAATAATTTTAAATAATAGTTTAGGTTTATACATCAAATCACTCTTTTAAAGGTGGGGTTTGTTTTCCACCTGAGACCATGAACCTATTTAATTTCCATAGGACTTCTTTCATTTTACTTTTTTAACAGACTTGTTGCCTCATTCCTGCTTTAAAGCAGTCGTGACTCCAGCCTGGTGGGTCTTAGGTGAATTTAGTGCTGTGTTTGTGCTGGAAATGCCACCACTTCCAATTCCTTCCCTCTGCAGCGGAAAAATAGAAACATTGGCAGTAAGAAGGTGAGAGAGCTCTGACGTTTGGCCGTAAACTCCCATTGTTTACAACCCCAGCCCTGCTCTGAAATGCCACAGGGAAACAAGAGCAGAAGTGAGTGACAAATACCAGATCCCTCTGACAGGGGAGGATCTGCTCTGCCACCTTTCTGCTCCACCAGCCAAAGCTACCTGGGAGGAAATGAGGATTCCCAAAGCCTTTGCACCCCTCCACAGCTCAGCCCTGATTTAAAGGGCTCCCTTTCGTGTCTCACAACACAATTCTGCTTCCCTGTGATGTACTGGCCAGGACTAGAATTCTGTGCCACCCGGGCACACATGAGGGTTTTTTAATAACTTGAGAGTTCTTAGTTACCCACCCATGCAACATGATTGAAGTCACCTCTTTGTCCCACAGAACTGAGTAATGGAGAGAGGATGTCACTCACTGAAGTACTCGTGGTGGCTCTCGGTGGTGCCTGGGTTTCTGCAGCCCATGGTTTCTGGCTGGGTTCTGCAGGGAAATGGAAAGTTCTCCTGGTGCCAAACCCGAGGAACTGGGCAGTGAAATTGTACCCCAGAGAGGGCTTTTTCCACACCACCTGCTTTCCTTGCTCTGCTGACAAGGGGTGTCCCAGGGCTTGGCAGAAGAGGGCAGGGGGAGCCCTCAGAGCCAGCCTTGCGATGGATGAAGTTGTGCTTTGCTGGAGTAATTCCAGGGGGTCCAGGGCATTTTGGGGTGGCTCCCACAGTGTGATGGGTTGCTGGGTTATCTGCCTGCTCCTCGTGGGTCTCAGTGCCCAGGCAGAGCGAAGGGTCTCTGCCAAAGCCAGGACACTTTCCAGAGGGTAACAAACACAGGAGAACTCCAGTGATTTCTGTCCTCTCCCTGAAATGCTCGGTGTCACATTTAAGCAGTGTCCCATCTGTTTGGTTTTCTCCAAAACAATTTGTAAACAATTCCTGGAAAGGCTTTTCCTGTTGGGTCTGAAGAGCTGTTTGCCCAGGGCTGGTCACTGGATGGAGGTGCCACCTCCATAAAACCTCGCCCTGCTCCCTCCCACAGGTAATTCCCACCCCCCTGAGCCGCAGCTCTCCCCTTGGTCCTTTGGATTTGTTCTGGGATGTTTGTGGAAGTTGCCCCAGCTGTTCCCATGCGGACTTGGGTGACAAACCAGATGGAAATCGCTGGTTTTCTCTGATACCAATACAATTTTTAAGGCCTAACCCCAAACTTTTCTTCACTGTATATCCCACATGTAGCATGACCTGCCCTCCTAGACACTAATTAAGAGTACTTGTGTAGCAATTTGGCAGAGCAGCCTTGATGGACTGCATTTCGTGAAGAGCTCGACTGCTTTACTAACAGGAATGAGTGATGGGAGACTTTTTGTGCCCTTTTTACAAAGGTCGTGCTCAAATCATTGCATTATCAGCCTTAATTACAGCAAGTTAATTTGTTGTTTGTCTGCCTTGCAGATGTTTAGGAAGACATTCCATGCTCCATAGATGATGGGTTGGTGGTGATGCTCTTCCTGCTGCAGGGATGGAGTTTTGCTGAAGGAGCCAAAGCTCAAGTCCAGCTCACCTTGGCAGCAGGAGAACCTGCTGGGGGGTTTCTCAGTGTCAGCTGAGTGATGGGTGTGTGGGTTTCCTCCCCACCACGTGCCTGGGTGGGAGCAAAGCTCTCCTGGAAACACATCCCTGTGGAGGATGACACTGTTTCTGTGCCTCCAGAGCCCCATTTCCCACAGAACAACCACTCACCCAGGAATTTTTATTTTTCCACTGAGGTGGGAGGAAGATGCACAACTCTTGGGGCTGGTGCCTTGCAGGGGCTGAGCCCCAAGGCTGGTGGCCACTGCCCAGCTCTGAGCACCTATGCCGAGGGGTGGGAGGCAACCCCACCCCTGGAGCTGTCAGAGGGAAGAGACATCTCCAGCAAACCCCAGTGAAAATCCAGCCCTGCCACAAAGAAAAGCACAAGGGACAAAATGACCATGTGCTCTCCCTGCCCTGTGCACTGCTCGACCAGAGCAGTGGCTCTTGGAGAAGCACCTTGTGGGTACAGAGAGCTCAGGCTTATAAAAGGTCAAGAATTGACATTTATAGTCACTTTACATTCAGTACGCTCAAGCCCCACAGGATTTTTACCCTAATTAATTGGCAATACATGGCTGAAGTGTTGCTGCAGGCACAGGGCCATGGCCTGGAGGGGCTGTCCCCAGGCTGTGGGTGTCAGGTAGGCAGGTGGATGGAAAGGTGAGACAACAGGGACAACTGGCTGCTTTTTTCCTTTTTTGCCCTTGTTTTGGCAGGAAGTCCCAGGCTTCCTGTACGTATTCCCGGCAGAGAGGAGGAGTGCTGTAGTCAGATAAGTCAGCGTGAGTCAAATCACATTTTCTGGGGGTGTTTGGAAGGCTGTAGCTCATTATAATTATCCAGGGGACACAGCCAAATGTTTAAACGCTGTGTGAGCCATCCTAAGAGCCTGGAATAGCTGAGAGGGTTGCTGGAGAGGGCAGGGTAAAGTGAGGCAATCTGCTGGGTCCCAGCTCTGCTCTGGGGTGCCTCTGTGCTCCAAAAGCTCGGGATCTGCTGCAGCCCTTGGGGTTGGATGTTGGGAGTCCCCAGTCCTGGGCACCTCCTGATACCACTTGTTTAATCACCAGCATGGATGTTCCATCACTGAGTGGAGCTGGTAAGCCCAAGAGAAAGGACAGGTGTCTTGCCTGGGATGTGATGATGCCCCACTAACCTGATGAATGTGTTCAGGGACGAGGATTTGGCTCCTCTTGCTCCCTTCGGTCCCACAGCATTTGGTCCCTCTTGCTGGGCTGGGTTCTCTTGCCTGGCAGGGGAGAGAGGTCAGAAAATGAGCTGTGAACTCAAAGAAAGAAGCTATAAATGATGATAAAAGGCTATTTCAGACTTGTTTTCATAACTATGTGCCTGAATTTTGGAAAGGAGTTCTATGGGCCTTATAAACCTTATTTAAAAGTGATTTTTGAAAATGCTTTCAAATAGTTACTGAGACTCATCTGCGGATAATCATGTTGGTGAAAATGCCATAGCCATGAGAAATCTGCTGCTGTTCTGCTGTGCTCTGGGAAGGGTGTGGGGAGGAGGTGGAAGGGAGCCTTGTCTGTAGCCTGATTGGGAAACCACGGCAAGGTGATAACAAAAACAAAGGGGAAGGGTTTGCGTGCTGTGCAGGCTCTTATCTTCTCCCTTTCATGGGAAGCAGAGGAAGAGCAGAGCAGAAAGGTTGCAGGCTTCACTAGATCCTAATTATCCCTTGATTATGCCCACAGCAGGGATGCAGTTTTCAAAAGTACAGTTTCTGCAGTAAATGCAGACATCTGGCTGTAGTTCCACTCCTGTTTCCATGCCCAGCCAAGTGGCCGTGGGGCCACACTCAACACTCCAGAGATGTGTGATGCCTGAAAACCAGATTGTACCTAAAATCTGCCTGGATTTATGCTGTTCCATGTGCCGTAAGAATGTTTTTTCACGTTCCTTTGCTTCCCTGCCCAAGGCAGGAAACCTGTTCAGTGCAGGCAGTGTCTATAATCCTGCATGTTTATTTAGTCTGGGATAAAAAGATCCTCACGATCCTTATTTTTCTTCCCCCCCCGCCCTGCTCCCCCTTTCTTCAGCATTCAGGAACTGCAAGGGCTATTTAGAATAAACCACACCATTTCTGCCAGAGGACTAAGTACTGGGCTGCTCATCTCTTTCTCCAGGTACTTGAATTGTCTGGGAATAAGAGCCCGAGGAAGGCAGGAGGAGGCAGACATCCCGTGGAAGCACAACCCCCGAGGCTGTAAGAGGGCTGTCTGTGGGTTCCATCAGTGCACTTCAGTGTGCTCGGTGTGGTTCAGCTGCCCCAGCTGCTCCGTGTCTGCAGCAATGTGGATTTTGGAAGGAAGGGGCAGCTGAGGGGGGATTGATTTCCCTGAGCTCTTCCCTGGAGCTGCAGGATTTCTTGCTTCATGGTCCTTATTTCCACTTCTCAGGCAAAACTTAGTTGAGACCCAGCCATCCTCTCCCATCCTTTTCAAAGATCAGCTGCTCAAGCGCACGAAACGTTCTTTCTTTGTGTTAGAAAGAATACTAAAAGCAGGTAGTTTATATGAATATTATTCCCTGCATTGCTCACAGAATGCAGCTTACTGTGAGGTGCATGTGCATCTTCCCTGCTCCCAGTGCCCACATCCTGACGTGGGTAAGAAACACCTCCTTAAAATAAGTGGCATAGTGCACGTTTCTTACAGTGGGAATTGCACAGAATGGGGCATTTGGCTCCGCTCAGGTTGCACTGGTAACTCCAGGAGAGCTGGACTCTGTTTTCCTACTGCATTTATTTCTTGCTTTGTTAGGCAATGTAATTTCATGTGATTCCTGTGGCAGGAATAAGATAATATCAATTTTGGCAGCATCAGTTTCAGTGCTAATGGGAGCAGTGCTCTGTGCAGGGTTCCTAACGAGACTGGGTTCATTTACAGCTGGTGGAGATGGAAACAAAGTGAAAACTCTCCTGGCTTGTTTTTCATAGAGTTAAATAAATACATTAAGTGCACACCTAAATGCAATAAACACGTACAAATACAGTTAACACACTGAATAAATACATATTATCTCTGTCCATGGACTCCTTATGATGTCCAAGGGGTGCAATGAGCTACTCAAGGAGCATTAGTGCAAATAATACAAGTATGATTGTTAGTGCAAATCATTACAAAGGCATGCAGTGACAGGACAAGGGGGATGGCTTCAAACTGAGAGTGGGTTTAGATGGGTTATTGGGAAGGAATTCCCGGCTGGGAGGGTGGGCAGGCCCTGGCACAGGGTGCCCAGAGAAGCTGGGGCTGCCCCTGGGTCCCTGGGAGTGTCCAAGGCCAGGTTGGACAGGGCTTGGAGCACCCTGGGCTGGTGGAAGGTGCTCCTGCCCAGGGCAGGGGGTGGGAGGAGATGGGCTTTG
>JAWWMP010000538.1:0-10100 GCA_035047865.1 Dendrocincla tyrannina
ATGCAATTTTCACCAAAAAAACCCCTAAAAGATAAGAATAATAAATATAGAAATATATAAAATATATATTATTATATATCTATAAATAAATAAAAAATAACTATATATAATAAATATATAATTTCTCTTAATTATGTTAAGCAAGGTCCCGAATGTTTCCAAGGATTAAAATAAAGATTATTCCTTTCAGCTCTGATGGTTGCCTCTTTCTCTGGGTCAGCAATAATGAGAACTAACTCAGGGTGGCCATTTGTTTTGGAGATTGAATTATGACTTATTCCATTTCACTGAAGTGGATTCTCTCTAAAGAGCAATTTCTGAATGTTCCCTTCTTCATGCAGCAACAATTCTTACCACGGGCTCAGGGAAAACACCTAAACCCCGAGTCACACAGGAAGGGATTTTTAGTGGTATTTGTAGTGCTTTAGAAGAGGGAGCGTTGGGAGTTTTGGCCCTTAAGTATATAAATGTTGAGCCTTTTTGATATTTCAATTGAAACCATGTTCTTCCTTCCCTGGGCTCAGCGTCACTCCCACTGACCGAGGTGGCAGCACCCACGTCCTGTGAAGTTGGAAATGCAGTAAGAGAGAAATGCTGGGTTTCAGTTGTTATCCCAAGGAGGGGTTTGCAGAGGAAACATCCTTCTTGTTGGGGAATGCAATCAGCAGAGCCCACTAAAGGAAAAGAAATACCGTCCAGTTAAATAATTCTTCTCTTTCGAAGTATTTCCGTGGGTGGAAATTTCCATCCTGTCCTGCAGTTTGGGGTGTTTGCACTCTCAGCCTTTCAGGTGACTTTGTGAAATGCCAGAAGTTCCTCAAACACTAAAAGCAGCAGGAGTTACTCCTCTTAAAAATCAGCAGGAGAAATCAGGAGGTTGTACCTTGGGGCAAGGCTTGGAGTCCAGCAACATTCATTTCTCACAGGTATTTTCCTTGCGTAGGATCTCGTGGTTGGACTTGGTCTTAGAGCTCTCTTCCAGCCTAAAGGATTCTGTGATCCTGCTGGAGTCTTAAAGTGTGTTTTTGGAGGAACTGCTCGGGTTTAAAGTGGCCTGGGGATGGATAAAGAGGAATGGGGATGCTGTAGCTGCGCTGGGATGTTTTATCTTCAAGGAATTTGACTCCTCTTGCTTTTATTTTAGGCAGCCTTGCCTTCCTCACTGCACTGCACTGATTTGCTGGTGAGGAAATCACCGAGCAAGGAAAAGTTCTTAAAAATTCTTGGAAAAGGACATAAATAGCTGGGTGGTTCAACAATCATATCTAGAGGCAGGAGCAAAGCCCTCCAGCAGTGCCCAGGTGAGCTGGTCCTGCCCCCTCCAGACTGTCCGTGCCCAGGATGCAAAGGAGCTCACGGCATCCTTCAAGGATTCCCAGTTCTGTTGGCCGCCTGAAACTTTGGAATTCAAGCAGATTTTACCAGGAATTGAAGGGTTTTCCTTTAATCTGGGCGATCCTGCCAAAGAGTGAGCACCTTTGGCTACAACCATGTGCCAGGCTGATGGATTGGAAAACAAATAAAGGGGGGAAAGGGCAAAAGGCAGCTGGGAAGGGAGTGTTGGGTTTGGCCTTTTCAGACTTCTTTTAATGGGTTTGAACTCGGGGGCTGCTGTGGCAGAGGGGGTGGCCAGACTTGCTGAAGCAGTTCAGTCACAAGCCATTTGCCATCGTTGCCAGTTCTCTGTGCTGACATTTAGTGGCTGTCACTTGCTTGTCACTTTAAAAACAGTGGTGGAGGGGAAAATGGGAGCCTGATAATGGGAAAGCAACGGTTGTGTCAAGAAAATGTTTGAAATTCTGCAGTTTAATTATTGCCTTCTCCCATGAAAGACACAGGTGGGAGTCATTAACTCAAAAATAACCCCCCCAAAAAAACAACACACCCCAAAGCAACCTCTCCTTCAAGTCTGATTTGAAAACAGATAATAGTGAAATTACAGGGGTATTCAGTGATGGTAAAAATGAGCAAATTGCATAATAAGGAAAAGATTGACAAGAGTAATCTTCTTCTCAGGAAGGACCAACAGGTAGTGGAAAAGGGGGTATCTTTTGAAATTCAAATCAAGATTTAAACTTGCATACAAGGCTCGAGATACAAAATATTGTGGGGGGAAAAAAACCCACTGCAAAGCCCAGCTGTGGAGATTTCTTCCTGAATAGGGTGTTCTTCTCTGCACTCCAGATTTGCTGTTTGGTTATTAAGCTCAGTAATGTTTTGGGGAGATGAGAAATTGCTTCCTTTGTGTTTGTAAAGGGGAGAAAGCAGGATGGGGAACAGGCTGGGATTACACCTCTCGGGGACAAGGGTTCAAAGGCCTCTCCTGGAGCAACCAGGGATTACTGAGGGTCCCTCCAGTCGGGAATATTGCTGGGAATGTTGTTCTTTGTTGCATGAAACAGGGGCCTTGACAAATGACAGGGTAATGAGCCCAGCTCAGTCGGCTCAGGAGCCTTCGCGAGTGCTGAGTAACTTTTTTAATAATCAAAGACCATTAAAATATAATGAGGAGGTGTTCAGTACATCCTGTGAACTGCTGCTGCACGGAGTGCTGGGGGCAAATTCACCTTCAGTTCTTCCCAGGGTGTTAAAAAAGCAGCTCCAGACCTCTCACAGCTCTTGTAGCTTCCTTCCAACCCACCTGGATGTGGGATTGATCCCTTGGGAAGGGAGGAACTGGAAGTAATGAGGAGATGAGGGCTGTGTTGGGTACATCCTGCTAACTGCTGCTCTGTGGAGTGCTGGGGACAAATTTACCTTCTTTTCTTCCCAGGATGTTTAAAAAGGAGCTCCAGACCTTCTCACAGCTCCCTTCCATCCCACCTGGATGCGGGATTGATCCCTTGGGAAGGGAGGAACTGGAAGTAATGAGGAGATGAGGGCTGTGTTGGGTACATCCTGTTAACTGCTGCTGCACAGAGTGCTGGGGGCAACTTTACCTTCTTTTCTTCCCAGGATGTTTAAAAAGTTGCTCCAGACCTTCTTGCAGCGCCTTTCCACCCCACCTGGATGCGGGATTCATCCCTTGGGAAGCGGGGAGTAATGAGATGAGGGTTGTGCTTGGTACATCCTGCTAACTGCTGCTCTTTGGGGTGCTGGGGACAAATTTACCTTCTTTTCTTCCCAGGATGTTTAAAAAGGAGCTCCAGACCATCTCGCAGCTCCCTTCCACGCCACCAAGGTGCGGGATTGATCCCTTGGGAAGCGGAGAGCCTCGCAGGAGGGGGAAGGGAGCTGGCGGTGGCTCAGCTGTTCATCAGCGGGGAGAGGGAAGAGCGATGCTTTTCCTGCGGCATTGTTGTAACCATGACACTAAGGACGTCATCCCGGGAAAACAGCAGTGGGAACATTTGGGGAACAAAGCTGAGGCGGCTCCGCTTCCCCTCGCGAGGGTCCTGGGCGGAGCGGTGCCATCTGCGCGCCCCCCTTTGCCATTCCCATCACCTCCGCTCCCCGCGCTTTAAAAAGCCTGCGAGGATTTAGGGCTTGGTGGCCTCAAGCTCGGGGAATCGTCGCGCTTTTCAGGAAGGGATGAGCAGGATGGCAGGGCTGGGAGGGACACACAGGGACCGTGAAGTCCAGCCCTGTGCCTTTCACCGGGAGCATCCCCGGGAGCTGCCGCTGCTTCCAGCGGCGGGCGGGTTCCTGCGCTCCCGGAGGGTGGCAGATGGGATTTGGGGGGGTTCCTTCGCAGCTCTGCTTTGAGGGGCAACCCTGCTGGCTCTACAGCCTCGCTCTTGCTTGGTCCTGCCCTCCCCTGAATAAAAACGGTGGCAGCCAGAGCCGCTGGGGGAGCGCTGGTGAGGTCATTTGTATGGCCGGGTTGAACCCCGAGCGACGCTGTAAATAAGAACACCGGGGAAGGCAGGGCAGCAGATGGGAAAAGAGCCTCAAGGTGAAGGGAAGGCGTGAGGTAATGCCAGTGGAGGGGAAAACGCGTCGAGGAGAAGGACAAAGGGGCTGGAGGAGGAGCGAGGAAGGAGGCAGACAAAGCGGGGCAGGGGGGCAGCAGGACGGGCATCCCCCGGCTCCTGTGCCCCTGCCCACCTGGGGGTCGCTGGGCAGCAGCTGCCCTGCCTGCCTTTGGGTCTGAAAGCTGGGAAGGGGGTAGGAAGGGTGAGCCCCGAAGGGATGGTCCTCTCGGAGTTATCCATGGGAATCCCTGTGCTCCTGGCAGAGTGGGACAGCTCCCTGGCCTGGGCAGGGCTGAAGGACACTCCCCTTCTTCTCCCTGGCCACTTCCATTCCATAATTGTGGTGTTTTCCAGCTGGGAGGGTCTCACCAGGGCCAGGGATTGCACCCGAGGCTTTCAGGCATGTGCTGCTGCATCGGGGTTTGACCCCAAAGCACTCAGAGCTTTGAGAGGTTTGGGGTCTTCTGGTTTATCCCAAGACCTGTCACTTCTGCTTGAGTTTCCCCTGGAGTGGTTTGGGAAAAACGAAGGGATTATACAGGAATCGTGACATTTGTAATGCTGGAAAAGGAAACCCTTCTTCGTTTGCAACAGAGTTGTTTGGCAGGAGGTCAAAGCACCAAGGCATGAGGAAGGTCAACCATCCCAAGGGAATCCCAGGGGTGCTTCCAGGATTCCCTGGGGATTTGCAGGACCCGCACCCCACTTGCAAGGACCAGGGTTTTTACTCCCCATGGAAATTGAAAATTCACTGATAATCAGGAGTTTTCTTGCATGAAAATTGCAAGTTTGCTGATAATGAACAAAATCAATGAATGGGAGGATTAATTGTCTTTTTGGACGGGCGACCTTTTCAAAAAGACTTGAGTTATTCATGTGTGGTGGTAAATATTGTTCATGGAGGTCTTTCCTGCTTAAAATTAATTGTCAGGTAATAAACTCGATGTTAAGCGTTCTTGTCTCTTACATGAAGTGAGAGAAAAACGAGTTACAAGTTTTGAGTAATTTTCAGCCTTTTTTTTTTTTTTTAACAACTCAGAGAAGCTGAAGAAAAATTTTCTTCAGGGAATAAATTCAGGAGAAACATTAGAGAAAGGAAGATTTCATTCCTGTGGCTTTTCCAGTGTAGAAACTGGAGATATCACTCTCCTATTCAGGGGCATTCCTGCAGTCAGGGTTGAGCAATGACCTTCCTGCTCTCTTTTAAGCAGAAAGAAGGTGCATTTTCCCCCAGGAAATGTATGTTGGGAAAACCCAATAAATCATAAAATAGTTTTATTCTGTACCACGTTCCATGAGGCTGCTGCTGTTGGGATTTTCCCGGATGAAAGGAGCATTTAGGTAGTTTTTCCCTGTGTACTTGAGGGCTTCCGTGCCATCTCCAATGCTTCAAAGTCCTTCTCGATGTGTCTTCCTGGAGTGATGGGTCTGACTCATCTTCATCTTAGTCATTCTTAATATTGGAACAGTCTTCAAAGGAAGGAGATCTGGAGAAACTTTTCACTCCTGGCAACACCCACAACAAAGCCTTGAGTCGATACGTTCGACACAAAATAGGTGACGTAAAAGGATTCAGCATTTTTTTTGGGAAAAGATGTTTCAGCCTGAGAAGAAAAGTGAATCCCACCAGTGGCAGCCCAACCAGGACAGCCCAAACCCATTGATGTCTTGGGCCGTGTCCTTGGGTCAAAGTTTCCTCTCTTCATGGTTTGTCTCCGCTGCAAATCATCAATGAGGTTTCCATCAACTGCCTCACACTCTGCAAAATCCTGAAGGTGGTGTTTGGAGGCAACCACAGGGGGGGAGCAGGAGGAGAAGATGGCAGGAATGAGCTCAGCCAGCAGCTTTAGGGTGAAAGAAGTGGCTGCTCCAGTGGTTCCCTTCCATGGGATTCCTGATGCCCTGCCCCTCCAGGCCTTGTCCCCAGCCCCTCTCCAGCTCTCCTGGAGCCCCTTTAGGCACTGCAAGGGGCGCTCAGGTCTCCCTGGAGCCTTCCCTTCTCCAGGTGAACCCCCCCAGCTCTCCCAGCCTGGCTCCAGAGCAGAGGGGCTCCAGCCCTTGGAGCATCTCCAGGGCCTCCTCTGGTCCTGCTCCAGCAGCTCCACATCCTCCTGATGTTGGAACCTCCAGCGCAGAGGTTTAAAATCACCTCCCTCAACCTACTGGCCACATGGTTGGGGTCTTTGTGTCAAGCAGCAGGACGTAAATGGCAAAAGGACCTCGATGACCTCTTGGCCATCAGCATGGGAAGCAAGTCCCACCCTCCAGAGGTTTCTGAGCTGCCAGAATGTCTGGATTAGTATGATATTTAATAATGATGGCAGTTCTTCAGCTTTGGCTTTTGGATAAACATCTTGGAAGTTTCTCTTATTTTCCATCAATGTCGAATATTTGCAATCTCGGTCTTCAGCCTGGACAAACTTTTGAGTAAAACACACCATATCTTGTAGGATGTTGAGCGTTTCCCAGGACTCCAGGCATGGCAGCAAAGGGCTCATGTTGCATTGTCGTCGTGCTGACCATTTTCACACAGGATTCCCAGCCTGGTTAAGTGTTTATTCCTGGTAAATATGGGAATGCACCTGTGTGGCATCAATTCCCAAATGCCACTCCCACTCCGGCATGGCTGTCAGGGTGGACATTTATTCAGCCCTCTCTCCTTGTGTTTCTGCTGTCTACAGCCTTAAAAATGAGCCATAGTCCCTCAAATCCTCTCCCAAGGCTGTGTTGGAGTGTGGTTTGTACTACTCCCATCTGCTACCTGAGGAGGAGGAGGAGGAAGAGAAAAGCACTTTAATAATGAGAGCTTTAAGAAGGCGAGCATATGTACTTCAGAACGTGATTGATTTCTTTTTAATGGTTTTGAGCTATCAGAGTGAGGCTTAAAGCGTTATGGCTCCCAGGAAAAAGGCATTTGGAACATCTCCCTAATTGGACCTGAACAAGAAGATGTTAACATAGACCACGTTGTACCGAAATAGCTTTGTGTGGTAGATCCTCCATCAGAGGAGTTTTACAGGAGTCCTTCCCTCTCAAATCAACGCCTTGAGATAAAACCCCAGGCAATCTCTTGGCTGGCTTTTTAAAGTGTAACATGATTGTGTAAATGTGGGAAAAAATGGAACAACTGGGGGCTTCCAGCATGGGGAGAGAACTATCCCACTGAGCTATTTTTATGGCCTGTGGAAGTGACGTGAAGTACGACTACACAGAGGGGGGTTTGCTCCAGAACAGACCCAGGGGGTGAATTCAATTCCCATTCCTAGATGGGAGTTTTTCCCTGGCTTCCACCTTTCCCAAAAAAGTCCCCTTTGGAACGGCAGGTCCCACAGAGTGAAGCTGCATTTCCTCTCCCTTCTGTAGAGAATCTCCTGATTCCTCTTCTCAAACAAATCGTGCTTTGCACCTCAAAGTTTCCAGGGTTTTTGCAGAAATTTCTGGCTTTCTTCAAAGATTTTAAACCAAACTTTTAATTAAATATAAATAATGCAGACAAGTTAATTTTAATCCAGATTTTAAGAATTCATGCACCATCCATTCCAAGCATAGGAAAGAACCACGGTGGTGTTGCCACGGTATCTCAGCGGTGCCTTTTATATATTTAACCTCTTCAAACCTGCATTTTTAAGGATTCCCTCTGACCCACAGGCACTAAGAGAACTAAACTTCAATGTTTTATTCTATTTTCCAGAGTAGTTAAGTGGTTTTGGGAAAGAGCTTTGCCATAAATTATTGCCAATATACTTGGGAAGTGTCCAGGGACGGTTTGGATGGGGCTTGGAGCAACCTGGGATCGTGGACGGTGTCCCTGCCCACGGCATGGACATGAGATGAATTTAATGTCCCTCCCGACCCAAACCATTCTATGAAATACAGATTTTCTCTTTTCATAATCAATGTGGAATGCATGATTTCATTGATTTTACATATTTAGTATGGAAAGGTTCCTCATTGCCAGCCATGGGGCTCGTGTCTTGAAAAGTTCCTTCCCAAAGAAGTCAGGAAAATTGGAGTCTCATAAGTAGGTATTTTTATTTAAGTGTGTATGCATAAAATACATAAATATGCGTATAAATATGTGTGTATATAAGATATAAAACACTGACAACTCAAAGATTTCCACTCAGCCCCCCAGCCAGGTTGCAGCTGTTTCAGAAGAACTTCTCTCAGTCAGAAGCAACTGGGGAAACCAACCCTGTGCCATTTCTGGTGCGTTGGCTCCACAGAAAGGCTCATGAAATGGGCAGGAATTTCGGCACCAGAACGGCTCCCTCTTTTCCTCCTGCCCGTGGCTTTCCCCTCGGGATGTTGTGTTCTGCACAGCTCAGGCAGAGTTCAGGAGGGTCAGCCCTTCCAGCAGCTCCACCAGCTGATGGATTGCACTTGGCAGCTCCGTGTCTTCAGGGATTCCTCGGTGACTTCACTGGAGGAGCAGGTGACCTGTTGTTAAAGCAGAATTAGCCTTTTTTGTGCCTCCTGGAGTTTTCCCCTGGAAGTTTCCCTTGCCTTTGCATTTTTCTGGATTAGCTGGTGATTTCATCCATTCATCATTGTTCTCAAGGGATGGGAAATGCAGAGCAGCTGGTGCCCTGCTTGGTGCACCAGGTCAAACGTGTCCTTGGATGTCCCTGCCATCACCCAGGGAGGTGGCACTGGGGGCTCCCTGGGCTCCTGCAGGTCGGTAATTGGCTTCCTTCTGATGTGCTCTGCTCAGGGAAGGCCAGGCTGCGAGCTGGCACAGTTTGTGGCTCTGAGGGGACATCAGTATTGTCTGAGGGCTCCCTCCTGTCCCTCTGCCCTCTGGTGCTGCCACCACCCCTCTGCTGCTGGTGGTGCCACCAGATAATCCCTGGCCTGAGCTCATGTTACTGTAGGGCTGAAACCTCTGGGCTGGAGAAGGGAAGGCTCTGGAGAGACCTGAGAGCCCCTTGCAGTGCCTAAAGGTGATCCAGGAGAGCTGGGGAGGGACTGGGGACAAGGCATGGAGGGACAGGACACAGGGAATGGCTTTCCACTGCCAGAGGGCAGGGATAGATGGGATATTGGGAAGGAATTGGTGGCTGGGAGGGTGGGCAGGCCCTGGCACAGGGTGGGCAGAGAAGCTGTGGCTGTCCCTGGATCCCTGGGAGTGTCCAAGCCCAGGTTGGATGGGGCTTGGAGCACCCTGGGCTGGTGGAAGGTGTCCCTGCCCATGGCAGCGGGTGGCACTGGGTGGGCTTTGAGGTCCCTCCCAACCCAAACCAGTCCAGGGTTCTGTGATGCACAGCTCTGGCAGGACCATGTTCCACTTTTCTGGCTGTTTTAACCAGAAAATGAATGTGAGCATTTCAAAGAGGTGGAAAAGGATCCCAATGCAGCCAACCTGGGGTTTGGGAGCTGCTGCATTTTCGTGGCAGAGGGTTGTTGGAAATGAGTGGTGACACTGTCACTGCCATGGGAACGGCACTCGGAGAATGCTTTTTAATCCACAGTAATCAAGTACATAATCAACATAATTAATTTCTATACTGTTGCTCTCCCTGGTTCACATGGAAAGCCATCTGAAATTGCTAAATTGGCCCTAATTCAGGGGGAGTATTTTCCTTAAGTATTCCAGGTAATTTCCTTTTTAGAGGGCTGCTAATTGCTAGTCTCTATATTGATGACATTTGTTTTACCTGGTGTTACCTTTCCCCTGCTGCTTTGAGATTTAACCGTGTGGAAATGGTTCTTTTGGGGGTGATGTCTCTTTCTTTACATAAATGCAAAACCAGAACGGAATCCTCCTGAAGATCCAACTTTACCTGGCTGTGTTGGAGGGCTTCCCACCATCAGCTGGGGCTGAAATGCCTACCCGTGTGAAGGATGAAGTTTGCATTCTCACTTTATTTTATGATTTATTTTAGTTGGATGCTGATGAACACTTAATTACAGCTTTTTAGAGTTAATGGCTCAGATAATGGCTCGGGGCTGTCCTCTGTGGTGCCCCGAGGGCGATACCCAGCATGTCTGAACACCCTCTGGGTGCTGGGCATGGATGCAGCTCCAGTGTGGAAATAAAACCCTCCTCCTCCCAACTCTGATTCTGAGGGGCAGAGGAGGGGCAGGCTCTGATCTCTGCTCTGTGGGAACAGGGACAGCACCCAGGGAAGGGCTGGGGCTGTGCCAGGGCAGGGTCAGGGGGGATCTCAGGGAAAGGCTCTTCTT
>JAWWMP010000539.1:0-10096 GCA_035047865.1 Dendrocincla tyrannina
CGGCTCTCTCCAGCATTCCCTGCTCCCTGCAGCATCCCCGGCTCGCTCCAGCATCCCCTGCTCCCTGCAGCATCCCCTGCTCCCTGCAGCATCCCCTGCTCCCTGCAGCATCCCCTGCTCTCTCCAGCATCCCCGGCTCTCTCCAGCATCCCCGGCTCTCTCCAGCATCCCCGGCTCTCTCCAGCATTCCCTGCTCCCTGCAGCATCCCCGGCTCGCTCCAGCATCCCCTGCTCCCTGCAGCATCCCCGGCTCGCTCCAGCATCCCCGGCTCTCTCCAGCATCCCCGGCTCTCTCCAGCATCCCCTGCTCTCTCCAGCATCCCCGGCTCTCTCCAGCATCCCCTGCTCTCTCCAGCATTCCCTGCTCCCTGCAGCATCCCCTGGTCCCTCCAGCATCCCCGGCTCCCTCCAGCATCCCCGGCTCTCTCCAGCATCCCCAGCTCCCTGCAGCATCCCCTGGTCCCTCCAGCACCCCCGGCTCGCTCCAGCATCCCCGGCTCTCTCCAGCATCCCCGGCTCCCTCCAGCATCCCTGGCTCCCTGCAGCATCTCCTGGTCCCTTCAGTATCCCTGGCTCTCTCCAGCATTCCATGGTCCCTCAAGCATCCCCGGCTCCCTCCAGCATCCTTGGCTCCCTCCAGCATCTCCTGGTCCCTTCAGCATCCCTGGCTCTCTCCAGCATTCCATGGTCCCTCAAGCATCCCTGGCTCCCTGCAGCATCCCGAGCGCCACATGGCGGGGGAACACCACTGAAATCACGGCAACATCCACAGGCAGGAACGTTTCTGGCTGCAGAGAAACAAGGCCTGCCGTTTCTTTCTGTGGGCAGGCAGGGAAAAGGTAAAAAAAAAAAAGGAATTGTGATTGAATGCGCAGGGAGAAGGATGGAAGCAGCTCCGCAAAGTGATGCAGCCCTGCCCTGCCAGCAGGAAGTGATTCTGCCCTGCGAGGGAGGGAGGGATGGCCCTGGCATGGAGATGTACCCTGGCACTGCAGGATTCTTCCAGCCGGCGCCTCCGGCTCTCTCCCTCCTAGCCCTGTTTGTTTCGGTGTATCCTGTGTGCAGTGGGGCTTGTGAGCACTGACACCAGCACAGCACCTGCTCTGCAGCAGCAGGACAGAACGGGGAGGTCTCCCAGCAATCAGCTCTCCTGTGCTTCCCAGGAGGAATGTGAGCTCCGCTTTGATCCAGCCGAACACAAGATTGAAAAGACTTCTGGTGGGTCAATCCAAGCTCAGAGGCAGAGCAGCACAGAGCCATCCTCCTCCTCAGCCAGCACTCTCGGGGTGTGCTGTGCTGGCAGAGCAGAGATCCTCCTGGCTGTCTCCCCTCCCCAGAATTCCAGGCATTTGCCCTGGAGCAGAGGATGCATTGACAGCTCTTCAGCAATGAATGAGCTGCAGAGAAGTCAAACGTCCTGCCCAAGGTCACTAAGGGTTTTAGAGAGCTGGAGTGTCGAGCCTGAGCTCTCACCAGCCCATTGCTCTGTCCCTTGCACTGACCTGCCACTGATACCATCCTGGCAGGCTGCAGTCCCTTCATGGGGACATTTCAGACACACAACACAGAGAGTGTTCCCACCCCAGGGAGCTCTGGAAGAGTGCCTGAGGCAGATAGAAACCCAATGCCTTCAGCTCTTGCCCTGCCTGGATTAGGCCAGGCTCCACAGGGAGTTTGAAAGTAAAGCTTAATCCCAGCGGTCACTGTGCTGCCAGGAGCTGGGGATCCGAGGTGAGGCTGCCTGGGTCCTTGCAGTGGGTTTTGGAGTGGTCTCATGGAGTTTTGCATGCAGTTCTGCAGTGGTTGAGGCACTGCTGCCTCCCCACAGGTCCTGTCCTGCTCCTGTGCTCCCCAGAGCAGCAGGGATCAGGTGAGGAAATGTCTCAGCAAGAAGCTTGATGGGCACAGACCCCGGGGAGCAGCAGGAAGGTGGGATATGGTGGACAACAGAAGTGCTTTGTAGTGGGCACCACAGAGCAGAAGGGCAGCTTTCTGCATGGCTTGGATCCCCGTTGGCCCCTGTCCTGCAGAGGTAAGATCTGAACCACTCCAGGGAGGTGATGGATGTGTGTGGACCATGGGGAGCCAAGAGTTCCTGGTCAGTCCCAGGGGACAGAGGGACACGCTGATCCCCTTTCACCCACACACAGCTGCCCACAGAGCCATCCCCAGGGAGCTGCACCTCCTTCCTTGGCATCTTCCCTCTGCCCTCACCTCCCACCCAACAGAAGAGGAATCTCAAGCCATGGCATCCCTTCCTCAGCAGAGCGGAGGCACCTGCAGGGCAGCTGATGGGGAGGTGTGAGTGCAGCTCACCAGCCACTGCTGTTAACTCACCGTGAAGCTCTGCCAGTCCTCCCTGGAGTTCCTCCAGAGGACGATGGTGGGCACACCGGGGATGCCCACAGGGCCTGGCTCCCCGGGGGGGCCCATCCGCCCCATGGCTCCAGGGTATCCCTAGGGAGACAAGGGCAGCTCCTTAAAACCAGCCAGGGGGTGAACAGTCAGCTATAACAGGGTCTGACTCAGCTCAGAGTGGAGTCTGGGACTAGGCACACTCTTGGGTTCAAACCAGCTCTCAAGATCTAAATGACCCTGAAAAGAGGGAAGGCAAAAGAAATGAGCACGTTCCTGTGCCCAGACCCACCTAAACATCCCCAGCAGAGAAGTTTTCATTGACAGACACTGTGCAGGTCAACGAGTTTGCCCTCCACAGCTTGGGAAGGATGGGAACTGGATGCAGAGGTGCTCAGGGCCACCCACTGGTGGGTAAATTGAAGCACCACCCTTAACGCAGCCCATCAACAAGCAGGACGCCAAGCTGTGCCATGTGGCTGCTGCACGCCGGGGTTCTGGGGAAGGAAGGGCAGCTCTGGGTGTCACCAACGCAGGGCTGCAGGACAGGGGCCACTCCAAGATGATTTCATGGATATAGCATGGGGCTGGGACATGCCAGCATCCCTCCTCTAGGCGACCTGAGCTAAAGCTGCTCCACCTCCTGGCTTTGCTGCCTCTGTAGACTCAGAGGAAAGACAGCAGCTTGTGCAGTTGGCTCAGTCCTGAGCCTGGGCTTAAAGTACCCACTAAACCAGTTCCTTCTTCTTTCAAACTCACAGAAAGAGCCATCACCTGCAGTTTCAGGAGCTCTCACTGGTGTCTGGATGAAAAACACCCAAACCACCCATGGTATTTGCCCCAGATCCTACACCTCTGTTTTTCTGGATACTCACTTTGTCTCCTTTGGGCCCCACCAGTCCACGTCTGCCAGGACAGCCCTGAAAGGCAAAGGAGAAGAGCTGTGCCACCCCAAAGGGGGATCCCACGATGACTGGGTGACCAATGCCACGGCCCCAGGGAAGCAGGAACTGAAATGGCTGATTCAGAGCAGCACCAAGTCACAGAGAAACACCCCAAAAGCTGGTGGGGTTGGAAGTGTTCCCTGGTTTATGTTGCTCCTGCCCTGCCATCAGCAGCCAGCTCTGCCTGGGTGGCTGAGCAGCACAATCCAGAAATGCCCCAGACCACATGGCCAGGGAGCAGGAGCACATTTCCTGACACCTGGTGAGGAAAGGCAGAGTGTTAGGGGGAAAAAAATTCCCACAAAGTTGGATCCTGGCCACAGAGTTAAACAGTAGTTTGGATGAGGACATGAACATCTGCTGCTCTAACTGGTGTGAGACCTGAGCTGGCCCAGCTCGAGGCAAAAATGGCAAACATCTTGGCCAAGAGGTGACCCCACCTCAGAGCTTCCCAAAGCATCTGTCTGGGCACAGTGAGGTGAGAGATCCTGGCGGTTTTGGAGGACAGCAACCCACCTGGAAGGTGCTGGCAGAGGCTGCCAACATGCCAGGCTGTGGCACAGCATCTGCCCGTGTGTGCTGCAGAGCTGCAGCTCTGACAGCATCAATGACAGACACCAGGTTTGTTCTGAGCTTGCAAACAGCCTGGGCTGAGCCTGGAGCAAGGCTGGCAATCCACAGGGAATTGGGAACCCAGAGGGAACTGGGAACCCACAGGGAATTAGCAATCCCCGGCACAGACCCAGCTGCAGCCCTGCAGCCCCGACCTCGCTGCCTTGGCTGATGGGATGGGCAGGAGCAGCTTCACCAAAGGGACTCTGATCACCTGAAGGGCCCAAATCTGAAGCCCACGGGGCTCTGGGGCTCAGCTGCCGTTCTGTGGGGGCAGAGGGCTGTGCCCACTTGCCCTCAGCCTGGAGAGCAGCAACCAAACATGAGGGAAGGTTGCCAGGCTTGGCTCCTCTTTTAGCTAAAATAATGGCTCATGCCTGGCATGTGCCACCACAGAGCTTCAGCCCTACACAGACCCACAGACTGCTTTGGGATGGAAGGGACAGTAAAGCTCAGACAGGTCAACCCCTCTGCCATGGGCAGGGACACCTTCCAACCACCCAGCCTGGCCTTGGACACTTCCAGGGATGGGGCAGCCACAGCTTCTCTGGGCACCCTGTGCCAGGGCCTGCCCACCCTCCCAGGGAGGAATTTCTTCCCAGTATCCCATCTAACCCTGCCCTCTGGCAGTTCAAAGTCATTCCCTTTTGTCCTTTCACTGTAAGCCCTTGTAAAAATTCCCTCTCCATCTTTTTTTAGAGGCTCCCTTACTCCTAATGCTGGGACAGAGCTGCTGCTACCTGTGTTTCCCCCAGGATACCCAGGACCAAGGGAAAAAGCCATCTCCAAGCTTTCCACAGCAGAGGAGAGCAATTCCCCTCGTGGCTGGGGCTCTCCTGCCTGCTGACAGCAGGGCTGTCAAATATCCTGACGTTTCCTCCGCTCCTGGGATTTTTTCAGCCTTCAGCATCTGTTCCTTTTGCCATTCTCTTCTATTTTTTGCAGGCAATAGCTGCAGCAGCAAGGAGATGGCTCGAGGGGGAAGGTAACAATCCTAAATTTAACCATTATCCTACAAAGCCTGGCTCACAGATGATGGATTTAGTGCCAGGTCCCTCAAACACAGCCAGAAAACCAGCCACGGGTGGAGAGCTGCCCTGCAGGGCCCTGATGAGCCCCAGGGCAACCACGATGGCTTTCATGTGGGTGACAGCCCTGGGGGGAGGAGAAGGTGCCCACAGACACTTCTGGAAGTGGCACTGAGGAAATGAAATACAGTTTTCTGGAGGAATTATTAAGCAAAAGTAACCAAATTACGGAATCATTTTGGCAGAATGAACAAACACGGAAAAATATGTAAAAACACTTTTCAGCTATTTCTCAAGGAAGACTTAGGATTTCTCTAATTACTATCTTTTTTTTTTCTCTTTAAATTTCACTTCTTTCATCCTCTATAATGGATGAATTAACTGAAAAATAATCAAAACTTATTTCAAGACCAACTCAACGCTCTGCTTCACACCAGCACCAATTTTGGGCTGTTGCAGTGGTGGAGAAGCCAAGGCCAGTGATGCCAGTAGGGTCCGTGGGGAGATGCCAGGGGTTTGATGGGGGGAGGCTGTGGCTGGAGGAGATGGTTTTGCCCCTTCTGGGACCCTCAGCCTGACTCTGGGCAGGGCCAGAAATGAAAACCAACAGTGGGGTGAATTTTAAATACTTGAGACATCTCTAGGGCAGTTTCTTCTAGTGAAGTTTCCTCAGGGCCATCAAAAAGCCTTCTCCAGGGCCAGGCTGGTGCATGGCCTCATTCTGCCTGCATTGAGAAGGTTTCCAAGATCTCTTGATCCAGAGAAGGTTTCCTTGTCCAGCTTCTCCCAGAGAGCTGCTGGCACCACAGCTCAGCAGCCTGTGCCCACCACCCACTGTGGAGGGGAAAATGCTCCACCACCAATCCCTCCCCTCCCTCAGCCACCACCTCCACCACTCACCGGGAGCCCTGGTGGGCCTGGCAGCCCTGGGGGTCCTGGTTTCAGATGATCTTGCTGCCCGTGTGCCACCCTGGAGGGTCCTGGGTGGGCAGCAACAGCAGGGCTGGCTGCTCCCAGAGGATGCCCTGGTGTCCTCACAGGACCTTTGGGCACATTTCCTTTGGGAGCAGCTGCCTGATGAGCTGCCAGGACCTTGGTGAAGGTGTGGGGCACGTCCAGGTCAGTGATGGCACGGCTGGGCTTGCCACGCAGAAGCCGCCGCCGGGTGCCCACATTGCCCATCAGCTTCTCCGTGGTGACGTTCTCCTCCTGGGGCTCAGAGGCACGTCCCTTCTTGGCTGCTCTGTGTGTCTTCACGGAGGCTCCTGGGTGGATAAAAGTCATCCCATAATATGTAGTAATAACAGAAATCCATAATAAAGGATAAAGGAACCATCAGATTCCTGGGAATTGCGATGGAGAAAAGGAGCAAACCATGACCACGGACTCACCGGAGCCACCAGTGACCCACGGGCTGCTCCTGCCCTGCCCTGGCCTGCCAGGGCCAGTGATTTTATTATAGGTGGAGTTCATCAGCTCAAAGCCTTCATCCTCAATAGAAAGGCTGCCCTCCTCCTCCTCCTCCTCCTCAGTTGATGGCATCTCATGAGCAGAGAGTGAAGCCAGGGCAGTCCCATCAGGCTGGAGGTTGAGGGTCTCCTGGGTGTCCTCCCACGTCCAAGGTGGCCCCAGGGTCAAATCTGAATTGGTGAGTCTGGAATCCTGAAAAGGAAGCAGGAAAACCCCTGAAATGTCAAGATTTCACTCGTTTTCCCCCCTTTCCTGCTCGACACACGGGCTGCCCACGGGGTTGGTGGAGTCACCACCTCTGGGAGTGTTCAAGAAATCCCTGGATATGGAATTAAGTGCCAAGGTTTAGTTGACATGGTGGTGTTTCATCGAAGGCTGGACTCAACGATCTTGGAGGTCTTTTCCAGCCTTAATTTCCCACATGCACAAACACTGCTGGAAGGGACAAGCCAAGGCAAGGCTTGTGAGCCCCAGACAGGAGCCCCTGGGGCAGCTCAGCCACAACAGGCAGGGCAGTTCAGCCACCTCTGAACCAAAATCCACCCTCCACAAGGGACACAGGCCAATTGTCAGGGTGGGCCACACTGCCATGAACCTCCCTCTCACAGCCCCACTGCAGTGACCCCCCTACCTGAACCTTCTGTGCAGGGGGAGCATTGAGAGAGGGATCACAGAAGAGTTTGGGTGAAAGGAACCTTAAAGATCATGCAGTTCCATCCCTGCCATGGGCAGGGACACCTTCCACTAGCCCAGGTTACTCCAACCTGGCCTTGGACACTTCCAGGGATGGGCCAGCCACAGCTTCTCTGCCCAACCTGTGCCAGGGCCTGCCCACCCTCCCAGGGAAGGATTTCTTCCCAGTATCCCATCTAACCCTGCCCTGTGGCACTGGGAAGCCACTACCCCTTGTCCTGTCCCTCCATCCCTTGTCCCCAGTCCCTCTCCAGCTCTCCTGGAGCCCCTTCAGGCACTGGAAGGGGCTCTGAGGTCTCCCTGGAGCCCACAGCCCAATGACAGAGATCCAAGCTTGTGAGCAATTACTAAACAACTACAGCAAATGTCCAGAGTGACACCAGGGATCAACCTGTCCCTTCAGCCCTTCTTTGTGCTGCCTCTGCACATTTCAAGGCTCTGGTGGTCTCAGGGGAATGGCACAGGCAGGTCAGGGAGGAGCTCAGAGCTCCCACCACCCAGCTTTCCCCTGAAGCAGCTGCAAAGCTCCAAGGATTGGGAAGGGCAGGCACAAACCCGAGTGGAGCCTCCTGGAGGCTCACAGCTAATTAATTTAAGGCAGTGACTTGCAAGGGGCTCATTCTGTCTTCAGCTACCACATTCAATGGTCCCTGAAGGTCTCAAGGGCTCCTTCAGCCCTAAAACCACCAGCAGAGCCCAGGCACCGACCATGGAAAACTACAACATTGGTAGAAACATCTCCACTCAAGACGAAAGAACAGCCTGTGAAACAGGAGTTAAACTTTAGGGTTCCCTGCCCTTAAAAATCCCCCCAGTTTTACACCCAGCACCAGTTCAGGTGTCTCAGGCTGGCCTTGCACACGAGTCATGGGTGCACAGACCCAGCATTGGGCTGGTGGGTGGGTGTGAAGGTCCTTCAGCTCTCCTGGAGCAGCATTTCCCTCAGCCCCACTCTTGGAGCTCATTTCATGCTCCCACCGAGCTCCACAGGGCACGGACATCCCGGCCCAAGGTGCCTGGAGGAGCTGGTGGGACCCCAGCCCTGGCTGGGGGCTCCTCGGGGCTGGTGCCACGCAGTGATGAGGACCAGGCTGAGAGGAGTCACTAGAGGGAGATGCAGGCCCACGTTTGTCTTGCAGGGCTGACAAGGGGAGCACAGAGGGAGCAGGAGATCCGGAGCATCCTTCCCATCGTCCTTCCCACCTTCCATTGACTGGACCCATCCCCTGGCTGCCACTCTGCCCTGCACCATGGACACAGTTTGCTTGGGAGCACCAAGGGGGACTTGCACGAACAGCGAGTAGAGAAAACAACAATTTCACTGCCAGAGCTGGTGATTCCTCAGGTGAGAACCCAATTCCTCAGGTGGGGCAGGGGAGGCAACTCTGGCCAAGCCCATTCTTGAAGGACCACGGGAGGCAGAGGAGCTCCAAAGGCAGCAGGAGCTGCAGAAGCTTTTACTTTGCTGCCAGATGCCACACCAGCAGATCGGAGATTTCCAACCTCTTCCCACCCCAAATGGAGAAGGAAAGTGAAAATTTTAATTATTCAATTTTTAAAAGCCAAGTTTCAAGGGTTTCCTTCAAGAGCAGCTGAAGTGCTTTGCCCTCTGTGATGAAAACTTTTTTGGGGAGGGTCCTGTCTTTGTTCATTATATTTCATTTGTTGTCATCTACTTGGATTTCAAGCTTTCATGAGCAATTGATTTTATAAGCTAAAATCCACCTCAGGTCAGAAAAAAAAATGTTCAGTTTTTATTTTTTAACTATCAAACAGACATACTTTGACAACCTTTTTTTTTCCCTCCAACATCCACCTCAAAAAGATCTTCTCTCCATGAGAAGTTCTAAGGAGGACAAATCAGCATCCTCCTCAAAAATTAACAGTGCCCAAACCTGCTGGCACCAGCCATGGACACCACATGGATTGTGCTCCACAAGCACCTCCAACCTCACAGTAGAAGGATGGCCAGAGCCAAAATGTGCCCATTGGAATTGGTAAATACACAAGGGAGGTACCTCAGACCACGTGTGGGGACCAGAGGAACCCACCCTGGGTCACATCCAGGCCTCCCATGACCTGCCCCTTAACACAAGGTTTTCAGACCCCACAAGGGTAGAGACAACCTCAATGGGTGGGTGTCACTCTGCTCCCCCAGCCAGCACTAAATCCCAAGCCAAGGGACCAACATTCCTCTGTCCCCAGGATTTTTATGCCCCAAATAGCATCCAAAGCCATACTTTTAAAGAACTGTGCCTGCAGCAGGGGTTAAGTAGGGAAGTGGCACCCTAACACCAAGGGGAAAGGTTTTAGAAAGGTCAGGATGGGGCAGAGAAGACAAAAAGCCAAGGAAATGGAGATGGAGAGTGGGAAAGCCCAAAAGAGAATGGCCCAGCCAAGCCCTGTTTCCCCAGAGCCCTCTAAGGAGAAGCCACAGTCCTGCCTTCCTTGCAGACTGGAAGAAACCCTGGATGCGATGGAAGGAGAAATGCATCAAACACAAGAGAGAGGAGAGGGGATTTAGAAAAGGAAAAGAACAACCCTAAAGCATCACAAGCAGCGTGGGCAGCAGGACAGGGGGGGATTGTGCCCCTCTGTCCCCTCAGGTGACACCCCACCTGCAGAGCTGCCTCCAGCCCTGTGGATCAGCACAGGAAGGACATGGAGCTGCTGGAGAGAGGCCAGAGGAGGCACCAGGATGGTCAGAGGGATGGAGCAGCTCTGCTGAGAGGAAAGGATGGGAGAGCTGGGATTCTTCAGCCTGGAGAAGGGAAGCTTTGAGGTGACCTAATTGTGGCCTTCCAGGACCTGAAAGAGCTCACAGAAAAGATGGAGACAGACTGTTTAAAAGGGCCTGGAGTGACAGCACAAGGGGAATGGCTTCAAACTGACAGAGCAGGGTCAGATGGGATATTAAAAAGAAATTCTTCCCTGTGAGGGTGGGCAGGCCCTGGCACAGGGTGCCCAGAGAAGCTGTGGCTGCCCCATCCCTGG
>JAWWMP010000540.1:0-10093 GCA_035047865.1 Dendrocincla tyrannina
TGTCTTCCTAATATCCAACCTAAACCTCCCCTGGCACAGCTTAAGCCCGTGCCCTCTTGTCCTATTGCTGGTTTCCTGGGAGAAGAGACCGACCCCCACCTGGCTATACCCTGCTGTCAGGTAGTTGCAGGGAGCAATGAGAACACCCCTGAGCCTCCTCCAGACTAAACAACCCCAGCTCCCTCAGCCTCTCCTCACAGGACTTGTGCTTCAGTCCCTTCACCAGCCTCATTGTTCTTCTCTGGACCTGCTCCAGCACCTCGATATCCTTCCTAAACCGAGGGCCCCAGAACAGAACACAATACTCAACGTGTGACTAGCCAAGGGGCAGAATAACTTCCCTGGTCCTGCTGGCCACACTATTCCTGATACAGGCCAGGATGCCATCCATTGGCCTTCTTGGCCACCTGGGCACACTGCTGGCTCATGTTCAGCCTCCTGTCAATCCAAACCCCCAGGTCCCTTTCTGCCTGGCTACTCTCCAGCCACTGTGTCCCCAGCCTGTGCTGCTGCATGGAGTTGTTGTTGGGTCTGGGCATGGAGGGGTCATGCTGGAGCCCCCCCGGCCGGGGACCCCCACCCCGGGACAGGGTCCTTGACCCCAGCAGGGTGGGAGGGACCTGAAGGTGTCACCTGTCCCTGCCACCTCTGACCTGTCCCTGCCACCTCTGACCTGTCCCTGCCACCTGCCACTGCCATCTCTGACCTGTCACCTCTGACCTCTCTCTGCCACCTCTCACCTGCCACTGCCACCTCTGACCTGTCACCTCTCACCTGTCACCTCTGTGCTGTCCCTGCCACCTCTGACCTATCTCTGCCACCTCTGTCCTGTCTCTGCTACCTCTGACCTGCCACCTCTGATCTGCCATCTCTCATGCCACCTCTGACCTGTCACCTCTCACCTGTCCCTGCCACCTCTGACCTGTCCCTGTCACTTCTCACCTGTCCCTGCCACCTCATGCCATGAAGAAACAAATGATTCTGCTTTTTGGATTAGAACCTTGAATGGTTTAGACCACAGACCATGTAGCCACTGCTCTTTCTTGTGCCAGCCAGGTGCACTAAGCCCCAAAAAAGTCCTCCTTCAGAAAGAGAAGCGTACAGACCCTTCCATCCTGGAAAGTGCTTTCCCTGTAGAGTCAAACAGTGGATTGTTAAATTTTAGATGTCACAATAAAGTTGTCAGATACTTCAGGATGATTTACACCAGCCTTACATTTACTGAAAGAAACTAATTGTGATTATAAAACCCCAAGAAAATAATTTTACTTTTTCGTATGATTTTTTGGTTATTACTATATTTACGACTTTAGAAAAAAATAAGACAGACAGCACTGCCCCCTTCTGGGCTTGCTGCATAGCCAGAGGCTAGAGTGTTCCACAGGAGAGGCAAATCCCTCTCTGAAACCATAATGTAGAGCCTTCTCTTCCTCCTACCCTGCATAGCCTTGCACCTCATCTGCCAGCTCTCTTGTTACAGCATGAAATGATGTAGGTTCAGGTTCAGAAAGTATTTCCAGGTTTCAGCTTGTGGGTTTTGAGTACATTCAGGTTCAAGCAGTGCCACAGAACCCATTTTTAACTGCAGAGCAGCCTCCTCAAATGGATGTTTATCATAAAATCACACATTTTCAGCTTGTATAACTTAATTATATTAAATTACAATGCATTAGTATGATGAGCTACAGGACAGAGGTGATAATGGTGGTTCTCCATTAACGTGTCCTGATCACTAGCAAAGCCTTGCCCACACTGGTCTTTAACCCTGTTGGAAGCAGTTGATGGTCATGTACAAGGTAATGTGCACTTTGAAGAAAAACTGCTGTTTGTTCACAATCTGAAAACACTGTCTGAACATTAAGTTATTACACAATATCTGATCATCTGTTAAAATATGGGGGGGGGGGAAAGAGTTAAAGTAAGTGGTACCACACCACTTTCTCAGGTCAATGTGTTGTTTGTCAAACAATACATTTCCTCACTTGTAGTCATGAAGGACTGTTTATTTAGTTGTTCATTTTTAGTACTTCCCTTGGAATACTTAAAAGTTGAATATCTGGTTTACCAGTTCATTAGAACCTCTGGAATCTACAACACCTGGTTTGCTGTGGATCTACAGCATTGTAACAACACACCAAGCCTAACTCTTCCTCCAGAAGTCTTTACAGTCTATGCTAAATCTTCAGTAAGCTTTTGTCCCCTCCAGAGTGTCCAGCTACATATTCTCCTGCAATAAAACTGTAATAATATCACTAAATACCTTTTACTACAGAAAAACATATAAGATCATAAGAAATGGGTAGTAAAACATAATTTAGCATTATGAAACTTAAAATGACAAGTGTTTCTTCATTCTTAAGATGCACAGTAGAATTCCATGCTGCCCTAGATATTCATAACCTCTGAACCTTGAGCCACTGCAATTTATACTTGGCCATCTGCTTTTCACTCCTAGGGCACATTTGTGCTGTGAGCAGCACAGTGCAGATACAGAGACATTTTGGCTTAGGTGACTTTGTGCAACCAGTGCAGATCTGAAACAAAATACAAAATACAAACTGAAACTGAATACAAAACCAAACTCAAGACATGAAAGTGTGCAGTGATGGAACTGAACTGCATCTCATCCTTGGACAGATATATTTAGTTCCAGTTCCAGGCTGGAACCACTAAGAAGTTTTTATGGCCAAAAACATCATGTCAGGCCACAAAAATCAGCCTAGCCCACCTGCCCAAGCATTCAAAGTATTCATTAGAGGTTGGATTTCTAATGCTGGTAGGACTCACTTTCTATTTTGCAGCAATTTTCCTCCCCTTATCTTCTCGCCCCAACAAGTCTGACAGGGGTACTCTGTTTCTGACTCCATGAACCATTTCAAGAACTCTGATAAAAATCATGAGGTCACTATTGTTGAGTTTTTATGTACTGCGTTGCTCTATTTGTGCCTTTTATAATTTTTTTAAATCTATCTCTCCACTGTAGATCCAGTTGGTCATTTTTAATTCAGCTGCCTGCAGAAGTATTCTTTCCCAGCTCTGGGCTGTAATTTTCATCCAAGGCCTGCCTTGGAGAGAAGAGCAACTCTGTTCTGTAGATGAACAGAATGTCCTAATGCTGCAGAGGAGCTGGGAAAAGTGAATTTACAGAGACACTCTTTCCAGCATTGCTCTGAGAATTCTGTTATTCCCACATGCAAACGCGCCCAGCCTGGCACAGGGGCCTTGTTTCTGCCAGTTCAGCATGTGTAGACTGTACATCCACTTGTGCAAAGCCTTCTGGAGGCACAAAGGCTGTGTGGGTGTCACTAAGTGGGTCTGTGTCAAGTCTCCCCTTGACCTGAGGTCCCAAGTGGAGGGAACACAGAACCACGGAATCACTGAGCTTGGCCAAGACCCTTAAGAGCTTCAAGTCCAACTGCATTTCCAGAGGCACACCAGTCACTGCTCTGTGCTGGGGGCTGGCAAGGCTGTCGGGTCCTGTTCAGCCCCACTCTGTGCCTCTGGGAGCAGCAGGAAGTCTCTGGAACCCACCAGCATGGTGACAGCCCCTGTGGCTGAACCACAGAACCAGCCTGTGCCATGATCAGTTGCCCCCATACACAGAAAGGAAAGGACATGAGAGACATCTCATTTGGTAAAGGAACACGAGGCAGGCTAAGCAAGGCCATCCCAGGAACAGGAAGAAGAGGCAGAACAAGAGGTAAGTAGTTGACTTCTATCCCCAAGTGAGCTGCAGGAGAGATGGAAAGGTTTCAGCCCTTATCCAGGGGCGCACGTTATCACCTGGCTGCTCTGATGCTGGGAAAACATGGCTAGTGGTTTGGAACCAGAGGGTAATGAAGCCAAGCAGCTGGGGTCACTGTCCAGGGAAGCAGAAATCGACAAAGCAATTGAAAGAGAATGACCTGTAACAACTAACAACATCCTTGTACTCTGCAGAGGGGGAGATGAGAGTGCTGAAGGGCCACCCTATTTAATAAATTATCTGAAAGTGAGAAACTCGATGCCTTGTTTAATGATGCATCCTGCTCTGCTGCCGGAAAGCATCGGGGATGGAAAGCAGCTGTACAAGCTGTGGAAACTGCTTTTACTGTTATGTTTATTGCCCTTTCTTCAGTAAACTGTGACTCCAGCTTTCATTCTCTCCTGGTATTTTTTACTCCGCTGTGTAAAGGGGGCAGTTGGAGTGGGCTTGGTTTTCCTGTTGAGTTTTAAAATCAGCACAGGGAGTAAACCTATCTGGGCCGGCACACTGTGGCAAGATGGATAACCTGTTTGTAAGGGTACATCATGCAGATGTTCATTACCCAAGAGCTGGGTCAATGAAGAACATCAGAAGGGCCATCAAGGGAGAGATGCAACATATAAATGGATTCATGTTCCAGGGATGGACTTAACCATGGACACTATGACACAGGTTAGCCATGAATGTGAAACATGCACTGAAATAAGGCAAGTCGAGTGTTTAAAGCCTCTGTGGTCTGGAGGATGATGGCTGAAATATAAATACAGGGAGTCCTGGCAGACTGACTATCTCACACTCCCACAAACCCACCAAAGCAAGTGCCACGTGCTTACAACACACGGGAAACACACTGTCCTGGCCCTGGCAACATGGTCTTTTAGAAAGAACTGAGTCACACAGTGGGACTCATTTCCAAAACAATCTCAGAGACACTTGGGACAAAGAACATGGCTGGAGTGGGTGCATCACATGCACCAGCACCCAGGAAAATTGAAAAACAAAGGACTGTTCAGGGCTACATAGAGAGCAATGGGTGGTGGGGCCCTCAAAAATTGGGATACACATTTAGCAAATCCACCTGGTGGATCAGCACTGAAGGATCTGCCAATCAGGCTGGCCCTGTCCCATCAAGACCCTTATGGTAGTATAGAAGGCAATAAAGGTCCTGTAGTGCACATTAAAACTACACTGAGGAAAACAGCCTGGGTTATTCCTGCCTCAAGCAAAGGGAAGCCCACCCATGGTGTTATAGGCAAAAGACCTTAATCTTGAAAATTTGAAATATTAAACCTTATTAAAGGCAAAGTAAAATGAGCAAAGCAGCGCGTTGCGCGACCAGAGACTCTCCTGCTCCGCAACGGGCCGCACCCTTAACAGGTCCACAGTCTGCTTTTATACCCTCTGTTCTCTTTCGGTTTCACTTCGTTCCCTCTCTGGGCTCTGTCCTGTTGCTAGGGGTTGTTAGGTGGTTTAGAGATGCCTTTTATCAGTACAGTCCAAAACTTACAACCAGCGTAGCATTACATAACATTGTGGTTTAACATTTAGCAGCTGAAACATGACATTTAGAAATTGAAGAAAACCTTCACAAGTATAACACTTGGCAACTTTAAGAAAACTTTCACAAGTTTTAATTTGATTAGCAAACTATATGTTTTTGCCTTTATTACCCATTACACATGGGACTACTTTTGCTCAAGGACCTGGGTGGGTGGACTTGGTGGGTCATGTGGGAGGGTGGGGAAGCCCAGTGTGTGCCTTAAGGGTGTTTGATTCTGGGTAAGAATAGTCAATGAGTTAAAATATGTGATATTCATTGCTATGTAATAACAATCATGATTGCCATGGCACCTACATATGCCTATCACCACACTGGGTGCCTTGCAGTGCCTGTCTCTGCCACTCCACATTTGGGGACCTGACCCTGACTCCCTTTCAATTGTCACATTAGTGAAGAATGAACTCTGATCAAAGTGATGGAAACAGAAATGGCACCAAAACGTTACAATCCACACCACACACCATCTTTCCTGCCCTGAAAGACTGTTATGATAAGTGGAGCCTCAGGTCATGTACTGAGTGAACTCAGTGGACTTTTATAGAGATGGTCCACAGACTAATGATAGCAGAGTGTACACATCTGTCAAAAGACAGGGAAGATGTATTGGGAAGTGTAGGACCTAGCATAACATAAATGGTATGGAATAAGGAGTGGATAATGTCCTGGTTTCAGCTGGGATAGAGTTAGTTTTCTTCTCAGTAACAGGTGCAGTGCTGTGTTTTGGATTCAGGATGAGAAGGGCTTACCCTAAATCCAGGACATTCCAGCTTTCCAAGCTGTGCCAGTGGGCTGGTGCATAAGAAGCTGTCAGGGACCATTGCCCAGACAGGTGAGCTGAACAATCCAAGTGTTTCAGCGAACACCATGCTCTGTATATAAACTGGGGGGATTTGGCTCAGAGGGGCCAATTGCTGCTGGGGCACAGGCTGGGCATCGATGAGTGGGTGCTGAGCAACTGTACTGGGCACCACTTGTTTATCTTGGGGTTTATTCACCCCCTTTTCTCTTTTTCATAAGAGCTATTACTAGCATTTGTTTCAATTATTGTTTCAATTTCAAATTGCTTTTATCATACCCAACAGGGTTTACCTTTTTTTTTTCTTTTCCCAATTCTCTTCTCCACTGGGGGTGGAGAAAGGGGGAGGATTGAGTGAGAGGCTGCTCATTAGTTACATTAATCAATGACAGAGCTCTATCAAAATAGAATTGTCTCCCCAAAAAAACCCAGCATGAGCCCTGAGTGTGCAGCTCAGAACTTCCCAGAAGTTCACAGCTCAGCACAAGGCACAGGCAGCACTGTTAGCCTGAACAGCTCCACCTGCTATTCTGTTTCTTCCTTTGCAGTCACAGTAGTGAAATCCAGGGGAAATTAAAAGTATCCTGACTACAGGGTCCATCAGGCATACATTGTAATACGGCTCTGAAAAGCACAGCCATTGACTAGCACACACAATCAACTAATAAAATCAGTGCTTCATCATAACCCCATTTTAAACAGACTGCTGATAAAGTTTGATGCAAAAATAGCATGAAAGGAAATGGATATTCCATGAAACTTGCTGAGTGCCCAGCTAGTGATTTTCATTGCAGGCTCTCACCAAGAGGAATTTCCCTACAGGATGCTGTACTCAGACCTGTGGTGATGAGCAAATTTTCTGTGTGACATCCTTCCCCAAGCAGGGCCAGTAGGGCATGGTTACAAATGCCATCTGCAAAGGGTTTAGCTCTTTTTATGGATCTCAGCTGGAATTACAGGTGGCTGTCCAGCATCATCCTCAGCTCTGCAATATATTCCATAAATAATTCCCTTCAGTTCAACTCAGGAGGTTGAGCCATATTTATTCTTCTGGGGCAGGATAGGAATGCTCTTTCCCTATGTATAAGAAAGAAACCAAACCAGCCATGCTCATTTCGCTGCAGATCCTGGAAAAGGGAATTTGCTGGGACTGCTGGATCTTACCAGCAGCTCAGAGCTTATTAGGGAGTCTAATTTAATGCCCTGGCAATGTACAACTGCTTCCCACAGCATGGATAGGTATGCAGAGCTCCCTGGGTTTGGAAGTCCCCCAGCAGTGGTGCTCCCACTCAGAATGGAGACTGAGTCCCACTCTCCAAAAGGAAATGGAAACGCCATTTTTTCTCCTCTGGTTTCTCCTGTAAGAGTGCACTGCTCCTTTTTATAACTATTCTAGGCCTCTAAGAAACCAGCAAAGGGCAGTTTGTCTCCTGAGAGCCTGTGACATGAAATCTTTGACCAGAAACATAATTCCAATGCAGTCTCCGGGTTAAGAAGGCAGGTCCTGGGCCAGCTCCAGCTCGGGACAGCCCTGTTCCAAGGTCAGCTGTGGTGCTGCAGCTGGGTGGCGTGGATTCCAATGACTCTTCCTGTGACCTGTTCCCTCAGAGCTCCCTCTGCCTCCTGGCCCTGCCATGGGGATGGGCTTCCAGTGTGCCAGGACTGCTGTGAGGTTTGCTGCTCCCTTGGCTAAAGGACTGTTCCCAGCTTGATGATCTGATAGACATCAGCTCTGTGTCCCTGACACCTCCCTCTTCCTCCAGGGATGGATTGACTTTTGTCAGCATTTGCCACCTGCCACAGCCTGGTGTGACCCCTCAGTCCAGGCACCTGGTGTGACTGCCCTGCTGGATGCAGGCAACCTGGTGAACAGATAGAAAGCTCATTTCTTAGCTATCCCAGCCCAGAGGCAGGACATGGGGATCTCCCAAGGGTCCTTTTCTCCTCCAACAAGTGGTCCAAGGTGAGATTGCAGATGTTGTGGCTCTCCAAGAGGTAACAGAAAATCAGCCTTTGACACAAAGGTCATCTGTTGCCTTTAGTTTCCCTTACAGTGAGTGTAGGACAAGGTCAGGACACACATTTCACGCTCTCCAGATTCTTGTGAGTTATGGCTCTTCATGCCCAGCCATATTGTGGGGTTTATTTTCTTGCTGCCAATCTTCTTTTGCTGTGCAGCTGGAATTCCCTGAGAAATTAAGATCCACTTAATTTCTGCATTTCAATGTGCAGAAATGTGACTTTCAACCCAATTCTCTTCTTGACCTTAAGGTTCTTGTATCTTGAATTCCCTTTTTTACCTCACCTCAGTCATTGCAGTTCTAATTTTTTCTTTTCTTTGAACACATAGATCTTCATGACACATTTAAAACTCTGTGCTTTTGCTGACACTTTCTTTCCCCATGATCTGCCTTAAGCCCCTTCTCTCGCCCACACTCTCACCCAAGCATTGCCTAGCTGTGCCTCCCCGTGATTTTCTGCTGTCCCTTTGTTTTCCAGGATCGGGTCCTTGGCCCCAGCCCTGCACATCACGTACCTGCACTCCATCTCTCCCCCACCCAGACCTTCCCCCCATGAGTCCCCTCTGCTCCTCTGTCTCACACCTGAGGTGTCACACAACCTCCTGAAATCCAGGACAAAGTTCCTCATCTTTTCTCTCTCTGTCATCTGTCAAGCTAGGTATAAAATTTGTCTGTCTCAAAGATTAAACATCTTGGGAGGGGAGGCAGGGGGGAATGGAAGCTGTCTCCATTCTGCAACTCTGGCTTGCCTCGATGACATCAGTTAAGACAGGCAGATGGAGAGTAGCTTCAAATCTCTGCCCTGCCTTTTACAGGATCAGTTAATGACCATGTAGTTATGCTGCTATTTTAAGCTTTAATCTCCTTGCTTTCTAGCTACCTGCTGGCAGCAGGGAAAGTAGGTGCATTGCTACCTCTTTGCACATCCATGCTGCAATTCTTCTCTCTGTGCAGTAAACCAAGGGTCCCACTCCAACACAAAATCTCATGGTGGAATTTCAATTGCACATGGCTCTGACCCCTTAAAAAGCAGAGTGGAGGGACAGAAACACACTTTCAAGTGCTTTTAACCCTCTCACCCTAAAATCAGTTGGACAAGGACTCGAAGCCTTATGTGTGGTACGTTTGACCTTCTTCAAGTAGCATTAAGGTGAAAGTGCATGGTGCAGGGTCCCTGGTTGGCACTGCACTCTCCACGAAAAACAACAAAACCACAAACATAAGCAGCAATCTGCCCACACTTCATTCAGAGGCAGAACCTAGACTCAGACCTAAATAAACCCAAAACTTTGCTTTAGACTGTGCTTTTGCCTCGAGTCAGTTACAATTTTCATACTTTAATTTATCTGAAGTGCTCACTGTGGGAAGACAGGAGGGAGTTACACTCTCCACACTGCCCCCGTGATCCTGGGAACACAGGAAAACATGCATGGAAGCTCTTCTAATTCCAGGTGGTCTCACAGTGTCCTTTCCCATTTGGGGGGGCATGCCCCTGTGGATTAGGTCTGTGGAGCACAGGGTCAGAGAGGTGGCTGCAAGAGCAGGGATTAAAGAGGAGCCTGTGGCACACAGGTGGGGATAGAGGTGGGTGCTGCTGACACACAGGTCTGGAGGAGCTTGTGGGGACCTGGTAGAAGCCCTGGGATCATGTAGGTCATGGAAAAGTCAGCAAAAGTGCTTGCAAATTCACATTCTCCCTCTCTCTGCTCTTCAAATCTTTTATAAAGTTCTTCAAATGTGCCCAAACACTTTCAGCTGAAGCTGAGAAAAACTGCATCTACTTCAAAAGAGGACATGCCCACAGGAGGATCCAGTAAAAACACTATTAAATATATATGCCTGTCAGCAAATAGCAAGGGACTCATTTGGCCAGCAAATGGCAGGTTTTCCAAGCCAGGATGTCGTGGGTTTATCTGGATAGGTTTTTTTTTATATATAAGAGGAAAATTGGCTTCTGTTGGAAGCCTCTG
>JAWWMP010000541.1:0-10079 GCA_035047865.1 Dendrocincla tyrannina
CAGGAATAGGGTAGCTTTTGATTGGAAAACAGAGGGTATAAAAAGAGACTGTAGATCCATTAAGAGTGTGGTCTGTGTGGAGGAGGAGTCTCCCCGGGCACCCAGCGCGCTGCTTTGCTCATTTTCCTTTAATTTTGCTTTAATAAAAGTTTAATATTCCAAATTTTCAAGATTATGGTCTTTTACCTATAACAGCTATAGTGCTAGTGAAGTCTAATGGATCAATAGAGGTTGTTAATGCAAAAGTTGTTTTGAATGCAACTTCCATTCTTACATTCTGTACTATCCTTATTAAAAAGAAATCCCAGTCTGGTAGGTTGTTCAGCTTCATGTTATGCAGATATGAAGAAATTCACTAACATTTTTAGTCATTATGACCTGGTGTTCAATATCACAATTTCTGAATAAAATTACCACTAAAGATTTATATTAAGTTTTATTTCATTTCAGTTGTAAATTTGAGGGTGGGACCTGTTCATTTATGCATTTGAGTCCTAGTCTATGATAAACAGAGATTTCATATAGATGTGATGATCCACAGGTTGGAATTGTTAGATATCATAAAGCATTATGGAATCACAGGATGGTTGAGACTGGAAGGGACCTTAGGATATCACCTGATCCAACCTCCTTGCTCAAGCAGGTCCACTTACAACAAGTTGCTTGGACCATATTTGGATTGCGACAGCTGGGTGGTTCACTCCCCCTTTCCCATTCCCCCCCTCCCCAACCACGTGGTCCCAAGACGTCCCGGCAAAGAGACACACAGATGCCGCAGGAGAGGGAAGCAGAGACAGAATTTATTCACATGGTCAGGGGTATTTATAGGGCTTTAGGGGATGCTGGTCACAGCCTATAGGATTTGAGGGTTAAGAACCAATGGGGAAAGGGTTAACAATGGACCAATAAGAGGGGGTTTCACGTGGCCTGGCCAAGGTAAATTCTTGTATATTAATTTGGAGGGTAAGGGTTTTCTCTCAAGGGGTCTTGGGAAGGAGAAAGGTGATTCAGAGAAAAAAAAGCAAAGGCTCTATTTTACATCACAGTAAAAAGCTTAAGGTTTTTAAGGCACTTTGGTTGGTTTCTTCATCTTCTTCAGAGGCTCACTGTTACATTGGATGGCTTCTTTCTATCCCCAAGGAGGAGATCCACAACTTCTCTAGGCAACTTGTGCCTGTGTTCAGACAGTAAGAGTTTCCTGATGTTCAGACAGAACCTCCCATTTTTTGGGAGGTTTCAGTTTCAGTTTGTCAATCACTGGGCACCACAGAAAAGAGCCTGAGTCTGTCTCCTTTACAGCATCCCTTCAGATAATTGTACACTGTGATAAGGTCCACCCCCCAGGACTTCTCTTCTTGAGGCTCAACAGTGCCATCTTTCTCAACCTTTTCTTGTATGAAAACTGTTGCAGTCCCTTAAGCATTTTCTTGGCTCTATTAGACTCTGTCCAGCATGTTCACATTTTTTACTGAGGAGCTCAGAACTGGACACATTACTCCAGGTGTGGGCTCACCAGTATTGAACAGAGGGGAAGGATTTCTGATGTGCTGGCAACAGTACTAATGTAGCCTAGGATTAGTCTTTGTTGCAGTAAGGGCACATTTTGCTGACTTCTGTTCAACCTAGCGTCCATCAGGATCTCCAGGTGCTTTTTTTGCCAGGATATTTTACAGCTGAGTGTCCTGCAGCATAAATTTGTACGTGGGGCTGTTCCTCCACAGCTGCAACACTTTGCACTTCGCTTGTGGAATGTCCTGATTCCTGTCAGCCCATTTCTCCAGCCTGTCAAGGTCCTTCATCACAGAAGCAGAACCCCCTGGTGTAGGAATCACACCTCCCATTTTGGTGCTGTCCATCAGCTTGCTGGGTACTCTCAGGGCTATGACCGAGATCAGTTGTAAAGAAGATAAGACAGATCTGCATCCAGTATTCATCCTTGGGTTACATCACTAGCTATGAACCTCCAATTAGACTTTGCATCACTGATCCCCACACTCTGGCCTTGACCATTCTGTCAGATTTCAATTCACTGAAAGTGAACTCATCCAGTGGATACATGAACTACTTGTCTCTGGCTCTATTATGGGAGACAGTGTCAAAAGGCTTCCTAAAGTCCAGGTATTAAAGTTATACCACTCTTCGCTCATATGCCAGGCCAGTCACTTTATCAAAGTTTATCAAGATCATCAAGCTTGCTGAAGTCATGCTTACCCATCCTGAATATTTTCTCATCCTTAATGAGCCTGGAAATGCTTTTCAGAATTAACTGCTTCATCATGTTCCCTGGGAATGAGGTGTGACTGACTGGTCTATAGTTCCCTGATTTCTCCTCAACCTTGCCTTCTTTCAGTTTTCTAGCACTTCTCCTTGTCTCCATGATCAATAAAAGGGCAGCTCTCTGAACACTCATCGGTGCATCCCATCAGGGCCTGTGAACTTAATGTATATCCATTTTGCACAAGTGTTGCCCAACCTGATGCTCTTCCACACAGTATATAACTTTCTTGTTCCAGCCTTTTCCCTTAGTCTCTGAGATCTTGGTTTCCCAAAGGACAATTTTGCTAGTAAAGATTGAGGCAGAGACCTTCAGTAACTGAGTCTTTCCCATGTCCCCTGACTTATTAACCAGTGGGTTCACATTTCCCCTAGTGTCCCTTTAGTCACTTATGTGCTTATAGAAGCCCTTCTTGCTTTCTTTGTCATCCCTGTCCAGATTCAATTCCATTTGGGATCTGGATTTCCTAACTTCATCCCTGGATGCTGAGACAATGTTTCTGCATTCCTCTCAGGTTATGGCTCCCTGATTGCTTCCTATCTCTGTAGAATTCCCTCTTCCTGTTTGACTTTGATGAGGAGCTCCTTGTTCATCCACACAGGCTACCTGCTGTTCTTTCCTAACTTTATATGTGTTAGAATTGTTTGACACCATGAAACACCAGTTGCTATAAGCATGAAAGTTGTGTGAGAGACTGAAATGTTGCTAATGTCTTAAACATTGTCAAAATCATAGAAAGATTTTTTGTCAAACTGCAAAGGAGCAACCACCCATCTGTGACCACTGAAATACACACACACACACACACACACACACACACACACACACACACACGTGTGCCAATATGCCTCTTAGCTGGAATTTGGACTGTGGCACGATTTTGAGATAAGACTATTGTCCAGTTATTTCAGATCTAGTGCACAAGGCTCAAGGAAGAAGAATGTATCCACAAAGTAAGCCAAATTCAGCAACTGCACTAAGAATCAGCCCTAGCTGGGCTTGGCAGATGGAGGAGGAGAAGGAAAAGGGTTTGCATTGTGTTACGGTGAAATCTCTCCACACGAAACAGAAGGAGTAACTTTGCCCTGCTCTGGGAAGACCACATACACTTGGAACATTCACATGAAAGGCAGCTGAGAAGGGGTCCTAAACTATCAAAGATCCCCAAAGCACCCCCTAGACTCATTCCTGAGGCCATCACACTGGAAAACTGTACATGATCCAAGTGATGCAACAATTCCAGAGTCTGTCACAAAACATCTTCCTCCAGGGGAAGTGACTGGTCATCTCCTGAATGTATATTAATATAATTTGACTCTGTGTTTTCGGGACCCTCACTACAAAGAAGACCAGAATAAGGGAGCCCATGGAATGCTGTCAGGTTCCATGGGTCTCTCTGTCACTCTCTTTCTTCCCTGCCCCCTCCTTTTTCCTGTTTCTTTCTATGTCTCTCTCTGTGCCTCACATTTACTGTTAAGTAAAATCCACAGTACTGACATGGGCATATGTTTTTATGGTCTCATTTGCACCTTAATTTGGGCATAGGCATCTCTCTAATACTTTTAATAACTAGATCTGAACAAGTTACAAGTACATTTTGCTTTTATTCCTTCTGGACAATATTTTTCCAAAAGTTCATATTTTTGAAGAGCTGTGGCACCTTTTTTCTTTTCTAATATGATTTTTCTGACATTAGGAGAAGACTGCTCTCAGCCGTTTATTCATACTTCCTTCAGGTGGATGAAATAAGTCTCTTCACAGAGCTAGAACCATGAATATCCTCTAGTGGTAGATCCTTTGAATTAAGTTAATAAACTGTAGAGATACCTAGCAGCATTTTAAAAGCATTTATCAAATGAGATAATACAGCTGAGGAAGTTTTTGTACGTTATTCATCTGTTTTATTATGAAGTATTACAGAATTAAATGCAGTTTGTGCCAGGTGTAAAAGGACTCAGAATCCTGCCTAAATTAGAGTCTATAGTGCTGTGTGCTGTCACAGAGAAAAAGCAGCAGTGAGCCTTCAGGTGCTTTTAAACTTTGTTCAGCCTGAAAATATAAAATGCAGGGGTTACATTGTTGCTTGTATATTTTTGTCTTCTGGAAAAGGTAGACCATATCCAATTATAATCTTGCCGTAATGTTCATCTTCAGTCAAGTCATGAAAATATGTAACTACAGCAGCATCAGTGACAGAGTGAGTGGTGTAACCCTTGTATATGAATGTTCTCTTACACCCACATCTCAGAACAACCTGCTGGATTTCAGGTATCTTAATAGCCTGCTGCTATGTACAAAGAGCAGTCATAGCATAGAAGTGATACCAAAGAGCTTGCAGCAACAGCAGCTCCAGTGAAAAAAACTTTCAGGACTTTTGACATCTATCCTTTTAAGGCATAGAGTTACTAGGAGGGTTGGAAGAGACATCCCCCCCCTTTTCTGCCTCATGTACTAGGAAGGCTTGTGAAAAAAAGCTCTTACAATTCAGCAGTCATTTTTCTTCTTTTTCCTCTCTCATATCCACATTGTTTTGACGTCTCTGCTACAAAGAAAAGAAATGTCAAACTATTAAAAGTATTTAATGTTTTTTGAGAGATTGTTCTACCTACTACTACAATCCTCCATATAATTTGCTTGGAAGTCTTTGACAGGAAAAATGAGCAGTTAGAATCAGATTTTAAAATGAGTAGACAAAAAGTTTTTGAATTTTAGTTTTCACTATATATGCATGACTGATTTTGGTCAGAATCCAAACCTGAAGTAAATGTTCTATCTTTCCTTTTAAAATGTATGTCATAATGACATCATCTGTGAGACATTACATACAGTGAGTATTTTTCAGAACAGGTGCTTTTGTCTGGGCTGCAACCTAGAGTCAACATGGGCAGTAAAAGATGACATCACCTAGACTAACTTTTATATATGTATCTTAACTGATAGGATCCTCTCCTGGAAGATAGAAGAGATTCATTAGTACCAGCTCATACAGATGAGAGAATTCAATACAAACCAAAGTCCTTCACAGCTAAGTTGATAAGATCCTTTTCTCTCTTTAGAAATGCTTAGGAATAATAAAGGCACAACTCTTGTTTTGAAGGAAAGGACAGTCCTAAAATTTGTCTTAGTAAGAATTTAAGTATATGATTGGATGCCTGTGGCTGTTTTCCAGCACAGGGAAAGCACTCTGGGTGAAGGATCTGGCTATGCATCCACCTACAGATGCATTACCCTTCTAGCCCTGTCAGAACTGGACTGATGGCTAATACAGAATCAGTGGAACTTGACTTTTCCGGAGACCTGCTTTCTATGTGCTTTTTACAGTTGAAAGCACTTAACCTAAAGCAAGAGTGATGCCTTTGTTCAGAGGGCAGTGGCCCCATGTGTTGCCTTGAGGCACAGTGTAAGGCTGTGTTGACACACTGTAAGGTGCAAGTCCTGTTCAGACTTGCAGTCCGGTAGAGGACTAAGTCAGGTGGAAGAAGTCATGCACAACACATTCCTGCTAGGTGTTTGGGACAGATTGGAAAAGCTATTCTGCCAATTCTGACATGATTTTGTTTTGGAGGGAAATAGCTGAGTCACTGCAGGGGGAAGTATGTACACACAGGGATAATTAAGGGACCAGGGTCCTAGAGAGAAACAAGGAACAAGACAAACGGTGTGAAAACATGGGCCATGTCTATACCACTAAGTTAAACATACTAGTTCTACATACCGTTGCTTCATATTATCGGGTTCACTGAAAACAGCTGCCTTGCTTATGTAGGTTCCTATAAAATGGAATTTCTCAAGTAAAAATGTTGACCCATGGATTTCACTATAACTGTACCATGTTATACGGTTTTGTAATTTAAAACAGTGGTCTTCAAGGAATAATACACTGAAATGCAGAATAAACTACTAATTTTTAAATATGAACTTCACCATTTTGCCACAGAGTGTTTGTATAAAAAAGAAATAGGTAGCAAAACTATATTCTTTGACAGAAAAAAAAATATTTTCCTCATTGGTAGGACAGTTATGTAGGTATTAATAATTCAATCCAGAGTATCGGCTGTTTTGCTTTATTAGGCTTTGGTTTTTCATGAGTATTTTAAAAAAAAAAAAAAAAACAAAACAAACACAAACCATACAAGCACCAAAAAGCAACAATTTCAGGCCCTTCCCCCAATTTAACAAAGTACTATGATAGTGTTAAAATGTAGTTAAGCTATTTAATGTGTAAGCTGTTTAGGACAGGGTCATGGTTTAACATCAACCATCAGCTAAGTCCCATACAGCTGCTTGCTTACCACCCCACACAACCTGCATCCCCGATGGAATAGGGGAGAGAATCACAAGGGGAAAAGTGATAAAGCTTGTGGGCTGAGATGATGGCAGTTAGGTAAAGCAAAAGCTGAGCACACAAGCAAATCAAAACAAGGAATTCATCTACCACTTGCCATGGGCAGGGAGGTGTTTGGCCATCCCCAGGAAAGCAGGGCTTCGTCACAAAGAATGGTGACTTGGGAAGACAAACACTAGCATTCCAAATATCTCCCCCTTCTTTCTTCTTTCCTCAGGTTTATATAGTTGTCCAGGCTTGTGTCCCCTCCCAGCTGCTTGTGCAGCCCCAGCCTCCTCGCTGGTGGAGTGGGGTGAGAAGCAGAAAAGGCCTTGACACTGTGTAAACACTACTCAGCATTAACAAAAACATCTCTGTATTATCTCTCTTTCCAGCACAAGACCCAAAAGTAGCCCCATGCTTGTTGCTACGAAGAAATTAACTTTACCCAGGCCAAAAACAGCACTGATAGACTGCAAGACAAGATCATCTAAGTAAGGGGAAGAAAAAAAACAAACAAACTCAAACTAAACAAAAACAGCAGGGGACACCTTCCCTAAATCCTACAATGTTCTCAAAAATGAAAGAAAAATAAGTTCAGTAGTTGGCTCACTTTTCAACAGTGATGAAATGTACTTCAAAGAGGGATTTCCTCTATATTTGAGCTGAAAATTTTCTGCTCTACAGTTAGGAAATTACAGTTTCTCCATTTTGTCTTTTCTAACAAGCCTACCCACCACAAACCCTTTCCTACAAGAACAGATGAACCAGTAGAAAAGAGATAGAAAGATAAACCTTAGTAATTGATTATGGATTTTATAGAAATTTAAAAACAATGACTGTCTGACACAGTATGTCAGATGTTTGAAGTTTTCAGTCTTTGAGACCTGTTTGAAAATAAAATCAGTTAAAATCTGACATTATAGTCTAAATTTTCATCTAAGTAGAGGGAAACCAAGTTGTTGTCCAAGGGAAGAAAAATGTTTCAGTCTTTTCTCCAATGTAATTGTAAGTACAATATTTTGTAACTGTCTTTCATAGCAGCACATTATTGACTTTTCCCCAGGCTTTAGTAGTCAAGTGTTGAAAAAGAATGAGCTACTGGTTCTCTTTCTACTACTGGTCATTTTACCTATGATGTGAAGACCCCATAGAATGTTCATAGTGTCCGTTACTCTAATACATTTTGTTGTACGTGAATAAGTGAACTGTGAAAACAGCTTGGCTTATGCATGTAGGATTCTTCCGTCTGATTCTTTCAAACTCAAACTTTTCAAACTTTTATTTTCTAAGTTCAGCTTCTCTTTCTTTTCTGAATACCTTTTTAAGCCTTCTTTTTACAAACAGTTCTTGAACTATCCTTCCACTCTTTTCCAGTCTGGCAATTCTCATAGTGAATCTGGTCAAACAGTGATATAGATGAATTTCAAAAGTAAGAAATGTTGAGATTGTAACGTTATCATTAATTACTTTGTAAAGAATTGTAATAGATCTTTAAAATTCTATGAATGGAGAATGAATGTGAATATCTGGATACAGAAGCACTAGAAGAAATTACAGAAGCCTATAATAATATGTACTGATGCTAGATAGACTATTAGGTCAACAAGACTGCAGGACATCTTTGTGCAGCTCCTTAGGACACAGAACCTGGGAAAGAAAGGGCTGCAGGTGCTGATGCAGGATGGAAAGGCTCAACATTGTCATGTATCAAAGATTACAAAGACAATATATCCAGAACCAGTACATTATCATCAATTTAAGAAGAACCAAGGAGATATGATGCATACTTGATTAATGCCATCATCTGCCCTTCATTTCATTGCAAAGTTACATCTGAAGACTGCATGAATACATATATCACTGTGCCTGAAGGCCAGACAGAGCATTGGTTATTATATATTATTATATTATTAAAATATAATAAATATTAAAATATTAAAATGATCAGACTAGTCAATGGTACAGGTTTGGAGCACACTAATGTTTGAGAGTTAGAACAGGGAAGAAAAAATTTCCAGTAGTCAGTTTGTACGTGGCCAATGTACTGGTGGGTAAATGAATTATCCATTGAATACAGGTAATTCTTTGCCAACCACTTCAGTGCTAGAGGATGCTCTAGGCATGTTTAATTTATGCAGTTTGTACATCCAGTAACTTTGTATGCCCTTTGTTAAAAATATAATGTTCCAGAGAACATGGTGAAGTGAAAGTCAGAAAACGTGAGAAAACGTGCTCATAACCACAGTATATTTTACTTTCATGTGGAAATAACCTCAGCATTTTTTTTTCCCCTCTGGGTACAAGGGGATAAAGAGTCTGATTCTGCACTCAAAGATCTCCCTGTATTGATTTGTTATGGTCTTTTTATTTTTTTTTTCTTTCTGCTGAATTGGGTAACAGTACGTCATTACCCAGATTTCTATAATAAAAGTTCCTTAAATTTTGCTTCTTATCTTTCATCTCCCCTTTAAACAAAAAATGGACAGATTGAATGTTCATAAAAATATAAGGACTGGCATATTTATTTGCTTTTGGGTAGAAAGATATTGTATTCTTCATTAGGTCAGTTTTGCTCAGAAGTTGGGTTGTAAGGTATTGCTCTGAACTTTATTAATTTGATGCAGTATTGCATGAATGCATATCTGTTAACTTTGAATGTATTGTCTCTTAAATGAACTTCTAGTTTTGGAAGCTGAAATCAATTTTATTTTATTATAGACCTTGAAAGAAACTTTGGATAGCAGGAAGAGGAAGAAGAGCAAGAGACACATAAATGTTCCTTTGACATGGGTAGAAAATGTGCAGTATTATGTATTACTGTCCAGCATTTTCTTGTATTGTATTTATCATAATGTTTTGATTTACTAAAACCCAACAAATTTTTGCCAACATGCCCTACTTTCCTTTCCTGCAGTTTTCTCTCAGAACTGCACATTTTTCTCTACCTGTGTGCTTGTTCCAGTCCTCAAATCTCCAGAAGCTCAGTCTGTGCACTTAGCTGATAGCCTGAAGTACCTAAGCAGAAACATCTACAATGCTTATTTCCTAAGGAGTTTCTGGTAGTCCTTTGTGTGACACTATGCATTATGTGCATAACAGTAACATAGCTGATACACAGCTGATAACACAGCTGATACAGAAATGAATGTTTTAAAAAAAGATGAAGCTACATTTATGGGCATTTTAAACAAAATATTCCAGGATATAAACTGGGGCGAATCCAGTCAAGGATGAACTCATAAGAATTTGCATAGCATTCCTCAGCATATTTTTAAAACTCACTTTGTTAACTAAACCAAGTCAACATCTGGAGAAAAAATGGAGTCATAATTTGAATATTGCTAGAAAAGTGATGTGGGTATTGTTAGGAGGAATTGGGGAAGAAATTGGTGACCCACTGCTGTCGGAGAACACTGTTTCAAAGACTGCCAGAAAAAACAGGATGAACAGTTAATCAACATCAGAAAACGGACAACT
>JAWWMP010000542.1:0-10074 GCA_035047865.1 Dendrocincla tyrannina
TCTGTGCAGGAGTACAGCCTGTGTGTGCAGCAGGTGCTGATGGCACCACAGGCCAGCCAGCTCACAGAGATCAAGAGTCTTCTCCTACATTCTTCTCTTACACTATTAATTCTCTTGAATCCGGAATCCACGACAAGTATTTTTTTGCCCATCCAGGCATTTAAAATTCAAGAGTGATCCCAGAACAGTGTATAGGGAAGTACCCAGAAGAGGAGTTATTAAATAATTTTCAGCATCGCACAGGGTTGTGTGAGCTTCCATGCAGCACCCGTGTACCTAGTAGGAGGGACACAAGGTGAGAATACACCAACAGCTAACTTTGATTATAAAGGAGCAGGTAATATATAGCCACTTACTAGCCACAGGGGTGCATATTTTTTATCACAAAGCTATAAAGAGTAATCTGGAGCTTATTTCAGCCCTTTCGTGGTGAAGTAGGATAAGCTATCTGAGTTTTGTCTCAGTGCAGGAGCATTTCTACCTGGTAATAGCCGTGAAGCACCTGCTAGATAGGAACTTGTCTCTTCCTTTTGGCAGCAGCATCCCTGAGGCTGTGCAGTGCCACAGCCTGCCCTTGCTCCAATGCGCTGTAAGGCATGTGCCATAAGGGCTGCTGCTGATAAAGGGCAGTCCTCTTAGCCCTCCTCCCCACAGAGTTAAATTTGCAGCTGTCTAATATCCAATTCATGGTTTTAATCTGCTATGGCTGTTTTGCATTGTGTGAGGTTTGCAGAGGCTGCTGCAAGTATTCTTGTGAGGTTTTGTCCTTTTGGGCTGGTTTCTCAGGGTTGCACAGCTCTGCTGCACATGAGAAGCATTCCTATCCTGTATGAGAACAGCCAGAGCAGACATGCTGCTGAAGGGAGGCTGACAAAGTTGCAGCAACACATTTAAACTCACCCCTGAGAATGGCAGAGAGAACACAGTAAGTAGCTGTGTAGAGGTTAGGGAACATGCCATATTGAGCTCTTTGTGAGTGACTGACACAAATAATCAAAAAGTAAAAATGTCAGGTGGATTCCTGTGATTTTCAGAATCCCACATGCTTCACTATTATCTTTTACTTTGGACTAAGAGTTTGGTATTTCTGATGAGAACAATTACAGTTCATGAAAATGGGCTTATGTGCCCTTCTCAGGATTCTCCAGTGCATTTACTTTAGAGGACTCCCTTTTAAAGTGAAAGATCCTGTCAGACCGTCTTACGGTTGGTTTAGTATTTTCACCAATGTGCCTTTGTATTTCAGGACAGCAGCAGTGCAGTTTAGCTCCAATTTTCCTCTGACTTTCATTCAGTATTTCCTCCGACTTTCATTCAGTATTTCCTCCTGTTAGTGAAAACAATTAAGACTGTCCCATCCTATTTTAAATTGTCTTTTTACCTGGATTGTTACTCCTATTCCACTATTTTTTATCTGCCAGAGGTGCACTGGTTTTGTACCCCAGTGCCACGTCAGGTATGTATTAGCATTACAACATTGCAGCAGCACTACGTACCCAGCACATTCACTGTGCTCATTCTGCTGGAGTTTGGGAACTGTGTCCTCACCAGGGGTTTCTGAAGGAGAAGTGAAGGTATGTGTAATTTTATAAGGTATTCAAGTATTACTACCCCCAAAATGGCTAATCCATGCAGTGCCAGGATTCTGAGAAGCTCATACTTACAGCCTTAAGACTAAGGAATCTCCTTTGTTTTGTTTCAGGAGATGCCTAACTACTGCAAGTTTACTTGTTAACACAAACCACTGCTCTGCTGGTGATTTAGGGGTTCCAAAGTGTAAGGATGCTGCAGAGCTGCAAATTCATTGAGACCTTCGGATGCAGGTTCAAAAACCAACTAGGAGTTCTGGATGTGTTTTCAGTTGTAAAATATCTAATGAAATAAAACCTTTTTATAATGAGGCATTGTTTGTATTCTCTACTGATGAGTTTTATAGTTTTTGCACATAAATATTTACATTTGTAATACCCCACTAGATAGATTCACCTACAAAAAATTCTCCTTAGTTTTTATTTTTGACTAATCAACACTACGCTTTCCAAGCCTTTACAGGTTACAAGAACTCAGTTTCCCTTATCTGTCAGGAAAATTAAACTTCACCACATCTGTTTCTGCCCATTTAGTTCCTCGTGCTTGAAAAGCTCTCATTACTTGTAGAGCTCTGTGTATGAAGAGTAGCAGGGGGCGCTACAGGGTTAGCTTCTGTTGGCAGCTGCCAGAAGCTTCCTCCATGTCTGGTGGAGTGGAAGCCCAGCAGGCTCCAGGATGGGCTTCCTGCCAGTCAGGAACAGTAGTAACACTTCTCTGATAACATATTTAAGAAGGGAAACGAAGCTATTGTGTAGATGAAAATTGCAGCCAAAGAAGAGCAGAGTGAGAACATGTGAACAACTGTGCAGACACCAAGGTCAGTGCAGAGGGAGGGGCAGGAGCTGCTCCAGGCGCAGGAGCTGAGGTTCCCCTGCAGCCCATGGTGCAGCCCACAGTGAGGCAGCTGTGCCCCTGTAGCCCACGAGGGCTGTGGGGGTGCAGAGATCCATCTGCAGACCATGGATGACCATCAGGGTGCAGGGATCCACCTGCAGCCCGTGGAGAAGCCCACGCCAGAGCAGGGGGATGCCCAAAGAAGGCCATAACCCCATGGGAGACCCATGCTGGAGCAGGCACCTGGCATGGACCTCCTGACCCCTGGGGAGAAGAGCCACACTGGAGCAGGTTTTTGGATGATCCTGGTGGATCCTTTCCAACCCAGCATATTCTATGATTCTATGATTTAGTTTTTGGTGATAATACAGTGAGACATTTCCCAATAGGAACGTCATTCGCAAAGTTGCCCTTTTGCCTCAAAAGACTTGCCAATGGCACATTTCTAAAGGCACAGACTTACAGTGCCTAAGCAGTGTGGTTTTCATCATTTTCCTAGTTAAAAGTACATTTCAATGAAGTTTCTCATTTGAGAGGAAAATCTTGAAGTACAGATCAGCAGCAAAAGACATGTTTCTTAGCCTAAGCAGAACTTCTACTCCAGCCTGCCTTCAGAGAGAAGCTGGCAGGGAAGTAAATGAATATACTTTCTGCTCCAGAATCAGCTTTTGAAAAATGTATCAGCTAGACCTGACAAGACATTTGACTGATACAAGGATGCTTCTGAAATCTTATTGTAGCATGTGTCAGCTTGTGACAAGATGCCAGAAGTTTCACTGAATAGAAAAAAAGAAGGGTCTTCATTTCCCTGTTGCTTCCACCCCAGATTTTAGCCACAGAAAGACTCCTGACTTTCCCAAGAGCTTCTAATTAGAGGATAAAGGGCCTGAAACACAATGAACATTCATCCACCTGGACAGAGGGTCAATTTGCAATGATATTTTCCCTTAGATCAGTGAGAGAGGGGGAGAATAACACCTTCAGAAGTACTCTCAGGGAGACTTTAAAACCAGGCAGCACAAGTCTCTTGTAAAGGCTGAAAGGCTTTCTATTAATTATGCAAACTCTTTGTACTTTTTACACCACAAAGGCACCATAATTGTCTTAACCATACCCAAGGGGAAAATGCTAATGTTTTATCTATTTGGCAAAATACTTATAACACATTCCTAATATAGTACTTGAAATCCAGGTATATGTAAATAAAGTCTGTGGCAGATCCCTTTGGCTTGGTGCTATGGTTGTCTTCATACTGTACACAGATTATTTTGGTTAGCAAAAATGTTGACATAGACAACTGGTTGTTTTGGGTTTTTTAAAGGGACTAAATATCATAAAAACAGAAAGGCAGTTCAGAGAAGAGCTGTCCGCTCCTGCAGCCCCACAAAATACAAGCTAAGACAAAGCACAGACATTTGGATTTAGTCCTCTAGTTGAGGATTGTGATGTTCAGGGACAAGATCCAGGCTGTCTAGTGCAAGAGGTGAAATCTTGAATAGGCTCGCAGATACTGACCAAGGGTGAGATTTCAAAAATAAATTGTCAGCCAAAAAGGAGATAGGAAAGCCTTCCCTCTTCTTGCTATGTCCTTCTATGCGATTTTTTACTGGGATACCTCCTGGTTCTTAACTCATACAGCACTTCCAATATGTAAGAAAATACTTATTACTGACATCTCTCTGCATGCTCAAAGTGAACAAAGTCACTTAGCTCTCATATGGTACTGAGAGAGGGAATAGAAGGGTGATATCTGACCCCACATGGCTGATATAAAAGTGACAAAGGGCCATCCCTGCAGCTGCAGCTCTCAGCACCCAACAGAATCAGTTACAAGTTGGGAGAATTTTGGTTTGTCTAAAAAGGAAGGCCTGCAGCTCAATAGAAAATTTATCTGATATTTAGATTCATAAGGTAGTCATGTGTTTAAAAACAGTTCAGTAGCACCCTTAAATGATTTTTCATATTATGAAATTTCAGGGCTGAAACTCTGAGTAATCCAGACAAATGACCCAGGAACTTCACGTTTCCCCAGGCACTTGGAGTTTCCCCAGGTCATTGCAAACTGAATACCAATGTAGTGTTCTTAATGCAAAAGGGATTATACAGAGATTCTATTCTACAGAGAGGATTACTATTATTATCTATTTCTATAGAGTCTGAGACAATCAGGAGTCCATCTGTGTATTAACATTCACCACCACATGGGCAACTCATTCTTTCAAGTGTCTTCAAGAACTCCCAGCAGAACAGGTATTTCTGAACAAAAGTGCCTAGTTTCTTATGCCATGTGTTCAGAAGATAATCAAGAGAAAGGAATTCCCTATTCAGAGAAAAAACAGTGAGTTGGAAAATAGCCAGATATATCTCTCATCAATATTGCCTAGAATCCAATTTACAAACTCTTTAGTGTTATCTGAAGCCTCTACCACATAGCACAACAGGCTGGGGGGATTTTGCTCCAGGCCAAAGTGGGAAACAAAGAAGTTGTTTTCCAGTTATACCATGCCTGAAGTGTTCCGCTCACTTTAGGAAGTCCATAGTCACCAGCTATCTGTTATGATTAGCGTATTATAATGGCATTTAATTTTTTCTCACTGGACATTAGGTGGCCCAGATGTGTACTATAATGGTTGCCTATAATTTAAATGGTTTAATTTTTACCTCTTACAGAAAGAGTTATTTTCTATCTCTGTGGAAAATCAGCAGCCTACTCTAATTACCTTCCTCTGGGTCTTGCCTTGGTCACTCCTGCTCAGAGTGAGTCCATACTGCCAGGGAAGAGCTGTTTGTCAGGAATGTTAATGATGATCTAATGAAGAGAATTTTAAAATAGGAGGAAAATGAACACTTTGTGCAGTAAATGAAAAGCAATAAAAGGCAAGGGACACGATTCATGGGAAGTGATGACAAGAGTAAAGAAAATGAAAAGTATCATGCTCATCCCATGGGCCGTTCATCAAGATCACAGTGATGAACCAATATACCAATAAAGATCAAACATTTTCTATCACAAATCTGTTCAGAGTTTCTGGTCATGCCAAAATTTAGATTGCCCCCATAGATCTGCTGGAAAATAGAGAAGTTCTACAGTCTTGTTGCATCTCAGTGCCTGGAGCATGCATTCAGATCACATGAGAGTTGATTTTATTTATTTACAAGTTAAGAGTTTCTTAAAGCAATTAATTCCTGGAGAGAAAAGTTCTCCCAATTCTAATGGGAACAACTTTATAGAGCTGTATGATAAAAAACCTAATGCTAACAAGTGGGGTTTTATTGGAAGATTATCTCATCCAGAAACTATTCCTTGGTTTTCTAATATGTTATCCTATTGATTTATTTTCAGTTTCCTCATATTTATGTGCTTACTTTTCACACTACAATAATATGAGGATTAAAGAGCGTGAATAAGTCTTCTGCTGTTCAGGCTATTTAACTTCAACAAAATGAGAACTGGAACTGATGATTTTTGACAAGTCTTCACTCTGCAGGGCACCAATACCTAGATAACTACCCTTGTAAAAGAAATGTCAACATACGATTTATATGCATGACATTTTTCTGTCCAAATGAAGATATCAGCAAGTCCTGAACACTTCAAATTAGCATATAATAATTAACCTTGGACTTAGTAGATTTAACAACCTAAAATATGCATGACACATCTATGGTGTAGATTGTCTTTATTTATAATAAAAAAATTAATCATATTCTCTGAAAAACAAAAAACACCAGTATTGTAGCCCAGAAGTCCTACTCAAAGTTTAGAGGATTATGCACTGTTTAGGATACCATGTATTGTCTTCTTTAAAATTTGAATTGGGTTTTTTGGGGGACTTTTGGTACTATTCTGTATGCTGTGCTCTCTAACAGCAGGATTTAGGCAGCCTTATCCTATTACTGGCTTCCAGAAACATTCAGAGCTTTAATTTTCATTAAAAGCAGTACCACTACATATCAGTCCCTTGGCATTTTTGCAGAGTTAGGGTGCTCTTTTCCCAGTCATTTTTTCCTAGTCAATGCATGCACACTTTAGGGAACCACAACATAAGAAAGATACTAAGCTCTTAGAGAGTGTCCAAAGGAGGCAACAAAGCTGGTGAAGGGCCTGGAGGGGAAGCGTGTGAGGACACTGAGGGCACTTGGTGTGTCCAGCTGAAGAAGAGGAGACTAAGAGGAGACTGAGGGGAGACCTCATTGCAGGGACACTTTCCTGGACAGGGGCAGAGGAGGGGCAGGCTCTGATCTCCACTCTGTGGGGACCAGGGACAGCACCCAGGGAATGGCTGGAGCTGTGTCAGGGCAGGGTTAGGTGGGATCTCAGGGAAAGGTTCTTCCCCCAGAGGATGGTTGAGCACTGCCCAGGCTCCCCAGGGCAGTGGGCACAGCCCCAAGGCTGCCAGAGCTCCAGGCGGGTTTGGATGATGCTCTGAGGCACAGGGTGTGACTCTTGGGGATGGTCCTGTGCAGGGCTGAGGGTTGGACTTGATGATCCTTGTGGGTCCCCTCCAGCTCAGCATATCCTGTGAATCTGTATGTATACATACATCTATCCACATATGAAAGGAAGTTCAGGGTCAGTAGATTTAAGAGTTTCTTTAGACCCCTGTTAAACAAATGCCCAAACATTTTGACCCTCTCCGCTCCTATTAGCCGTACCATTTCCACAACCAATGTCAGGCTAAAGCTTTTCTCCATCCAGAAGTCCAGCTTCAGACACAAGTGAGTTCACACATATCTACAGGCTAATGGTGCTGCCTGGACAAAATCTCATCCCACAGGATGTCTCAGGAGGAAGAAATGTGTCTCACATGCCAGGGAAGAAGAGTTCACACACAAGGATGGCAGCTGATATCAGGTGTCTTCCTCCTCACAAAGCACGTGGCTGTGGGCTCTGGTGAGGTCTCCTATTTCTGTTTGCATCACTCTTCAGCATGATACTTGTCTCCTTCAAGTGAATGCTGGGGCAGAACTCCAGGGAGTCCAGAGGAAATATGACCAGTGGATAACTGATTGATTTTAGTTGCTTACAAACTCTGCGTGAGCTATGAACCACAGGTCATCTCTTTCTACCTTCAGGTCCTAACTGCAGACATTTGGGTACCCTAAGTGAGGTTGGCAGTTTGTGGCCATGTCATTTATCCCATGATATATCACCTCTGTTCCTGGGATGTATTTGCACATAAACAGAAAAGGCAAAAACAGTGTTTGTGTGTGTGTTCGTGCTGTGGTGAGTGTGTGGGCATACACCCAGCCTCATAAGAAACTTCCTTGGAAAGGACAGCCTCTCCGGCCTAATTCTCCAAAAGACCACAAAGCTGAGAGACCACAGAGCAGTTTAGCTTAGACAGGGCTGCAGGTGTTTCCCAGGTGCGGTGACAGTACACCCTGCTTGTGCCAACTATCTCAACTTGCTGCTAAACTCATTTACAGAGCTTCATAGCTATGCTGGTGTTTCTGCCCAAACACAAACCCAATGTCTCCTCTACAATTCTGGTTCGATTTCTTTTTTCCCCTTCAGTTCATGATGTTCAAGTTTCATCTCATTAAGCAAACTTCTTGTGAAGCACATTCCAGAGGTCTACAGGCTGGAATACTGCCAGTTCTATTAGCAAAACCTTCAGCTCTTTGCCAAAGAGGCCTTAAACAGCCAGAGCTCAGCCCAGAGTGGGCAGCACAACAGCCCTTCTTGATCCCAGATGATAAATCATGGAAGGTACACAGCAGGAGGGAAAGTGCTTAAACCAAATCTCTGGTTACATACAGAACTATAACTCACCATCACTGCATAGTCCTGGGCACAGAAATAAACCACAGACCAACACAGCCCTCAGGAAAGCATGGAAAATTCCTATCTCTGGGACTTCTTCGCAGAAGGAGAGTATATCTAGGGTTACTGTTCATGCTTTCTCTTACCCCAATTCATCTAAAAAGTCTGAGTTAGATATGGGTCCAACCCACAAACTCTGTGTTATGTCTCCATGAGGTGCAACTTCATATAAAGCATATGTTCTCCATATGGAAAGTACAGAATTATTGATCATTTCCTAGGAAAAATTGAGCTGCTTTCCACCCAGGATGCTTTCAAGCTGAATCACTGAGGATCTGGAAAATATTCTCTCACTTGTTCTCCCACCATACTTGTTATATTTACACACAATGTATTGAATTAACTTATGCACTTGAATCTGGTGAAAAAGTATTTAAAGATGACATTTTTCTTTCTGTTACTTAGATCAATACTTCCTCGTGGACACCCCCTTGTTCTGGGGGAGAAGCTTGTGTGCCCTTATGAACTGTGCTGGCAGTGGTACATGTCTCTGGTAGGGTCTCCCATGCTAGTCAGGTCTCAACTGAAGGGTCAGACAAAGTGTGTCTACAGGCAGGATGGGCTCGTTAGCTCCCCAGCAACCATCCTAGGAGAAGGACAACTCTAACTCCAAACCCAGGCAGATGGAGCTCACTTAGCCCTGTAAAGCCATCCATCTGAGAGAAGGATACTCTAACCAAACCTACATCCTGAGAACTTTGCTGTCACTGTCCAAGCTCGCTTGGCCTTGGCAGATGAACCTTAGGAGTAAAGCGTGGGGCCCATTCTGTGCACACTGCGCCTCACCTAAAAAATCCATTGTGCAGGCTCTGGGGATCCTCCCACACTTGCAAAGCCCTGTAGGAACAGGTGAGGGATGAAACAGCAGGAGAAGGTGCACTGGAAGCTGCAACCCCAATCCTGAATGCAGGCAGTTCAGGACACTGGTCACTCGAGACTGACCTGAAGATGACAGTCTGGTTCGGCAGCATCCTGAATGACCAAGCAGCCTTTTTCAAGGACAGCACTGCTTGCTCCACATGGAGAGGGGCCAAGAAAAGGTGGCCTAACCAAAGCTCATCTCCACCCTTCACCTGGTTGGCTTGCTGTGGCCAACGGGCATCTTCCTTGTGGTCAAACTCAAACAAAAACAAACCCAAAAAGACAAAGGCATACACCTGCCAACAAAGGTGTGTCCAAATTGACAGTCACATGTTGGAACATCAGAACCATGCTTGATTCTGCGGATGGTGGATGTCCTGAGCGTCGCTCTGCTCTAATTGCCCACAAACTGTCATGACTCAACATCGACGTTGCTGCTCTCAGTGAAGTTCGTCTCCATGAGGTAGGCAGCCTTAAGGAACAGGGCACCGGCTACACACTCTATTGGTCAGGCAAACCCAAAACTGAAAGTCACCTTTCGGGAGTTGGTTTCATGATTAGAAACTCCATTGCCTCCAAACTTGAAAATTTGCCAACAGGTCATTCTGATTGCATTATCTCCTTGCGCCTCCCACTACACAACAAGCAACATGTTGTTCTCTTCAGCGTAAATGCCCCAACTCTCTAAGCTGATCCTTCTGAGAAAGACAAATTCTACACTGACATGCACCACCTTACCCAAAAGGTTCCTGCAGATGACAAGATCATAATCCTTGGTGACTTTGATGCCAGAGTAGGAAAGAAGTATGAAGCCTGAAAAGGAGTACTAGGCAAGCATGGTGTTGGAAACTGCAATGACAACGGATGCCTCCTGCTAGAATTTTATGCAGAGCAGCAGCTCACCATCACCAACACTATCTTTCAGCAGAAAGACAGCCTGAAGACAACCTGGATGCATCCTC
>JAWWMP010000543.1:0-10056 GCA_035047865.1 Dendrocincla tyrannina
TTTTTTTTTTTTTTTTTTTTTTTTTTTTTTTTTTTTTTTTTTTGGTGATGGTGATCTATCTATGCACAGATCTAGTATGAAAGATTCGCAATAAAAGGTGATATTTCACAATTCTCCTACTATTCTGTTTTAAAGACAATTCTGTTTATTATTTCCCTCAGTGATCTGGATGCAGGATTTGAACACACCACTAGCAATTATGCTCTTGGCCCCAAACTGGGAGGTGTTGATGACTCTCCCAAGAGGCGTTGCAAAGGGATTGAGATAGGCTGGAGCACTGAGCAGTAATTAGTGGCATGAAATTTAGCAAGACCTAATGTGGGATTCTGCACTTGGGTTGGAGTAGCTCTGGACACTGTAAAAGGAGTGGATGGACATCAACACTACAGCAGGGGATCGGGGATGCTTGTCAGCAATAGGCTCACTATGAGTCTGCTTCCTCCTCAGGTAGAGGAGTCTCCGCTGCTCCAGCCTGGAGTCCCTCCCATGGAATACAGTCCCCCATGAACTTCTCCAATATGAATCTTTCCTATGGGTTACAGTTCTTCAAGAACTGCTCCAGTATGGGTCTCTTTCTAAAGGGTGCAGTCCTTCAGGAACAGACTGCTCCAGAATGGGTTTTCCATGGGGTCACAAGTCCTAGCAGTAAACCTGCTCCAGCATGGGCTTCCCGGGGATTGCAGCCTTCTTTTGGGCATCGCTTACCATAGTGGGATCCTTCACAGGCTGCAGGTGGGTTTCTGCTTCACGGTGGACCTCCGTGGGCTGCAGACGGACAGCTGCCTCACCAAATTCTTCAGCATGCTCCAGCACCTGGAGGACTTCCTCCCCCACCGCCTTCTCTGGCCTTGGTGTCTGCAGGGCTGTTCCTCCCACATTATGCCTTCTAACTATATAGATTATCTGCTCAGGCATTAAGTTCTAACAGTGTTTGCATATACATGTCTTTTATTATAGAATGGCACTCTGGCTACTGGATGACCTTTCTCTTAGAGTATGATATCATCCTTTAACTTCAGTTTACAAGACTATTCCCATCTGCCTGTGTTATATTCATTCTTTATCCCCACAGTGAACCAAAACTTTCATGGCTATCCATTCACTGATAGGTGTTCTAGGAACAAGGCTTAACTGCAGATGTTACAGCTTCAGTGCTTCCTCCTTCCTCTGTTTAAAACTATTGACCTTCCAGTTCTCCTGTAGCTGGACTTCCTTTTGCATTAGTTTGTATTCTGATGGATATTTTTCTGTTCGCTACAGGCTGGAAAATAACTTCCTTAATTATTCTGTGTGACCTTGATACAAAACATTACCAAATTACTAGATTTACTAAATTAATAATTACTAAATTACTAACTTGATTGTTAAATACTCTTGTTCCATAAAAATGTGGAGGAAAGACCTTGAATGGATGTATTATTTATAGTCATTAATTTTATAATATCAGTTTAAAATACAAGGCACTCACAGAAAGAATATATTTATGAATGTCAATCATCTTCCTAAACAGTCGCCCTACTTTACACACAGAAGTACTCAAAATGTTGTCGCAGATTATCTAAAAGTCCTGTTTAACCAGTTGTCAAGGACTCTATTGCACTGAGAACAAAGCTGAAGGGTTGGCCCAAATCTCCACATAAGGGATTAAGGAAGAGCTTGTACTGTCAGCAATGTACCCTGACATCTCACTGATATTTAAAGAATATTTCTGTGTCATACTTTCAAAGGTGTTTGAAGATATGCAGAAAGACATGGGGTGTGATTTTCAGTAGCTGAAACCCCATACATCTTAGAAATCAAAGGGTATGATACACCCACACTAGGCTGTGATGGAAACCTCACTAAATACATCCTTGTCTTTGCTAGTGCTACAACATATTTAAATTCTGACTATATGGCAATTGAAGATGAGCCATTATTCTTAATTGTTGATTTTCCAGTTCTGATTAAATAATAAGAAATTAATCAGGTTTATATCTTTCCTGCCTTACCTGAATATCTGTGTCTTCAGGTAAAAAAATCAAATGTGATGCTTCAGTATATACTATGCATCATTTTTTCATTGTAGGGCCTGGGGCACAGCTACATGAGAGTGCTTTTATGCTTTTACCACCAGACAGTTAATGCCTTGAAGATGTTCAAATTAGTCAAACCAGATGATAATAATTTAATACTAAGTCTGAAGTAGTATTATAGTTTCCCAGAGAAGGAGAAGAGAGGACACAGTATTTCTGTAAGGTGGGAGAGGAATTCTGGGACAAATATATCAGTTTCTCCAGAATCCCAGGCCAATGGTTTGGATCTAAACAAAAGACAGAAAATTAAAATATCCAAGGAACAGACCGTTGGGTTTTTTGTTTGCTTACTTTGTTTTGTTTTTTGTCTTTTTTTTTGAAAGCCTGTTTTGAGACAGCCTCTCTCTCTGATTTACTCAGGTAAAAGCAGAAAGTTAACAAATCAGAAGGCCTGAGGAAAACATTCAGTTAGATGTCAGGACTGAATACTCTCTTATACATTCTTTGGTATTAAATTATTCTTATCACCCATAATTCCTAAAGAAGACATTTGAAGATTGTTTCAATAAGATTAGTAGGTGTACATAATAAGACTCTAACCAGATGCGGTAGTTCAAATTTTTATTTTTTTTTTCCTCTTCATCACACGGCAAAACTACTGAGAAATAGCTCCTGTTTGTTTCTTCAGAAAATTTAGTTAACATTTGTGCAAAGCATCAGAACAGTGAAAAAGAACATTTGGGAAGACAGATCTATCTATATTTATCTATAGTAAAATACAGACAGCTTCATCATCACTGAAGCATGCCCATAGACACACAAGACCCATCATCAGCTCAGTGCTTCAAACTTGAAGGCAGTTTGAGTCTAGACTGTGAAAGTCAGCCAGTTGCTAAGACCACATGAAAACTGTGGATTTAGCCTTATAACAGTCTTCTCCAGTAATACACAGTTGAAGACACAAAAATACACTCAGCTTGGAGCTGGCAAGAGCTATGTGCACCAAAAATCAAATAGGTGTTCCCTCCAGCTGTAGTGTAGAAGAGGTTACTTTAAAATTACTTTAAAGTGAAGATGTCAGTTAATGTCCAGACTTGGCTTAACAAAAAATTAGCAAAACATAACATTAAGAACAATCTGTTCTTAGCTGCTCTTTAATAGCTTAGAAATGTACTCTACATTTCTGAAAAACAACAGCAGTATGCCAGCCTGTGAGAATCAGTGAGTAAAAATGGCTATAATTATTGAATTATGAGGGTATAGATAAATGTATTTGTTACTGGGTCTGCACCTCACACATGTGAGAATAATGTATATCATGTTTGAGGCAGAAGGCAGAAGATCCCTGGAGCTACAGTTTTATTCCCTCTCACCAACCTCAAAAGCAAGCCACCAAACAGCTCTTAACATTTCCAAATGTGACACCTAAGTATTATTCAGCTCTTCTTTTCCCAGTTTTGGAAAACTCCATGTTACCTTTATAACACTCATGCTGACAGATCCTAAGATGTATCTGGATCTAGAGATATTAAAAAAGAAATGTTTTAATGTGCTACTTTTTTTTTTTTTAAAGAAAATATCACATTGTTTTTATGCAAATTAATAAGGATTAATGAAAATATTCTATCCTCACAAAGAATAGTCATCATTTATCATCTGCAGTTCTGAGAATTGTTTAAATTTGACTAAAGAAAAACACTGACCTTTTGTTTAATTACAAATATACCTTACGTTTAGTTGTGTTCCTGTTCAAAACTGAATAAAAGCTGAGAAATAACACTGGGAGGAAAAAATGCACCACTCAACCATCATAGTATTAAAGTACTGAGATTAACAGTACACTTAGCACTCTAAAAAGAAAAAAAAAAAAAACAAAACAAAAAAAACACCAAACAACACAAAACAAAAAACCAAACCCACCAAAAACAACCGAAAAATAACCAACCAAAGTTACACCAAAAATTGCCTTAAAATCAGCTGCTGATTAGTGGAAGCATTTGTTATAGACAAGCCATAGTCCCATCATGAGAGGAGTTCAGGTATTAGACAATTGGTTTCAAGGAGACACTTGTGACAGTAACTGTTGCAATATTATGTAATTCTTTGCAGATCGGTAGTGAACTTTTGTTTGAAAAGACACATCTATTGGTTTCATCTTCAAAGGATAAGTCTACCTTACAAGACCTACAGAGAAAGAAATCAGTTTATTTTGCTGACTCTGCAACAGTAGTGAATTAATAAATACCCTGTGAAGTTAAAAATGTTAATTTCTACTACAATTAGGAAGAGAAATCAAGAAAGCTATGTTTGGCAAATGAAAATAACTAAGTTTCTAGGCTAAGAGTCCTTATTTCCCATCTTCTAAGGAAAAATTGTCAACAAAGTAAAGTAAATAACCAAATCTTAGTTATTTTCAAAGTACTTGCAACTGTGCCTTCAAAGGGAGTTAAAATAAGTTCCTATTAAACTTTAAGGACTCTTCCTTAAGGAAGCATGAGATCTGTAGTTCTCTTATCTGGAGTTTTGCCAGCTCTTAATGTGATTACGGCATTAAATGCAGGGGAAAAAAGTTAATTTCAGGGAAATATAATGCATCAAAGTGAAACTGTAGAGAAAAACTAAAAGGATAAAGTACAAAAAAGTTTATTTATCTTTTGCACACATATCTGAAATGAATAGTTATCAACAAAAGTTTTCATTTGGAACTAAGTAAAGGTTTAATAAATGTGTGTACTTCTATTTTTGAAGATGCATTCATGTAGCAAACCTGCATAAACTGATAAAAGAAATCTTGGGATTTTGTGAACTCTGAGAAAAACAGAACAATTAACTAATTAACTAATTGTTCCAATTAACTATTGAAGCCTGGCTCAGCACTGATTATTTCTGCCAGGCAATGGGAACTCATTAAAAAAAAAAAAGAAAAAAGAAAAAAATATTGGTTACAAAAGTGCTAGAAAAATAAAATTAAAAGATATATAAAATTTAAAGAATTGTTGTTTACTTGTGAAACAAACTTCAGAAATGCATTAAAGAAATTCACTTCTTGAGCTTTCACTTCAGATTTTTATATTAAAAGCATTTAAGAAACTTCAAAGAAAATACATCTTTATAAATTAAGTTCTTGCATATGACATTCACATTTATGTTGGTATTTTTATTCTTAGGACTAGGAAAGATATGCAAGCATGCATATATAAGAAACAAGTATCTATTCATATTCTTATGGCATACAATAGTCACTGAATCACTGAAACCATAATAAAATGGCTCAAGTGGCATCAAGAAAACCAATCATCTGTCTCTGAAAATACAGAAGTGTATGCTGTCTAAAAAAAAAAAAAAAATAAAGAACTGCCTGGGGAAGAGGGAAGAAAGGTAGATTTCAGAGTAAGCATATGTGAAAAACCTATAAAAGGTCTAAAGGTCATGGCAAGTTCAGAACTAAGAAAATTAGTAATCAAAAAAGTAAGGTAAACATTTTCATATCCTTTAACAGTAGAAAGGACAGAATTTAATAAAGATGGATGTGTGATGGTTCAATATAAATAGAATATAGTTGTGAAAAAGTGACTCACTAAACTTCTGTAATATAATAAAAAATTAATGTAGAATCTAGTTGCCATTTTTAAAAATATATCCAATATCAGAGACAGAATTACTTACATGATTCATAACATCTATATAAGCTGACATTTTTCTATCAATTTTGTTTTCATGTAGGGCATTATCTCCATTCAAAGGTGAGATGTCAAGGTACAGAGATATTAAACATATAAATTATCATGGATAACACTAAACAATGCCTGAAATTAGTAAAATGTGACAACTTAAAACAAGTATGCACTACAGCAACAGATAGCTTGTATTATTTGATCTCAAGTGCATACCTGAATAAATAATTGAAAATCCCTAGTTTTTGCAGGGCTGGAGGAGGGACAAGTATCTAGGAGAAGAAGCAGTTGACTAAAAGACTAGTGTTGGAATCCCAACATATCATGCTCTGCTCCTCAACTTTTGAGTAAGTTTCTACTGTGGATTTGACTTATTTTGGAAAAAAAAATAATAAAAAAAAAAGGACAGAGAATTAGCCCATTTATGCCAGGAAGATTTTCCCCTGCTAAATCCCAGATGTTAATCCTATGGAGATCAACTCAAAGAAAAAGCTTGACCAGCTGTAGCCATTGAATTCTTCCTAGAAGAAACCAAGAAACAGAATCATTCAGATTGTGGGAATGTTTACAAGACTAACTCATTTAAGAAATGGTCTGTTCCTAGTTCAACCAATAAAAACAGCATAGGAAAATGGCTAAGCACACATATGCCCTTTATTTGTACTTACAGGTAAATGGTTAACACCTAGATTTTCGGATGAGTGCCTTCCTTATGTTAACAGTGGAATAAATATCTGAAGGGTGGTTGTTAAATTGCCAGGCAGAAAAACATGAGTGGTGTACATTTCTTGGAGTTAAAAGTTTCCAGTTAAATTCCTGCTTTGTCAAAAAAAACCTAATTCACAAACTCTGGCTTTTGCAGTGCTAATTTTAGGTAAGTTGTTATTACTACTTCACTGCAACGTGTTCATATCCCACCCAAAGCATAGCTGTTACTGCATGTTAAGGGGCAAGGTGCTCATAGCCAATCATAATGCACTACAATTCTATTTAGTTTTAGATAAAAAGAAAGAAATAATTTGTATACTGGAAATCAACTATTGTTTCCAGAACTTTGAGAAAACAGACATGCATTTCAGCAGGGTGTTTTTGCCTCTTACCTTCCACTCATTTATCGGTTCTCTTTAGGAAACAAAGCAAAAGCATGGAAGAACCTTGCACTTCAGCCTCATTTTTTTTACTTTGTTCAGTTTTCCTTAACTTTTCCTATGTCTTGTGATACAGTTTCTCTCTGTCACTCCCCAGAGGAAATTTTGAAATTTATGAGTGTTGTTGTAAAGGCAGAGTGTGCAACTTCTCTACAACAATATTGTCGTCATTCTGTACAGCCATGGAATCTATCATTTCTTTTGCACACTCAGATTGCTGCTAGTCTCCTGGAAACATTAAATTATATCAGTTGGATCCCACAGCAACCCACAGCCTAAGCCTCCTTCAGGATTACCATGTAGTTTTCCCTTTTTAGATGTGTGTTGCAGGATGTGCTATGCTTGAACTACACTTACAGTTTTAGGTTTTTTAAAAAGAGTAGGAAGACAGAAAGAGGCCTGAAGACCCACTTATTGACAGAAAAGCACAAAGATAAGTACTTGAAACTTTATGAACGTTTCACTTCAAAACCTGAGTTTGAGTCCTCAGGCATGGTCAAAAATCAACTTGTTGGGTAGTCGTGATGTAAATCAGGGTAAAATTTTTAACTATGTAAAAACCACTCTCCCATTCACAACACATGTACATGTGGATATGTAGACCATGTTTCCCTGCATTTACAAATTTTACTTTTGATGAACAGCATTGAAAGAGCAATGTTTTCCTGGATAGGCAAGCTGAACAAATAACGACTCTGTGTTTGCCTTCATGGCCCTACGGCTTTGTTATAGAACTTTCTTTCAGAAGGATCCCTTTAATTCTACTAGAGATATAATTATAGCACATTTTATCAGAAAGAAACTTTCTTAATATCGTGATTCAAAAGGCAAAGAAAAAGGTTCAGATTAGTAAACATGGAACACTTTAAACGTCTCAGTGACAGCCTGCCTACTGAATTTTTTTGTTGCAGTGAATTATGTGAAATATGTAGAATTTGCTAGAGCTCTAGAAGGAAGGCTTTATTCCAGCAAAAAGGACTGCAGCAGGAGCTGCTTGCTGGCTATACACACTGTGATTCTCTGTTATGGGCTATGGCTCCCCTTTCCCAATACTTCTCATGAGCTGTCACACATCAGCCCTCTCCTGAAAGTACCTTTGCTTCATGTCTAACCAAAATGGAACCATAATTGCCTTTCATCTGGGGACTAAAGGAGTAGGATAGGGGTTTTGAAGTGCCTGGGACAAGTCACTCTATGTATATCACAGGCATAGTAGCAGGGTAGTTGCAAATGAGTAGGAGACATGATCAGGAAAATAAATAAATAAGGAACTCTGATGGACATTTCTGTCTTATCTTCTGCACTGGCATTTCAGTTCAGTCTGTGACTTCTTTTTTTTTTGAAGCTGTCAGGGTAGATCTTGTGACATGTCAGGAAAGACTCCCCAGTGGCATTTTCTGTTTCCTCTGAGCCAAGTTGGAGCAGTGAGGGCAGTGCTGTCGTGTTCCTCTGAAGAAAAACACAGCCAGCTATGAATAAGATGCTGAGAAAATTATACAACATAAATGTGCAATTCCAGTCACTACTGTACTCAGTTAAAAAGAATATGAATCATGAACAAATTGACTATATCTTGCTAAAGCCTGCTGCCTTTGTAATGCTCATTTCTGATCAACAAAGAGAACACCTCAACATTGCTATCAATACAAACGTGTAAACAGGGGGGGAGTTAACATATTTCTCTCTGTGGTGAAAATGCATTCTTGTCACTGAAACATCAACTACACAAATATCAGATGGGCTCAGTATTGCCAGCAAAATACTTAGGAACACCTTTTACACTTATACATAAGTACAAGCTTATCTTGAAGAAAAACACTACCAAAAAAATTGCCTGATTTCACATGGCAGAAGTGGCCTTGTTTGAGAGAAGGGATAAAAGGCATAAAAGAGAAAATGTTGGATTGTTTTCTATGTGTTCCTCTGAAAATTCATATGCTTTCCAAATTTGCCAATAATGGAAAAGTATTTCAGTAACACACTCAGAAAATGCAAAATCATCCTTGGTTAATTAATGTCTTTTATTATGTAATGCTAGTTAAAAGGTCTTCATTTTACATGCCTTTTTTAAAAAAATCTTTACAAAATAGATGTCTGCAGCTCCAAGTGAGAACAATTTTAGCTATGATTTTACAATTGCAATTCCTATTTCTCTAAGACTAGCCTGAACTTGTATTTCTACTCTTGACATTCAAATAAGTGGCAGAATGAATATGGGACAGCATACATGTTCAGCATACATTAACTAAGCAAACAGGTCAGTTAATGCTAATATTAAGGGGAACCTCACATGAAAACCATTCAAGTATTAACAAAAACCAAATGCACAACCCCCAGAAAACCAAGAATTCTTCAAACTCTTCAGATTCTGGGACATGGGCTGCTAAAGAGATGGGACATAGTTTTCATCATTCATCCAAAAGGCCATGAAGGACGGTAAAGGCAGCAGCTGACAGAAAAACAGAAAAATTGCCAGTGGATTTAATGAGATTTAGCTTCCTGCAGAACCTGTAAAGGATTTCACTAGAGCTTTCTCAAAGCCAAGTCACCTTATGAATATTTTAAATATTTTGAAAATTATAATTGAAGAAAACATATTTCATTGTAATTTTTTGACCCAGTCTTCTTTTCCCAGGGTGATCTGAACTACAGGTTGCCTGAGACAGTCAAAGAACAAAAGTCCCAAGAAATGAAGTATTTTCTTATTAAAAATACCTGATTCTTAATATGCCAAAGTAAAGTGTCAGCAACTGACTATTTTGCAACAGAAGTCCATTTTGGGGCACATAAATCATTATCTAGCCAATATTTCTCAAGATTACTGGGACTTTTTTGAATATTTGCTTCAGATAAGGTTCTTGTGAATTGCACATGAGTTACTTCATGTGAAACGCTAACAATCAGGCACCTGACACATCCCTCAAACTGTGATGAGGTCAGTGGTTTTGCTACCTGTAAAAGTTTCCTTCAGAACCCAGGAAAGCATCAAGATTGTTAGTGAGAAATTATTTGATTCAGATGACCTTGACCTGGCTCCAGCAAATGTGCAGATCCCTTCTCAGAAATAGTTCCTCTAGACAGGAGGTTGTTTTAGCTACATTATATTATGCAGATCATTGTGTACTCACTGACGTGTGAGGAAAAGGGTGAAGCTTTGCTACTGCAAAGATCAGCTTTTGGAAAGTTTTTTGTTTCTTTTTTATTTTCTCCTCATCAAAT